>CM035125.1:104363007-104909312 GCA_020205555.1 Panax stipuleanatus
GCCGCCAAGGAGACGATCTAACCGTCAACAGGCCCAAGAAGGGTCAACTAACAACAACAACGACGCCAATGCTAATCCCGTTCAGCAGTTGGCGAACTTACTTGCTGGAGCGCTTAACAACCAACCTCAAGCTCCACCGACCACAACGTTCAAGGACTTCAAGGCGGTGGGACCGCCAGAGTTTAAAGGCACCATGAACCCGATAGAAGCTCAAACCTGGGTCATGGAGATGGAAAAAGTTTTTGACGTCGCCAGAGTCAGAGAGGACCAGAAAACCGCCTATGCAACGTTCATGCTGAAATCTGAGGCCAGCTATTGGTGGCAAGCGAATAAGGTCCGGGGAGGTGAAGGTGTGATTACCTGGGAGAGGTTCAAGGAGATGTTCTTCGAGATGTACTTTCCGACCAGCTCGCAGAATCAAATGGAGGTCCAGTTCTTGGAACTGAAACAGGGAAATATGTCCGTACCAGAATATGCGGCGAAATTCAATGAGTTGGCTAGGTTTGCCACGTATCAAGTGCACACCGATCAGAGGAAGGCAAGGAGGTTTGAACAGGGCCTGAAGCCCTGGTTGTATAGCAAAGTGTCAATGTTCCAATTGAACACTTTTGCTGGGGTGTTGGAGAAGGCCATTCTCGCTGAAGGCGGGAGTGATGCAGTTACAAAGTATAACCAAGATCAGAAAAAGAAGAAGAGTGAAGGTGAAGGAATTAACAAGGCTAGTGGTAGCAACACGGGAGGGAGTAATAATCAGAAGAGGAGGTGGAATGATAACTCATCGACTGGGAATCAGCAAGGTGGTCAGAAAAAGAGGATCGAAGCTTGTTCGACCTGCGGGAAAGCTCACCTGGGGGTCTGTATGAAGGGAAAACGAGTATGTTATAATTGTGGTCAGGAAGGCCACATAGCACCTAACTGTCCGAACCCAAAGAAGGGCGCTTGCTTCACTTGCGGCTCAAAGGACCATCTGGCAAGGGACTGTCCCAAGAAGGGATCTGGAAGGGAAGGATCAGGTGGAAACAGGGGAAACAGCGGTGGAAGTGCTTTAACTATCACGGGACCAACCGCAACCAACCGACCAACCGCCAGGACCTTCAACATGACCGTGCAGGATGCTGTGCAGTCTCGCGATGTGGTGTCAGGTATCATTCCGATCAATAAAGTTAATGCTTATGTACTATTTGATTCGGGTGCTACTTGTTCATTTATATCCGATGACTTTGCTAAGAACTTAGAACTTCCTATGGACGAGTTAGAATACCCCATGAATATAGAGATTGCGAATAAAGAAGTAATCCCTGTTAAGTATGTACACAAGAACTGTAGAGTAGATATTAAGGGTAACATTATGAACGTAAATCTTATCCCGATTAGACTTGGGGAATTCGATGTTATTCTGGGAATGGATTGGCTAGTCAATTATGGGGCTGTAATTGATTGCCAGAGGAAGTGTATCAACCTTATGACCCCGTCAAAGGTTGTGTTTTATGGCAGTAAATCGCCTAGACAAGCGAGTTGTCTGACGATGATGCAGGCCAGGAAGTTGTTAAGACAAGGCTGTGTAGGATATTTAGCCTACATAGTCGATAGTCGTAAAGAAAATTCGAAATTAGAAGATATACCAGTCGTGAGGGACTTCTTAGACGTATTTCCGGATGATCTGCCAGGACTTCCGCCAGACAGAGAGGTTGAGTTTGTGATCGATTTGGCGCCAGGGACGGCCCCAATATCGAAGGCACCATACCGGATGGCTCCGGTAGAGATGAAAGAGTTAATGGTACAACTACAAGAGTTACTGGACAAGAAGTACATCCAACCGAGCGTATCGCCGTGGGGAGCGCCGGTGTTATTTGTGAAGAAGAAGGACGGGACGATGCGGCTTTGCATCGACTACAGAGAACTGAATAAGGTCACAATTAAGAATAGATATCCATTACCGAGGATCGACGATCTGTTCGACCAATTGAAGGGTGCAAGGTACTTTTCAAAGATAGACTTGAGGAGTGGCTATCATCAGCTGAAGGTGAGGCCAGAGGATGTTCCAAAGACAGCATTTAGGACTCGATATGGTCACTACGAATTTTTGGTAATGTCATTTGGTCTAACGAATGCTCCTGCAGCATTCATGGGCTTAATGAATGGAGTGTTCAAGCCGTTTTTGGACAAATTCGTGGTGGTCTTTATCGACGATATTTTGGTATACTCGAAGACCAAGGAAGAACATGTAGAACATCTGAAGTTAACATTAGAGGCGTTGAGAAGAGAGAAGTTGTACGCCAAATTTTCTAAATGTGAATTCTGGATTGAAAGAGTGCAATTTCTTGGACATGTGATCGACAAGGACGGAATTTCGGTAGATCCCTCTAAAGTCGAAGCTGTGATGAACTGGGATCTGCCGAAAACACCGTCGGAAGTGAGGAGTTTTCTTGGATTGGCGGGTTATTATAGAAGATTTATTCAGGACTTTTCCAAGATCGCAACTCCGCTGACAAATTTGACTAGAAAATCGGTGAAATTCGTTTGGACAGAGAAGTGTGAGGAAAGTTTCCAAGAGCTCAAGAGGAGGTTGAGTTCAGCACCTGTGTTATCCCTTCCGGACGACACAGGCAATTTTGTGGTTTATAGTGATGCGTCGCATAAAGGACTTGGCTGTGTGCTTATGCAAAACGGCAGGGTCATTGCGTATGCGTCACGACAATTGAAAGACTATGAGAAGGGGTATCCGACCCATGACTTGGAGTTAGCTGCCGTGGTATTTGCTTTAAAAATTTGGAGACACTATCTCTATGGGGAGAAGTGTGAAATATATACAGACCACAAGAGTCTGAAATATATCTTTACACAGAAGGACTTGAATATGCGCCAGAGAAGGTGGCTGGAGTTAATTAAGGATTATGACTGTGAAATCTTATACCATCCGGGTAAGGCTAATGTGGTTGCCGACGCCTTAAGCAGAAAGGGTCGGGAGAAATTGATGATGTTGACTACTCAGGAGGAACTAATTTCAGCAATGGAAAAGCTGAAATTGGAAGTGAAGTATTCGATGGAGATTGACGAGAAGTTGTTTCAGATTCAAGCTGGTACAACCCTATTGGATAAAGTTAAGGAAGCTCAACTTCAGGACGAAGAATGTGAGAAGGTTAAGAAAAAGATATCTGAAGGAACCGAACCGAGATTCAAGATAGACAGTGAGGGACTACTGAGATTTGAGAATAGAGTTCGGGTACCGTCAGTGCCAGAAATTAAGGATGACATTTTGAGAGAGGCTCATAGCTCACGGTATTCAATTCACCCCGGTAGTACCAAGATGTACCAGGATCTTCGACAGCACTTCTGGTGGCCAAATTTGAAACGAGATGTTGCTGAGTGTGTTGCAAAGTGTCTAACCTGTCAGAAAGTGAAAGCAGAACATCAGAGACCAAGTGGTTTGCTACAACCCCTGGAAATCCCAGAATGGAAATGGGAACACATTACGATGGATTTCGTGGTTGGCCTTCCGACGACTCAGAAAGGCTACGACGCAGTATGGGTTATCGTTGACCGACTGACGAAATCCGCACACTTCCTTCCGATTAAAATCAGATTCAACTTAGACCAGTTGGCAAGGCTATATGTGAAAGAGATTGTTTCGAGGCACGGAGTTCCGGTGTCAATTGTTTCCGACAGAGATCCGCGTTTCACATCGAACTTCTGGAAGCGACTACAAGAATGCATGGGGACACAGTTGAGAATGAGTACGGCTTATCACCCTCAGACAGATGGGCAGAGTGAAAGAACGATCCAGACATTGGAAGATATGTTGAGAGCATGCATCATGGATTTTAAAGGAAATTGGGATGATCACCTACCGCTTGTGGAATTCGGTTACAACAACAGTTACCACGCTAGTATTGGCATGCCGCCTTACGAAGCGTTGTACGGAAGAAAATGCAGAACCCCGCTATACTGGGATGAAGTTGGCGAGAGACAACTATTAGGTCCAGAACTGGTACAGCAGACAGCAGAGATAGTCAAAGTGATCAGAACAAGACTGGTAGCAGCTCAGGATAGGCAGAAGAAATACGCCGATCCACACCGTAAGAACGTTGAGTTTGAATCGGGTAGCTATGTGTTCTTGAAAGTCTCTCCCTGGAAGGGGAAGATCAGATTCGGTAAGAAGGGAAAATTGAGCCCAAGGTTCATTGGACCCTTTGAAGTACTGCGAAGGATTGGAGAAGTTGCGTATGAGGTAGCCTTACCTCCGGCGCTTGAGAATGTCCACAACGTCTTTCATGTGTCAGTTTTACGCCCCTACAAACCCGATTACAAACATGTGATTGAATATGAACCCCTACATTTTGAGAAAGACTTATCCTATGAAGAAATTCCTGTTCAGATTGTTGACAGGAAAGAGCAAGTCCTCAGAAATAAAATTATACCTTCTGTTAAGGTAATTTGGAGGAACCACAATGCTGAAGAAGCTACGTGGGAACTCGAAGAGCATATGATGAAGAATTACCCAGATTTATTTACTTAATTTTTTTGTTTATGCGATTCTGGGGACAGAATCTTTGTAAGGGGGGGAGAATGTAACGGGACGAAATTTAATTGAACCGTGATTCTGGGGACAGAATCCTTTTAAGGGGGGAAAGATGTGACAAACAAGATTTTTGTAATTTATTTTGAATATTTATTGAATTAAATAAATATTTTTGATGATTTAATTATTGAGTTAAATAATTAATTGATGAATTTGTGGTAGATTAATTTAATTATATGTGTCACATTAGTTAAATTAATGTGGTGAATTTTTATATTCAAAGTATGTATTTAATTGAGCTTATTTGATTAATATATTAATTAATAAGCATAATGTTATTCTAATTAATTTATTAATTAATTAGAGATTTATGATTAGACATAATTAATAAATAAGAATTTTAATTATGTGACTATGTGATTTAATGTAGATTTATGCTATTTTATTTAATTGATTTAAATAGCATTATTTGATTTAATTGGGTGTGACATTAATTAACTATATTATAATAAATTAATTAAAATAAATGAGAAGGGATTCCTTAAGCTAGCCAAACAAGGCCTTAAGGGGAGTTGGTCAGTTAACCCACTAAGGGACCAACTGACAACCACTCACCCATTATATATTATACGTATTATACTTATATACATATATACTATATCAATTCATATATTCATATCAGAGAGAATTTTGAGAGAAAAGATTGAGGAAGAAGAATTTGGAAAATTTATATCATCATCCTTGAATCATCTTCACCAACTAGCAAGGGTAAATTCAGTTATATTAAGTTTTAAGCTTTCTATTTTTACGTACTTTGAAGTTCTCTGTAATCGTCAATTTTGAATCATTGTTGGTTATATGGTTTTATATGGGTTAAATTATGTTTATAACATGTTTTATACCATGTATACATAAATCACAGTGATCAATTTTATGTAATTACGTCTTAATTAAGTTTTCAAAACTTCCATTAACGTACTTTGAAGTTTTCTGTAAAAGACTAAATTGATGACTTGTTCATGATATGGCTATATATATATTAATTGATGTCCATAACATATTATATGCCATATATGCATAACTTTCAGTGATCACACCATGGAATTTTGTTGATAATTGGGTTTTCAAAAGTTACAGAGTGTAAAAATTGTACATATGGCCCATATGGCCCTTACGTACAAAATTTACACACCTTATGCGTTTATTTAACTTAAATTAACACTTGAATGTGATTGTGTACATTTTAAACGAACAAAATGGAAGTTAAACGAACGGATTCGGTGTTATAACGAATCCGTAACGTTGAATTCTTGTTTTCTTTCAAAACTTTATAAAATATTGAAAATAGTGAAATTAAATGTTGTGATTTGTGTAATTTCGTGATTTAAAGTGTTAAAAGCATGCTTAGAACATGGTATGATGTTTCTGTAAATTCTATATCTCATGGGTAGCCTTAAATTCATTTCGTTAGTTTAATTTGGATTTATTTGGGTTGCTCTGTGTGTCATTCGCGAACTGGAAATCTGGGTCTGCGTTGCCGCGCGGCCGCGCTGGTCCCAAGGGTAACTGGCGCGCGGCCGCGCCCCTTGCAGAAATTTGAAATTTTTTTTGCTAAGTGTTCGTGTGTTCTAAGAGGTGGTTTAAAACCTAATGTAATGAACATAAAGATATGCTAAACATATAATAAGAGGTTAATAACTTATATTACGTGAGTAATTAATAAGTTAATTACATGACTTGAATCGTTAATTGTATAGTCCAATAACGTGCTCAAGACCGATGTGTGTGATTCGATACGTATATCGAGTTATTGATTAATTTGTATTGTGAACGTATTGATATGTAGGATGTAATAAAGAACGTGAATTATAATTGTAGCTTGTGCAAGAGGCAAGTATCCTATCCCTAATTTATTGATTTAGCAAGTTCCCTAAATTCTAATTTATTCATTTATTAAGCCTTAGACTTGTGTTTCTATATCGAGTAAGCTCGTGTTTTTAATTGTTCAAGTTCGAAATTCATATTACATATTGTAACTCTTTTAAAAGCATGATTCAGTGATACAATACTTATTCGATTGTATACTCTTGAGATTTATTATTCAAGTTGAATATCGATGTTATTGTTGAACCTTATAGGACTAGTGAACCCTTATTGATTCGACTAGTCCATAGTTGATGAACGTTCTAAATTCCAAAATACTTATTGAGCTTATCCAAACCAAACTTCCTTTGGTGCGGACTCTGATGTCAAAACTGAGATGAACAACCCTGTAAAAGGGGATTATTTACGCTTTAGCGTTGAGATATTGTGCACAGTATGGTACTAAGGGCTGATCCCCCTAAGTACGAGAAGTAGAGTCCATAGTCTTATGACTGTTAAAGGTTTAAAGCATAAAAACTTTACAACCTAGGACATAGTTCAAGGTCTTATGACCCTCAGACGTTCTTTTGATTCCTGTTATTCATTCTTGAGTCAAAAGTTGAGTTTCTTTATTCAGATGTCTTTGATTCACTCGCATGTTATTATATTGTTGTCATATTATTATACTTGTGGGCAATCGTGCTCACTCTTGCGTAATAATAACATTGCAGTTAAGAACGAAAGGTCTGACGAGCCTTCTACTAGCAAAGGCAAGGGCAAAGGTCAACAAGTGATGAAGACTTGTTGTTTATTTTATGTGTTTATGTTTCAGACTTATGTTAAAGTTGTGTAAAACTTATTTAATTAGTTATATTTCCGCATTTGATATTTAAGGTTAAGTACGACCTGGGATTGATGTATTTCTTTTCAGATGTTGTAACCCCATAAGGGGAGGATTATTTCTATTTATTTCATGGTTTGCATTTACTATGGGTAGATAGATAGATGATATTTGTACAGTGAACACCAAGTCCCGTGGAAATTGAAGTACCCGGATTTGGGGGTGTCACAGGTTGGTATCAGAGCTGTAGGTTATGAACCTTAGGTGGGGAAAAACCTTAGGATAGTAGCCTTTTAGAGATCGAGAACATAGTAATGATAACTCTTATCGAGTTCTAAGAAAGATAATAACTTACCTTATGTGCTACGTGCTTATACTTATATATTCGAGTCTCGATTAGCATCACGTAATTACTAAAACTTAAAATTTTATTTGTCAGGATGACGAATGCTGGAGAACCTAGTCAGTCCAGGGACCTTGTAACCCCTAGAGGCTAGAGAGGAGGAGCCCCGAGATATCCACGTAGTTTGGGAGCAGTTAGTCCGACGAGAGCCATCACCCTTGATCACAGTCATTGGTCAGGAGATTGTGCCGGTGTCTAATTCAGAGGAGGACTCTGAGGAAGACCCTGAGGAGATTGAAGTTCAGGCTGAGGCAGCTGAAGAGGAGGAGGAAGACCCTGAAGAGTTCCCGCCGAGCTCTATCAGTGCTGAGATGTATGACGAGCTGTATGACCGTAACATAGAGTTACGTGATACTGTTCAGGAGCTGAGGGAGACTGTTCAGGAGCTGAGGGAGCGGTCGGTTACTCAACAGTCTACCATCGAGCTGAGGGATGGAGAGGTTGAGGCTCTTCACACAGTTTGGGAAATGTAGAGTGGAATTTGGCTCACGAGAAGGGCCAAACCGAGCAGGAAGTCAGAGGAAATTGAGGAATTGAAGAATGAACTAAAAGAGAAATCAGCAAGGCTGGCCATAGCAGAGGAGGCTTGGGTAAGGGAATCACGACGAGCAGATCTCGCAGAAGATAATTGTCGGGCGAAGAAGGCCAAGCTTGAAGAGACGTACTCTATACTTCAGTATGCAATGACGAGGCCCAGGATCGGGTTATGAGGTACCCAATTCAGTTTGAAGGACTACCGTCGTACATGCTAGATCGCAGGACGATGTCTCGGATTATGGAAGAAGAGCGTGGCAAAGCGTTCGTCGCCTTAATGGGCAGTGATAGGAACATTTGATTTTGTGAAACCTATCTGGTAGTTAATAATGTAAATTCCAATGTGTTTATAAACAGAGGAATATTTTATGTTTTAAATCCTGTAGATTCTTTATCTCAGGATAGTTGATGTAAATAGCAGTGATGCTATCGTATTATGTTAAAACTTTTGATTTAGTAATATATCAGAGTTTATTTGAGATAATGTGTTGACTGATTGTGTCTAAATGTTTAAGTTAAGCCTTAGATATTTAAAAGATTGAATAAAGTTCTAATACGCGTATTTCTTAAGAGTAAAATGCCGCCAAGGAGACGATCTAAACCGTCACAGGCCCAAGAAGGGTCAACTAACAACAACAACGACGCCAATGCTAACCCCGTTCAGCAGTTGGCGAACTTACTTGCTGGAGCGCTTAACAACCAACCTCAAGCTCCACCCGAACACAACGTTCAAGGACTTCAAGGCGGTGGGACCGCCAGAGTTTAAAGGCACCATGAACCCGATAGAAGCTCAAACCTGGGTCATGGAGATGGAAAAAGTTTTTGACGTCGCCAGAGTCAGAGAGGACCAGAAAACCGCCTATGCAACGTTCATGCTGAAATCTGAGGCCAGCTATTGGTGGCAAGCGAATAAGGTCCGGGGAGGTGAAGGTGTGATTACCTGGGAGAGGTTCAAGGAGATGTTCTTCGAGATGTACTTTCCGACCAGCTCGCAGAATCAAATGGAGGTCCAGTTCTGGAACTGAAACAGGGAAATATGTCCGTACCAGAATATGCGGCGAAATTCAATGAGTGGCTAGGTTTGCCACGTATCAAGTGCACACCGATCAGAGGAAGGCAAGGAGGTTTGAACAGGGCCTGAAGCCCTGGTGTATAGCAAAGTGTCAATGTTCCAATTGAACACTTTTGCTGGGGTGTTGGAGAAGGCCATTCTCGCTGAAGGCGGGAGTGATGCAGTTACAAAGTATAACCAAGATCAGAAAAAGAAGAAGAGTGAAGGTGAAGGAATTAACAAGGCTAGTGTAGCAACACGGGAGGGAGTAATAATCAGAAGAGGAGGTGGAATGATAACTCATCGACTGGAATCAGCAAGGTGGTCAGAAAAAGAGGATCGAAGCTTGTTCGACCTGCGGGAAAAGCTCACCTGGGGGTCTGTATGAAGGGAAAACGAGTATGTTATAATTGTGGTCAGGAAGGCCACATAGCACCTAACTGTCCGAACCCAAAGAAGGGCGCTTGCTTCACTTGCGGCTCAAAGGACCATCTGGCAAGGGACTGTCCCAAGAAGGGATCTGGAAGGGAAGGATCAGGTGGAAACAGGGGAAACAGCGGTGGAAGTGCTTTAACTATCACGGGACCAACCGCAACCAACCGACCAACCCGCCAGGACCTTCACCTGACCGTGCAGGATGCTGTGCAGTCTCGCGATGTGGTGTCAGGTATCATTCCGATCAATAAAGTTAATGCTTATGTACTATTTGATTCGGGTGCTACTTGTTCATTTATATCCGATGACTTTGCTAAGAACTTAGAACTTCCTATGGACGAGTTAGAATACCCCATGAATATAGAGATTGCGAATAGAGAAGTAATCCCTGTTAAGTATGTACACAAGAACTGTAGAGTAGATATTAAGGGTAACATTATGAACGTAAATCTTATCCCGATTAGACTTGGGGAATTCGATGTTATTCTGGGAATGGATTGGCTAGTCAATTATGGGGCTGTAATTGATTGCCAGAGGAAGTGTATCAACCTTATGACCCCGTCAAAGGTTGTGTTTTATGGCAGTAAATCGCCTAGACAAGCGAGTTGTCTGACGATGATGCAGGCCAGGAAGTTGTTAAGACAAGGCTGTGTAGGATATTTAGCCTACATAGTCGATAGTCGTAAAGAAAATTCGAAATTAGAAGATATACCAGTCGTGAGGGACTTCTTAGACGTATTTCCGGATGATCTGCCAGGACTTCCGCCAGACAGAGAGGTTGAGTTTGTGATCGATTTGGCGCCAGGGACGGCCCCAATATCGAAGGCACCATACCGGATGGCTCCGGTAGAGATGAAAGAGTTAATGGTACAACTACAAGAGTTACTGGACAAGAAGTACATCCAACCGAGCGTATCGCCGTGGGGAGCGCCGGTGTTATTTGTGAAGAAGAAGGACGGGACGATGCGGCTTTGCATCGACTACAGAGAACTGAATAAGGTCACAATTAAGAATAGATATCCATTACCGAGGATCGACGATCTGTTCGACCAATTGAAGGGTGCAAGGTACTTTTCAAAGATAGACTTGAGGAGTGGCTATCATCAGCTGAAGGTGAGGCCAGAGGATGTTCCAAAGACAGCATTTAGGACTCGATATGGTCACTACGAATTTTGGTAATGTCATTTGGTCTAACGAATGCTCCTGCAGCATTCATGGGCTTAATGAATGGAGTGTTCAAGCCGTTTTTGGACAAATTCGTGGTGGTCTTTATCGACGATATTTTGGTATACTCGAAGACCAAGGAAGAACATGTAGAACATCTGAAGTTAACATTAGAGGCGTTGAGAAGAGAGAAGTTGTACGCCAAATTTTCTAAATGTGAATTCTGGATTGAAAGAGTGCAATTTCTTGGACATGTGATCGACAAGGACGGAATTTCGGTAGATCCCTCTAAAGTCGAAGCTGTGATGAACTGGGATCTGCGAAAACACCGTCGGAAGTGAGGAGTTTTCTTGGATTGGCGGGTTATTATAGAAGATTTATTCAGGACTTTTCCAAGATCGCAACTCCGCTGACAAATTTGACTAGAAAATCGGGTGAAATTCGTTTGGACAGAGAAGTGTGAGGAAAGTTTCCAAGAGCTCAAGAGGAGGTTTGAGTTCAGCACCTGTGTTATCCCTTCCGGACGACACAGGCAATTTTGTGGTTTATAGTGATGCGTCGCATAAAGGACTTGGCTGTGTGCTTATGCAAAACGGCAGGGTCATTGCGTATGCGTCACGACAATTGAAAGACTATGAGAAGGGGTATCCGACCCATGACTTGGAGTTAGCTGCCGTGGTATTTGCTTTAAAAATTTGGAGACACTATCTCTATGGGGAGAAGTGTGAAATATATACAGACCACAAGAGTCTGAAATATATCTTTACACAGAAGGACTTGAATATGCGCCAGAGAAGGTGGCTGGAGTTAATTAAGGATTATGACTGTGAAATCTTATACCATCCGGGTAAGGCTAATGTGGTTGCCGACGCCTTAAGCAGAAAGGGTCGGGAGAAATTGATGATGTTGACTACTCAGGAGGAACTAATTTCAGCAATGGAAAAGCTGAAATTGGAAGTGAAGTATTCGATGGAGATTGACGAGAAGTTGTTTCAGATTCAAGCTGGTACAACCCTATTGGATAAAGTTAAGGAAGCTCAACTTCAGGACGCAGAATGTGAGAAGGTTAAGAAAAAGATATCTGAAGGAACCGAACCGAGATTCAAGATAGACAGTGAGGGACTACTGAGATTTGAGAATAGAGTTCGGGTACCGTCAGTGCCAGAAATTAAGGATGACATTTTGAGAGAGGCTCATAGCTCACGGTATTCAATTCACCCCGGTAGTACCAAGATGTACCAGGATCTTCGACAGCACTTCTGGTGGCCAAATTTGAAACGAGATGTTGCTGAGTGTGTTGCAAAGTGTCTAACCTGTCAGAAAGTGAAAGCAGAACATCAGAGACCAAGTGGTTTGCTACAACCCCTGGAAATCCAGAATGGAAATGGGAACACATTACGATGGATTTCGTGGTTGGCCTTCCGACGACTCAGAAAGGCTACGACGCAGTATGGGTTATCGTTGACCGACTGACGAAATCCGCACACTTCCTTCCGATTAAAATCAGATTCAACTTAGACCAGTTGGCAAGGCTATATGTGAAAGAGATTGTTTCGAGGCACGGAGTTCCGGTGTCAATTGTTTCCGACAGAGATCCGCGTTTCACATCGAACTTCTGGAAGCGACTACAAGAATGCATGGGGACACAGTTGAGAATGAGTACGGCTTATCACCCTCAGACAGATGGGCAGAGTGAAAGAACGATCCAGACATTGGAAGATATGTTGAGAGCATGCATCATGGATTTTAAAGGAAATTGGGATGATCACCTACCGCTTGTGGAATTCGGTTACAACAACAGTTACCACGCTAGTATTGGCATGCCGCCTTACGAAGCGTTGTACGGAAGAAAATGCAGAACCCCGCTATACTGGGATGAAGTTGGCGAGGAGACAACTATTAGGTCCAGAACTGGTACAGCAGACAGCAGAGATAGTCAAAGTGATCAGAACAAGACTGGTAGCAGCTCAGGATAGGCAGAAGAAATACGCCGATCCACACCGTAAGAACGTTGAGTTTGAATCGGGTAGCTATGTGTTCTTGAAAGTCTCTCCCTGGAAGGGGAAGATCAGATTCGGTAAGAAGGGAAAATTGAGCCCAAGGTTCATTGGACCCTTTGAAGTACTGCGAAGGATTGGAGAAGTTGCGTATGAGGTAGCCTTACCTCCGGCGCTTGAGAATGTCCACAACGTCTTTCATGTGTCAGTTTTACGCCCCTACAAACCCGATTACAAACATGTGATTGAATATGAACCCCTACATTTTGAGAAAGACTTATCCTATGAAGAAATTCCTGTTCAGATTGTTGACAGGAAGAGCAAGTCCTCAGAAATAAAATTATACCTTCTGTTAAGGTAATTTGGAGGAACCACAATGCTGAAGAAGCTACGTGGGAACTCGAAGAGCATATGATGAAGAATTACCCAGATTTATTACTTAATTTTTTGTTTATGCGATTCTGGGGACAGAATCTTTGTAAGGGGGGGAGAATGTAACGGGACGAAATTTAATTGAACCGTGATTCTGGGGACAGAATCCTTTTAAGGGGGGAAAGATGTGACAAACAAGATTTTTGTAATTTATTTTGAATATTTATTGAATTAAATAAATATTTTTGATGATTTAATTATTGAGTTAAATAATTAATTGATGAATTTGTGGTAGATTAATTTAATTATATGTGTCACATTAGTTAAATTAATGTGGTGAATTTTTATATTCAAAGTATGTATTTAATTGAGCTTATTTGATTAATATATTAATTAATAAGCATAATGTTATTCTAATTAATTTAATAATTAATTAGAGATTTATGATTAGACATAATTAATAAATAAGAATTTTAATTATGTGACTATGTGATTTAATGTAGATTTATGCTATTTATTTAATTGATTTAAATAGCATTATTTGATTTAATTGGGTGTGACATTAATTAACTATATTATAATAAATTAATTAAAATAAATGAGAAGGGATTCCTTAAGCTAGCCAAACAGGCCTTAAGGGGAGTTGGTCAGTTAACCACTAAGGGACCAACTGACAACCACTCACCCATTATATATTATACGTATTATACTTATATACATATATACTATATCAATTCATATATTCATATCAGAGAGAGAAGAGATTTGAGAGAAAAGATTGAGGAGAATTTGAGAAATTTATATCATCATCCTTGAATCATCTTCACCAACTAGCAAGGGTAAATTCAGTTATATTAAGTTTTAAGCTTTCTATTTTTACGTACTTTGAAGTTCTCTGTAATCGTCAATTTTGAATCATTGTTGGTTATATGGTTTTATATGGGTTAAATTATGTTTATAACATGTTTTATACCATGTATACATAAATCACAGTGATCAATTTTATGTAATTACGTCTTAATTAAGTTTTCAAAACTTCCATTAACGTACTTTGAAGTTTTCTGTAAAAGACTAAATTGATGACTTGTTCATGATATGGCTATATATATATTAATTGATGTCCATAACATATTATATGCCATATATGCATAACTTTCAGTGATCACACCATGGAATTTTGTTGATAATTGGGTTTTCAAAAGTTACAGAGTGTAAAAATTGTACATATGGCCCATATGGCCCTTACGTACAAAATTTACACACCTTATGCGTTTATTTAACTTAAATTAACACTTGAATGTGATTGTGTACATTTAAACGAACAAAATGGAAGTTAAACGAACGGATTCGGTGTTATAACGAATCCGTAACGTTGAATTCTTGTTTTCTTTCAAACTTTATAAAATATTGAAAATAGTGAAATTAAATGTTGTGATTTGTGTAATTCGTGATTTAAAGTGTTAAAAGCATGCTTAGAACATGGTATGATGTTTCTGTAAATTCTATATCTTCATGGGTAGCCTTAAATTCATTTCGTTAGTTTAATTTGGATTTATTTGGGTTGCTCTGTGTGTCATTCGCGAACTGGAAATCTGGGTCTGCGTTGCCGCGCGGCCGCGCTGGTCCCAAGGGTAACTGGCGCGCGGCCGCGCCCCTTGCAGAAATTTGAAATTTTTTTTGCTAAGTGTTCGTGTGTTCTAAGAGGTGGTTTAAAACCTAATGTAATGAACATAAAGATATGCTAAACATATAATAAGAGGTTAATAACTTATATTACGTGAGTAATTAATAAGTTAATTACATGACTTGAATCGTTAATTGTATAGTCCAATAACGTGCTCAAGACCGATGTGTGTGATTCGATACGTATATCGAGTTATTGATTAATTTGTATTGTGAACGTATTGATGTGTAGGGTTTAATAAAGAACGTGAATTATAATTGTAGCTTGTGCAAGAGGCAAGTATCCTATCCCTAATTTATTGATTTAGCAAGTTCCCTAAATTCTAATTTATTCATTTATTAAGCCTTAGACTTGTGTTTCTATATCGAGTAAGCTCGTGTTTTTAATTGTTCAAGTTCGAAATTCATATTACATATTGTAACTCTTTTAAAAGCATGATTCAGTGATACAATACTTATTCGATTGTATACTCTTGAGATTTATTATTCAAGTTGAATATCGATGTTATTGTTGAACCTTATAGGACTAGTGAACCCTTATTGATTCGACTAGTCCATAGTTGATGAACGTTCTAAATTCCAAAATACTTATTGAGCTTATCCAAACCAAACTTCCTTTGGTGCGGACTCTGATGTCAAAACTGAGATGAACAACCCTGTAAAAGGGGATTATTTACGCTTTAGCGTTGAGATATTGTGCACAATATGGTACTAAGGGCTGATCCCCCTAAGTACGAGAAGTAGAGTCCATAGTCTTATGACTGTTAAAGGTTTTAAGTATAAACACTTTACAACTAGGACATAGTTCAAGGTCTTATGACCCTCAGATGATATTTTGATTCCTGTTATTTATCCTCGAGTCAAAAGTTGAGTTTCTTTATTCAGATGTCCTTGATTCACTCGCATGTTATTATATTGTTGTCATATTATTATACTTGTGGGCAACCGTGCTCACTCTTGCGTAATAATAACATTGCAGTTAAGAACGAAAGGTCTGACGAGCCTTCTTACTAGCAAAGGCAAGGGCAAAGTCAACAAGTGATGAAGACTTGTTGTTTATTTTATGTGTTTATGTTTCAGACTTATGTTAAAGTTGTGTAAAACTTATTTAATTATTTATATTTCCGCATTTGATATTTAAGGTTAAGTACGACCTGGGATTGATGTATTTCTTTTCAGATGTTGTAACCCCATAAGGGGAGGATTATTTCTATTTATTTCATGGTTTGCATTTACTATGGGTAGATAGATAGATGATATTTGTACAGTGAACACCAAGTCCCGTGGAAATTGAAGTACCCGGATTTGGGGGTGTCACAGGTTGGTATCAGAGCTGTAGGTTATGAACCTTAGGTGGGGAAAAACCTTAGGATAGTAGCCTTTTTAGAGATCGAGAACATAGTAATGATAACTCTTATCGAGTTCTAAGAAAGATAATAACTTACCTTATGTGCTACGTGTTTATACTTATATATTCGAGTCTCGATTAGCATCACGTAATTACTAAAACTTAAAATTTTATTTGTCAGGATGACGAATGCTGGAGAACCTAGTCAGTCCAGGGACCTTGTACCCCTAGAGGCTAGAGAGGAGGAGCCCCGAGATATCCACGTAGTTTGGGAGCAGTTAGTCCGACGAGAGCCATCACCCTTGATCACAGTCATTGGTCAGGAGATTGTGCCGGTGTCTAATTCAGAGGAGGACTCTGAGGAAGACCCTGAGGAGATTGAAGTTCAGGCTGAGGCAGCTGAAGAGGAGGAGGAAGACCCTGAAGAGTTCCCGCCGAGCTCTATCAGTGCTGAGATGTATGACGAGCTGTATGACCGTAACATAGAGTTACGTGATACTGTTCAGGAGCTGAGGGAGACTGTTCAGGAGCTGAGGGAGCGGTCGGTTACTCAACAGTCTACCATCGAGCTGAGGGATGGAGAGGTTGAGGCTCTTCACACACGTTTGGGAAATGTAGAGTGGAATTTGGCTCACGAGAAGGGCCAAACCGAGCAGAAGTCAGAGGAAATTGAGGAATTGAAGAATGAACTAAAAGAGAAATCAGCAAGGCTGGCCATAGCAGAGGAGGCTTGGGTAAGGGAATCACGACGAGCAGATCTCGCAGAAGATAATTGTCGGGCGAAGAAGGCCAAGCTTGAAGAGACGTACTCTATACTTCAGTATGCAATTGACGAGGCCCAGGATCGGGTTATGAGGTACCCAATTCAGTTTGAAGGACTACCGTCGTACATGCTAGATCGCAGGACGATGTCTCGGATTATGGAAGAAGAGCGTGGCAAAGCTGTTCGTCGCCTTAATGGGCAGTGATAGGAACATTTGATTTTGTGAAACCTATCTGGTAGTTAATAATGTAAATTCCAATGTGTTTATAAACAGAGGAATATTTTATGTTTTAAATCCTGTAGATTCTTTATCTCAGGATAGTTGATGTAAATAGCAGTGATGCTATCGTATTATGTTAAAACTTTTGATTTAGTAATATATCAGAGTTTATTTGAGATAATGTGTTGACTGATTGTGTCTAAATGTTTAAGTTAAGCCTTAGATATTTAAAAGATTGAATAAAGTTCTAATACGCGTATTTCCTAACAGTAAAATGCCGCCAAGGAGACGATCTAACCGTCAACAGGCCCAAGAAGGGTCAACTAACAACAACAACGACGCCAATGCTAACCCCGTTCAGCAGTTGGCGAACTTACTTGCTGGAGCGCTTAACAACCAATCTCAAGCTCCACCGAACACAACGTTCAAGGACTTCAAGGCGGTGGGACCGCCAGAGTTTAAAGGCACCATGAACCCGATAGAAGCTCAAACCTGGGTCATGGAGATGGAAAAAGTTTTTGACGTCGCCAGAGTCAGAGAGGACCAGAAAACCGCCTATGCAACGTTCATGCTGAAATCTGAGGCCAGCTATTGGTGGCAAGCGAATAAGGTCCGGGGAGGTGAAGGTGTGATTACCTGGGAGAGGTTCAAGGAGATGTTCTTCGAGATGTACTTTCCGACCAGCTCGCAGAATCAAATGGAGGTCCAGTTCTTGGAACTGAAACAGGGAAATATGTCCGTACCAGAATATGCGGCGAAATTCAATGAGTTGGCTAGGTTTGCCACGTATCAAGTGCACACCGATCAGAGGAAGGCAAGGAGGTTTGAACAGGGCCTGAAGCCCTGGTTGTATAGCAAAGTGTCAATGTTCCAATTGAACACTTTTGCTGGGGTGTTGGAGAAGGCCATTCTCGCTGAAGGCGGGAGTGATGCAGTTACAAAGTATAACCAAGATCAGAAAAAGAAGAAGAGTGAAGGTGAAGGAATTAACAAGGCTAGTGGTAGCAACACGGGAGGGAGTAATAATCAGAAGAGGAGGTGGAATGATAACTCATCGACTGGGAATCAGCAAGGTGGTCAGAAAAAGAGGATCGAAGCTTGTTCGACCTGCGGGAAAGCTCACCCTGGGGGTCTGTATGAAGGGAAAACGAGTATGTTATAATTGTGGTCAGGAAGGCCACATAGCACCTAACTGTCCGAACCCAAAGAAGGGCGCTTGCTTCACTTGCGGCTCAAAGGACCATCTGGCAAGGGACTGTCCCAAGAAGGGATCTGGAAGGGAAGGATCAGGTGGAAACAGGGGAAACAGCGGTGGAAGTGCTTTAACTATCACGGGACCAACCGCAACCAACCGACCAACCGCCAGGACCTTCAACATGACCGTGCAGGATGCTGTGCAGTCTCGCGATGTGGTGTCAGGTATCATTCCGATCAATAAAGTTAATGCTTATGTACTATTTGATTCGGGTGCTACTTGTTCATTTATATCCGATGACTTTGCTAAGAACTTAGAACTTCCTATGGACGAGTTAGAATACCCCATGAATATAGAGATTGCGAATAGAGAAGTAATCCCTGTTAAGTATGTACACAAGAACTGTAGAGTAGATATTAAGGGTAACATTATGAACGTAAATCTTATCCCGATTAGACTTGGGGAATTCGATGTTATTCTGGGAATGGATTGGCTAGTCAATTATGGGGCTGTAATTGATTGCCAGAGGAAGTGTATCAACCTTATGACCCCGTCAAAGGTTGTGTTTTATGGCAGTAAAGTCGCCTAGACAAGCGAGTTGTCTGACGATGATGCAGGCCAGGAAGTTGTTAAGACAAGGCTGTGTAGGATATTTAGCCTACATAGTCGATAGTCGTAAAGAAAATTCGAAATTAGAAGATATACCAGTCGTGAGGGACTTCTTAGACGTATTTCGGATGATCTGCCAGGACTTCCGCCAGACAGAGAGGTTGAGTTTGTGATCGATTTGGCGCCAGGGACGGCCCCAATATCGAAGGCACCATACCGGATGGCTCCGGTAGAGATGAAAGAGTTAATGGTACAACTACAAGAGTTACTGGACAAGAAGTACATCCAACCGAGCGTATCGCCGTGGGGAGCGCCGGTGTTATTTGTGAAGAAGAAGGACGGGACGATGCGGCTTTGCATCGACTACAGAGAACTGAATAAGGTCACAATTAAGAATAGATATCCATTACCGAGGATCGACGATCTGTTCGACCAATTGAAGGGTGCAAGGTACTTTTCAAAGATAGACTTGAGGAGTGGCTATCATCAGCTGAAGGTGAGGCCAGAGGATGTTCCAAAGACAGCATTTAGGACTCGATATGGTCACTACGAATTTTTGGTAATGTCATTTGGTCTAACGAATGCTCCTGCAGCATTCATGGGCTTAATGAATGGAGTGTTCAAGCCGTTTTTGGACAAATTCGTGGTGGTCTTTATCGACGATATTTTGGTATACTCGAAGACCAAGGAAGAACATGTAGAACATCTGAAGTTAACATTAGAGGCGTTGAGAAGAGAGAAGTTGTACGCCAAATTTTCTAAATGTGAATTCTGGATTGAAAGAGTGCAATTTCTTGGACATGTGATCGACAAGGACGGAATTTCGGTAGATCCCTCTAAAGTCGAAGCTGTGATGAACTGGGATCTGCCGAAAACACCGTCGGAAGTGAGGAGTTTTCTTGGATTGGCGGGTTATTATAGAAGATTTATTCAGGACTTTTCCAAGATCGCAACTCCGCTGACAAATTTGACTAGAAAATCGGTGAAATTCGTTTGGACAGAGAAGTGTGAGGAAAGTTTCCAAGAGCTCAAGAGGAGGTTGAGTTCAGCACCTGTGTTATCCCTTCCGGACGACACAGGCAATTTTGTGGTTTATAGTGATGCGTCGCATAAAGGACTTGGCTGTGTGCTTATGCAAAACGGCAGGGTCATTGCGTATGCGTCACGACAATTGAAAGACTATGAGAAGGGGTATCCGACCCATGACTTGGAGTTAGCTGCAGTGGTATTTGCTTTAAAAATTTGGAGACACTATCTTTATGGGGAGAAGTGTGAAATATATACAGACCACAAGAGTCTGAAATATATTTTACACAGAAGGACTTAAATATGCGCCAGAGAAGGTGGCTGGAGTTAATTAAGGATTATGACTGTGAAATCTTATACCATCCGGGTAAGGCTAATGTGGTTGCCGACGCCTTAAGCAGAAAGGGTCGGGAGAAATTGATGATGTTGACTACTCAGGAGGAACTAATTTCAGCAATGGAAAAGCTGAAATTGGAAGTGAAGTATTCGATGGAGATTGACGAGAAGTTGTTTCAGATTCAAGCTGGTACAACCCTATTGGATAAAGTTAAGGAAGCTCAACTTCAGGACGAAGAATGTGAGAAGGTTAAGAAAAAGATATCTGAAGGAACCGAACCGAGATTCAAGATAGACAGTGAGGGACTACTGAGATTTGAGAATAGAGTTCGGGTACCGTCAGTGCCAGAAATTAAGGATGACATTTTGAGAGAGGCTCATAGCTCACGGTATTCAATTCACCCCGGTAGTACCAAGATGTACCAGGATCTTCGACAGCACTTCTGGTGGCCAAATTTGAAACGAGATGTTGCTGAGTGTGTTGCAAAGTGTCTAACCTGTCAGAAAGTGAAAGCAGAACATCAGAGACCAAGTGGTTTGCTACAACCCCTGGAAATCCCAGAATGGAAATGGGAACACATTACGATGGATTTCGTGGTTGGCCTTCCGACGACTCAGAAAGGCTACGACGCAGTATGGGTTATCGTTGACCGACTGACGAAATCCGCACACTTCCTTCCGATTAAAATCAGATTCAACTTAGACCAGTTGGCAAGGCTATATGTGAAAGAGATTGTTTTGAGGCACGGAGTTCCGGTGTCAATTGTTTCCGACAGAGATCCGCGTTTCACATCGAACTTCTGGAAGCGACTACAAGAATGCATGGGGACACAGTTGAGAATGAGTACGGCTTATCACCCTCAGACAGATGGGCAGAGTGAAAGAACGATCCAGACATTGGAAGATATGTTGAGAGCATGCATCATGGATTTTAAAGGAAATTGGGATGATCACCTACCGCTTGTGGAATTCGGTTACAACAACAGTTACCACGCTAGTATTGGCATGCCGCCTTACGAAGCGTTGTACGGAAGAAAATGCAGAACCCCGCTATACTGGGATGAAGTTGGCGAGAGACAACTATTAGGTCCAGAACTGGTACAGCAGACAGCAGAGATAGTCAAAGTGATCAGAACAAGACTGGTAGCAGCTCAGGATAGGCAGAAGAAATACGCCGATCCACACCGTAAGAACGTTGAGTTTGAATCGGGTAGCTATGTGTTCTTGAAAGTCTCTCCCTGGAAGGGGAAGATCAGATTCGGTAAGAAGGGAAAATTGAGCCCAAGGTTCATTGGACCCTTTGAAGTACTGCGAAGGATTGGAGAAGTTGCGTATGAGGTAGCCTTACCTCCGGCGCTTGAGAATGTCCACAACGTCTTTCATGTGTCAGTTTTACGCCCCTACAAACCCGATTACAAACATGTGATTGAATATGAACCCCTACATTTTGAGAAAGACTTATCCTATGAAGAAATTCCTGTTCAGATTGTTGACAGGAAAGAGCAAGTCCTCAGAAATAAAATTATACCTTCTGTTAAGGTAATTTGGAGGAACCACAATGCTGAAGAAGCTACGTGGGAACTCGAAGAGCATATGATGAAGAATTACCCAGATTTATTTACTTAATTTTTTTGTTTATGTGATTCTGGGGACAGAATCTTTGTAAGGGGGGGAGAATGTAACGGGACGAAATTTAATTGAACCGTGATTCTGGGGACAGAATCCTTTTAAGGGGGGAAAGATGTGACAAACAAGATTTTTGTAATTTATTTTGAATATTTATTGAATTAAATAAATATTTTTGATGATTTAATTATTGAGTTAAATAATTAATTCATGAATTTGTGATAGATTAATTTAATTATATGTGTCACATTAGTTAAATTAATGTGGTGAATTTTTATATTCAAAGTATGTATTTAATTGAGCTTATTTGATTAATATATTAATTAATAAGCATAATGTTATTCTAATTAATTTAATAATTAATTAGAGATTTATGATTAGACATAATTAATAAATAAGAATTTTAATTATGTGACTATGTGATTTAATGTAGATTTATGCTATTTTATTTAATTGATTTAAATAGCATTATTTGATTTAATTGGGTGTGACATTAATTAACTATATTATAATAAATTAATTAAAATAAATGAGAAGGGATTCCTTAAGCTAGCCAAACAAGGCCTTAAGGGGAGTTGGTCAGTTAACCCACTAAGGGACCAACTGACAACCACTCACCCATTATATATTATACGTATTATACTTATATACATATATACTATATCAATTCATATATTCATATCAGAGGAAATAAAAACTTAGAGAGTCAGAGAGAATTTTGAGAGAAAAGATTGAGGGGGAAGAATTTGAGAAATTTATATCATCATCCTTGAATCATCTTCACCAACTAGCAAGGGTAAATTCAGTTATATTAAGTTTTAAGCTTTCTATTTTTACGTACTTTGAAGTTCTCTGTAATCGTCAATTTTGAATCATTGTTGGTTATATGGTTTTATATGGGTTAAATTATGTTTATAACATGTTTTATACCATGTATACATAAATCACAGTGATCAATTTTATGTAATTACGTCTTAATTAAGTTTTCAAAACTTCCATTAACGTACTTTGAAGTTTTCTGTAAAAGACTAAATTGATGACTTGTTCATGATATGGCTATATATATATTAATTGATGTCCATAACATATTATATGCCATATATGCATAACTTTCAGTGATCACACCATGGAATTTTGTTGATAATTGGGTTTTCAAAAGTTACAGAGTGTAAAAATTGTACGTATGGCCCATATGGCCCTTACGTACAAAATTTACACACCTTATGCGTTTATTTAACTTAAATTAACACTTGAATGTGATTGTGTACATTTAAACGAACAAAATGGAAGTTAAACGAACGGATTCGGTGTTATAACGAATCCGTAACGTTGAATTCTTGTTTTCTTTCAAAACTTTATAAAATGTTGAAAATAGTGAAATTAAATGTTGTGATTTGTGTAATTTCGTGATTTAAAGTGTTAAAAGCATGCTTAGAACATGGTATGATGTTTCTGTAAATTCCATATCTTATGGGTAGCCTTAAATTCATTACGTTAGTTTAATTTGGATTTATTTGGGTTGCTCTGTGTGTCATTCGCGAACTGGAAATCTGGGTCTGCGTTGCCGCGCGGCCGCGCTGGTCCCAAGGGTAACTGGCGCGCGGCCGCGCCCCTTGCAGAAATTTGAAATTTTTTTTTTGCTAAGTGTTCGTGTGTTCTAAGAGGTGGTTTAAAACCTAATGTAATGAACATAAAGATATGCTAAACATATAATAAGAGGTTAATAACTTATATTACGTGAGTAATTAATAAGTTAATTACATGACTTGAATCGTTAATTGTATAGTCCAATAACGTGCTCAAGACCGATGTGTGTGATTCGATACGTATATCGAGTTATTGATTAATTTGTATTGTGAACGTATTGATGTGTAGGGTTTAATAAAGAACGTGAATTATAATTGTAGCTTGTGCAAGAGGCAAGTATCCTATCCCTAATTTATTGATTTAGCAAGTTCCCTAAATTCTAATTTATTCATTTATTAAGCCTTAGACTTGTGTTTCTATATCGAGTAAGCTCGTGTTTTTAATTGTTCAAGTTCGAAATTCATATTACATATTGTAACTCTTTTAAAAGCATGATTCAGTGATACAATACTTATTCGATTGTATACTCTTGAGATTTATTATTCAAGTTGAATATCGATGTTATTGTTGAACCTTATAGGACTAGTGAACCCTTATTGATTCGACTAGTCCATAGTTGATGAACGTTCTAAATTCCAAAATACTTATTGAGCTTATCCAAACCAAACTTCCTTTGGTGCGGACTCTGATGTCAAAACTGAGATGAACAACCCTGTAAAAGGGGATTATTTACGCTTTAGCGTTGAGATATTGTGCACAATATGGTACTAAGGGCTGATCCCCCTAAGTACGAGAAGTAGAGTCCATAGTCTTATGACTGTTAAAGGTTTTAAGTATAAACACTTTACAACCTAGGACATAGTTCAAGGTCTTATGACCCTCAGATGATATTTTGATTCCTGTTATTTATCCTCGAGTCAAAAGTTGAGTTTCTTTATTCAGATGTCCTTGATTCACTCGCATGTTATTATATTGTTGTCATATTATTATACTTGTGGGCAACCGTGCTCACTCTTGCGTAATAATAACATTGCAGTTAAGAACGAAAGGTCTGACGAGCCTTCTTCTAGCAAAGGCAAGGGCAAAGTCAACAAGTGATGAAGACTTGTTGTTTATTTTATGTGTTTATGTTTCAGACTTATGTTAAAGTTGTGTAAAACTTATTTAATTAGTTATATTTCCGCATTTGATATTTAAGGTTAAGTACGACCTGGGATTGATGTATTTCTTTTCAGATGTTGTAACCCCACAAGGGGAGGATTATTTCTATTTATTTCATGGTTTGCATTTACTATGGGTAGATAGATAGATGATATTTGTACAGTGAACACCAAGTCCCGTGGAAATTGAAGTACCCGGATTTGGGGGTGTCACAATCATAACCTTTCTGTGTAACTGGAAGTCCTACCACGAAGTCCATGGTAATATGCTCCCATTTCCACTCTGGTATTTCTAATGGTTGTAGTAAACCACTTGGCCGCTGATGTTCTGCTTTAACGCGTTGGCAAGTCAAGCATTTACTGACGCACTCTGCGACTTCCCGTTTCAAATTAGGCCACCAAAAATGTTGCCTTAGATCTCGGTACATCTTTGTGCCTCCCGGATGAACGGAATATGTCGTATTGTGTGCCTCGTGCAAAATCTCTTCCCTCAACTCAGTTACCGCTGGTACCCACACTCTCCCTTCAAATCTCAAAATACTGTCTTTATCCATTCGAAATTTTTCTCCCTCACTTTCTGTGATCCTCTTTCGGATTTTCTCACACTCTTCATCCTTTTCCTGAGCTTCCTTTACTCTATTCAACAACGTCGGACAAGCTTCCATTACAATTAACTTCTCACCAGACTTTTCTGGTCCTTTTACTTCTATCTCCAATTTCTCCATCTCTCTTATCAACTCTTCCTGAGTCGTCAAATTAAACAACTTCTCCCTTCCTTTCCTGCTCAGAGCGTCGGCAACCACATTTGCCTTTCCCGGGTGATAAAGAATATCGCAGTCATAGTCTTTGATTAATTCTAACCACCTTCTCTGTCGCATGTTTAACTCCTTCTGTGTGAAGATATATTTCAGACTTTTGTGGTCCGTGTATATCTCACATTTTTCTCCGTATAGATAATGCCTCCATATCTTTAACGCAAAAACTACTGCCGCTAACTCTAAGTCGTGAGTAGGGTATCATTTTTCGTAATCCTTTAATTGTCGTGATGCATATGCAATGACCTTGCCATGTTGCATGAGCACACAGCCAAGCCCCTTGTGCGATGCATCACTATACACCACAAAATTTCCCGCATCATCTGGTAATGATAATACAGGTGCTTCGCTCAATCTCCTTTTCAGTTCTTGAAGACTTTCTTCGCATTTGTCGGTCCATACAAATTTCACCGTCTTTCTAGTCAAATTGGTCAGCGGGGTTGCTATCTTAGAAAAATCTTGGATGAATCTTCGATAGTACCCAGCTAACCCTAGAAAGCTTCTCACCTCCGTCGGTGTTCTCGGTTGTTCCCAATTACTTACTGCTTCAACCTTCGCAGGGTCTACAGAGATTCCATTCTTATCCACCACGTGGCCTAAGAATTGAACCTTCTCCATCCAAAATTCGCACTTAGAAAATTTTGCATACATCTTCTCCTTCCTTAGCGCCTCCAAAACAATCTTCAGATGTTCGGCGTGTTCTTCCTCTGTCTTTGAGTAGATCAAAATGTCGTCGATAAAAACCACTACAAATTTATCCAAGTATGGCTTGAAAACTCGGTTCATCAAGTCCATAAATGCTGCCGGAGCATTAGTCAATCCTAATGACATTACCAAAAACTCGTAGTGTCCATAACGGGTTCGAAACGCAGTCTTTGGTATGTCCTCATCCCGTACCTTCAGTTGATGATATCCTGTTCGTAGGTCGATCTTTGAGAAACACTTTGCTCCCTTCAGTTGATCGAATAAGTCGTCTATCCTCGGTAACGGATATCGATTCTTGATCGTTACTCTATTCAATTCTCGATAATCGATACAGAGCCTCATCGATCCGTCCTTCTTCTTAACGAATAGTACTGGTGCTCCCCAAGGAGAAACACTCGGTCGAATGTAACCCTTATCCAATAATTCTTGCAATTGCATCATTAATTCCTTCATTTCTACTGGCGCCATACGATATGGAGCTTTCGAAATCGGTGCCGTTCCCGGTGCTAAGTCTATTACGAATTCGATTTCTCTGTCTGGCGGAAGACCAGGCAGATCGTCCGGAAACACATCTTGGAATTCATTAACTACGTATATATCCTTAATTTCTACTCCCTTCTTCCGAGTATCAACGATGTAAGCTAAATATACTCCACATCCTTTCCTTAACAATTTCTTGGCCTGCATCATCGTAACGCAACACGATTGCTTAAGCGATGAGCTACCATAAAACACTACCTTAGACTTACTCGGAGTCTGAAGGTTCACACATTTGTTCTGACAGTCAATTATCGCAGCATGGTTATACAACCAATCCATTCCCAGTATTACGTCAAATTCTCCCAGTCTAATAGGAATCAAGTCTACGCTCAGTTCATGTTTACTAATATTTGCGCGACAATTTCGATAAACGTATTCTACAGGGATCACTTCCTTATTAGCAACTTCTATGATCAAAGGATTTTCTAATAGTTCTCGAGGTGTACTAAGTCTACTAGCAAATTCTTCAGATACAAAAGAACAGGTGGCACCCGAATCAAATAATACATAAGCATTTATATCATTGATTGGGATTATACCTGACACCACATCCTTCGCAGCCACTGCGTCTTGGATGGTCATGTTAAAAGTTCTGGCGGTTGGGCGGTTGGATTGTGCCGGTCCACCGATTGTCAGCTTGTTGCCTCCTTGCTGATTACTACCCCCGCCACTTCCCTTCTTTGGGCAGTCCTTAATTCGGTGCTCCGTCGAGCCACAAGCAAAGCATCCTTGTATCTTCTTCGGTTTCAAACAGTTAGGCGAGATGTGCCCTTCCTGTCCGCAGTTGTAGCAAGTGCCACGTCCCTTCCAGCACTCGCCCTGGTGATTCTTCCCACACTTCGGGCATCCTTCAGCCCTCTTCTTGAAACCTCCACGAAAATTCCCTGATTGATTATTGTTGTTTTTGTTGTTGTTATTATTCTCCCACTTTCTCTTTCCCAAGTTGCTTCCTCCGCTACTACTTCCTCCCGTACGATTCTCTCCTCCAGTATTCTTTCCTTTCTTTTCTTTGTTATACTGACTTAAGGCCTCACTGCCGCCTTCCGCAATGATTGCCTTCTCCAGTAATGTTGCAAAGGAATCAATTTGAAGAACTGATACCTTATTGAACAGCCATGGCTTCAACCCTTGTTCAAAGCGTCTAGCCTTCCTCTCTTCATCACCAACTTGGTGCTCCGCAAATCGCGCTAGTTCGTTAAACCTAGCCGCGTATTGCGCCACCGTCATCTCACCTTGTTTTAACTCTAGGAATTTCACCTCCATCCTATTCTTCATACTTTTTGGAAAGTAATTTTCGAAGAACAGTGTCTTAAACTTATCCCAAGCTATTATCCCTTCTCCAGCTCTTTGTTGATTAGCCTCCCACCAGTAGTTCGCTTCTCCCCTCATCATGTACGTGGCAAACACCGTCTTCTGATCTTCGCCTACGCTAGCTATAGTGAAAGCTTTTTCGATCTCTTTGATCCACGTTTGTGCGATGATTGGGTCGGTAGTTCCCTCGAACTCCGGGGGTCCTACACTCTTAAAGTCTTTAAAGGTTGTTACTGGCACAGTTTGAGGGTTCGGGCGAATGGGTTCATTGTTCCTTCCCCTTAAGGCTTCTCCTAACAAGTCTACCAGTTTCTGGATCGGGTCTACTTGTTCTCTCTCATTGTTAACAGATTCTTCGGGTGCTGTCAATCTACGTCTGGGCGGCATTATCCGCATCACAAGTTTTCATTTTATTATTATTCAAGTATATTACTTAAGTATTTCTTTTAATACTAAAAGAATAAATTTATAACACGTTTCTAAAATCAACTCCATTTATATTCATATGCCATTTCATTTCATTACATGATTTCCCCAGCATACTGCTATAAATGTTATCACATATATCCCCTAATATCACAAAAGACGGGGAATATACCAACCTACTACCATACTACCCCTCTAACAAAAGCTAACTCGGGGTTTACATCATCATCCCACATCTTACACAAAAGATCGGGATTACAACATAGTATATACAATACATAAAGACACAACTAGTACTACCACTAGACTGACTAAGGAAATCTCATCCCATCATCCCGCGCTCCACTGCGCTCATGTACTCCAACTGTGCTATATACGCAACCAGCTCTCGGCTCAAGGTATGTAGAGTCTGTCCCTGTTCTGCCGGGTAGTGGTACACACCATCAATCACCCTTTCAAAAGCTGAACGGAACACATACCCCATCTTGTTCATCTTTCTCTTCTTGCACCTGACCTCGTCCTCAAGGTCGTCGGCTCTCTCATTAGACGCTTCCCACTTCTCCTCGAAGTGTAACCTATCCATCACCTCCAACTCTAGCTGAGTACGGAGTGCCTCTTTCTCAGTCTTCTCACTCAGCTCCCTCTGCTCAACCTCTTCTAGCTTCTCTGCCAAATCTACATTCCTAGCCACTGACCTGTGAAATAGAGTCCCCATCTGGATCCCTGCCTCCCTACGGTAGGCAATCTCCACCTCTAACTCTTGCATAGCCAGCTTCCTCTGGTGGTCCTCGTCCCTCAGCTTCTGGAACTCAGACTCTCTCTCGTGGGCCTCTGCCTCCAGCTCCTGAACTCTACAGTCTAACTCTAGAATACGCTCCTCGTACTCGCCTAACATCTGTTCCTCTATAGTAGCCTCATCAGAGTCCTCTACTGGCTCATCCTCCATCGGCTCCTCCTCTGGATCAGTCTCTATCTCAATCTCGATCTCATCCTCGTCATCAAACTCGGATGGTGCAACTGCCTGCACTGGTGTAGCCTCTAGAGGTGCCTCGTATACTACGTGTATATCCCTGGGCTCCTCCTCTACAACTCTACTAGGTACCCCTGTGTCTGTCATCCTACACTCACAAACACAAGACAAGAAATAGCATCTCCATTAGAATGTTAAACAAAATATAAGTTCATTGTATAGAATGAAGTTACATTTCATAACAGACTAAGTCTCTCAAGGAAAACTCTACATGAGTTTTATCTCCTTCCTAACTTCTAAGTTCACCTAAGCTATAGTCTAAGGACACTCGTTCCTAAGGTTTATAACTACAGCTTTGATACCAACCTGTGACGCCCCCAAATTCCAGGACCGCCACTTGGTCTCTCGAATTCGGTTCATCACGTGCTCATGGTAATACATCACAATAATAATAATTAAATATCATACGATCACAGCGGAAAATCTATTCTAGAATAATTTACAATGATTTATTATAATTATTCCCCCAAGTCTCGCAACCTACAGTACTTAATAGATTACATAATAATATCAGTTAACGACTTATTACATAATCTAACTTAAGCTTAAACATAATCAAATCCAGTCTTACTACATCATCTTCATACAATATTAATATATTTAAAACATAACAGACATAAGCTAGTTGGTAGCTTTGCCCTTGCCCTTATCAACGCCCGAAGGTTCACCATGCTCTGCCTTAACTGAAATGTTTTAAGGAAAGCAAGAATGAGCACAAATTGCCCAGCAAGTAATATACAATAAGGGTGAGTAATAAGATTCTCAATTCTCGAAAGGGTATAACAAGATTTGATAGTTCAAGAATAACAAGAATATCAATAGTTCTCAATATCAGTCGCTAAGGACAGGATAATATCAATATGATTCAATAATAAGTCAATTCAAGATTTCAAATAATTGAATACTGAGTAGTCACTACGGACTATGAACTTCTACTAGAATTGACAGTAATAAACTGAAAATCCAACAAAAACAGGTACAACAGGTGATCAGCCTAAAGTACCCTTGTTATGCATAACAATCAACCATACTCAAGTGTGCACGTCGGTTCTCCGACAATTATATATTCCCTTCAAAGAAGGTTGTTCTTCTCAGTCAAATACAAGATCCCGCACCAATCAATTAGTTTGGGTCGCTTTTCAATAATATAAGTCTAGCCGAATCAATTGGCATAGACACTTTCACAATATTCAAGAACAATACTAAGTTCAACATGAATAATAGCTTTAATGAAATAAGAGTTCAAGTATGCTAATTCGATTCAACCGATTAAATAGGAAACTAGTTCGCAATACACAAGATAGGATACTTGCATAGTAAAAGAGTATAAGTTAGGAAACTTTCACAATCATAGATTTCCTTGCATAAAGTAAATGCGTCGGTTAGGATACTTGCACTTTAAAAGAGTGTAAGTAAGAGAACTTGCCTTTAGCGTAGTTTATCCATGAAAAGCAAATCAACACTTTCGAATTCCTATCGTAATACAGTTACGTATATATATGATATTCATTAGTCATATAATTTAACTTCACATTTTCTCTTTGAATATACGATCAACACATAAGCTAAGTTTTACCTAGCTACACAGTTATATAGAATATAATTTCTATCTTTAACGTTCCTTCTTTAGAGTTTAAACGCATTCTCATATTATATAAGATCTCAACAATTAGCAAACATGCTTGCATATTATTAATATCTCATAAGACCACAATCAATACTAAATATATTTTATTTTAGCAAGTTACGGCATCTCCTTAAGTTAACCGTCAAAATCGGGTTCAAGTAACATCATATAATATCACGTAGCATGTATTCATATTTAAAGGATACTTTACATGCTTGTATAACTTTTCCAAATCCAATCGTACATGGTATAGGTTCTTAAGTTAATACTTAAAGCCATTCAAGGACACGAACTCATATGGTCTAACATGGTCGCTTTTAAACACATAAGATATTCATATAACTTGTATTAGTCATGCTCATGAGTACTCGTATTGCATATATGTAGCTAGCATTGTTATTATCTTGAAAACATGCTTTGTTCATGCTAAACTTTAATCATGGCAACTAATCATGGTATATATACATGCATGACACATGAATGAGTCTAAGAGTACTATCACATGTGTTCATAAATGTCAAATTCTAATTCTCGTCATAACATACCAACGTTCACGTTCAAAGCTTATACTTTGTTAGTATAGTTCATTAATAAGGTCTATCATGTTCATGCTTCCTTATGAAACCCATATACACAAGTTAACATGCTTTTCATGTATTTCAAGGCCCTATAAACATGCTCGAAAAGTCAGAATGTATACATGGTTTTTACATGTCAATATCAACCTTCAAAACTTGTATTTTTGTTAGAAAGGTGCACTAGTTGGGTTCACATGTCCATATTATATCACGGAACCTATATACATAAGTTAGTATGCATTTCATGTGTTTCTAGGTCATACTAACATGTCTCGAAAGTCAGAATATTAACATGCTTCATATATGTTAACGTCGTTCATGAAACTTTAAGTTCGTTTTCAAACTATATGTCGTTTGGTTAACCATGCATGCTAATATACTAAAACATGCTCACATTGCCTCATTAGGTTTATATATAAGTATTAATCATGCTTTCATGCTTGTTTAAACAAAAATCAAACAATTAGTTCATAACAGTTTTGTTGCAGAATGCAGAAAACTGAACACAGAGGCTGGCGCTGCGGCGCGGCACAGCAGCTCACTACTGGCGCTGCGGCGCGAGTGGCGCTGCGTGCGGCGCTGCGGCGCGGGCTGCGGCGCGAGTGGCGCTGCGGCGCGGGCTGCGGCGCTGCGGCGTCGAGGCAGTTTTCTGCGGTTCTGACTGCAGCGAAATCCGACCAAAAACCTCCCATTTCATCGATTTCAACATACCCAAATGCTATTAGACTTGTTTAACTTACTAACACGTACATATATGCTTATATAATAGTCAATAGCAATTATCAATTCCCAATTTCATGAACACCAACTAATTTCACGATATTTGATGTTTTTACAGAAATCTCAGAACTGGAAACACCAAAAATGAAATTGAAGAGCAATGAAGCATATATAGTAATTCTAATCACATATATAAGTCCTTTAAACAACTAATTATTATTCTCAATTCACAAAACCATAACTTCCAACTGAAATCAAGAATTCACGAATAGAAATTTTGACAGAAAATGACAATGAAGATACGAAGAGGATTTATACCTCTGTAAATGATTTAAGCCTGCTGCTATCTCAATAACACTGATATATATATATATATGCTCTCTAGTCTCACTTAGCCAAAATGCTCAGCAAAAGAAATGTGAAGGAGATGAGGCTATATTTATAGAACTCCCATTATACAGACAAAGCAATTGTATCCCATATCAAACTAACGGATTATAGGAATGCATGAAGGTTATCAAAGGGTAGGTAATTAGTGGTTGGATTCATCATGAATCCCACTCCCTCCACAATCATGAGCTATGAAATGCTAGTTGCTGAGTTTGGGGAGAAGAAGAAGGAATAGGCCTTAGCTGTATGTCAAGCACGTGAAGAGCAAATGGGACACTTAAAATGAGACAATTGATTTAACTCCTCAGCATTTGCAAATACTACACTTGTATATACACACCATATACATATGTTATATATATATGTACTCTTAGGTTATAATTTAAATCACAATGTACTTCACATAATGTAATAAGTGTAATTTACACACATATAATCCAGGTACGTTTATCTTACTGATATAATACCATCGGATACTACCACATTACATTATATCATATATTATTAAATTGTATTACTCAACAATTATTTATAATAGATCCATGATACATTATTTTAATGTATATCCACACATCATTTGTCACCTACACATATCATAACATATAGTTACTATACATTTAATTCGCATGCTTGCACATATAATTTCTCATCTTATAATTTGAATATTAATTAATAATATACACATATCCTACATCCATCAATATAATTGTTAACCTCCATAACAATTTAATTAACCCTTATATGATTAATTATCACTTTGATATAAATCTTATTGTATTTATAAACACGTTGCTCATTATTATTAAGTTTCTTGCAATAATAATAATCACATATTGTTAATCGATCCTCATTAGTATTTTATAACAGTTAATTAATATTCTTCGATTAACAATTAATATAGATTAATTGTTCACTTAAATTAATATAATCATTCTTATATTACGCCACTGTGCCACACAAGGCAATCAACGAGTTTATCACAAACTCCACCAATTTCTCAATTATTATAATTATTCAATTATATATAATTGAATTAATTCATCTCATAACACAAAATCATTTATATTCAAATAAATTCTCATTTCCATTAATATATTTATTTAATAATATATGGAAATTCTCGGGTATTACAGGGAAGCCTAAATTAATTAAAGAAGTTTAATTAATTAAATGAAATCCCATATCTAATAGGATTAGAAGGGTTGACCAATATCTATATAAGAGGAGTCTTATTTTAGATATCAGTTTACGAAATTCCAATTGTTGGAGAGTACTCTTTTTCTATAGGGGATAGAAAACTAAGGTTTAACCAACCACCCTCTTTCTTGATAATTCATCTTCCTTGGTGGATCACCTCTAGAGGCCAAACACTTGGGTGGCTAACGTTGATCAAAGGAAGAAATTTAACCCGAAAATTCAAGGAGATCACGAAGAACAAGGAGTTAAACTCGTACCTGTGGAAGCTTCGTTCTACAAGGATATGATTCCATAACTTTTTATTTATCGTTTTAAATTAATAATTTGCATAAAGGATGATCCGGGTAATGGTTTTGTAGAAATTTTTAAACTCTGATATACCATGCTTCCGCTAATTTTTGCAATTTGATTGCGTCATGATTTCGTACAAACCCAACACGGACATCGATTCATCTTCACCATGATCGATTATTTCACCAAGTGGGTTGAAGATGCCTCTTTTCCTAAAGTCACCAAAGAGGTAATCATTGATTTCATCAGAAACAATGTCGTTTGCTGATATGGACAACCAGATGTGATCGTATCAGACAACGCCAAGAATCTAAACAACCAGATGATGATGGAGTTATGCAGTAAGTTTCACATCAATCATCTAAATTACGTCATCTATCGGGCCAAGATGAATGGAGCTGTCGAAGCGGCCAATAAGAACATCAAGAAGATCATGCAGAAAAAGTCCCCCAATCACAAAGGATGGCCTGACCTGTTGCCTCTGACTCTGTTAGCATACCAGACGTCAATGCGTATTTCTACTGGGGCTACCCCCTACTCATTGGTCTATGGCATGGAAGCAGTACTTCCCATAGAAGTAGAAATGGAGTCCTTGAGAGTATTAATAGGCGCTCAGCTGGAAGAAGATCAGTGGTTGCAAGAGCGGTACCACCAGTTGTCCCTGATAGATAAGAAGAGGACTACAACCATTTTCCATGGGTAGTTGTATCAACAAAGGATTGCTCGATCATACAACAAGAAAGTTCGAATCCGACAATTCAAAGAAAATGATTTGGTATTGAAGAAAGTTTTGGATAATCAAGATGAAGCCAAAGAAAAGTTCGCCCCGAATTGGGAAGGGCCTTTCATTGTCAAATTGCAAGAGATGGATGGGAACGAATTTCCCAGCTTATCAATTTAGACACCATGAAAAGGTACTATGTCTAAAACATATGCCTATCATAATCCTGGTCCTACGAATTGATCAAATAAGTTCGAGTTCACACACAAAAACCTGAACTACGAATGACCTGATCTCCCTCAACCCGAGAGTACGTAGGCAACCATTCCTGGTGCGGTCTGATCTTCAAAGAAAAATAAAAAACTAATAAAATCCAGTCCCAAGACATCGAAACCTTATAAAACCCAAATACTATCAAGTCTCCCTAGTCAATGGGCCCTATTGAGGTACTCTCTAGCATCTCACTGTCAATCCATTAAGGAGAAGCTCATGATACATCAACAACAGCAAGTCATGGTAGAAGTGGCAATCACTCAGCAATGACAATACATATCTAACAGTGAAGTGAATCAAAATATATTTCTCTGATATATAATACTATTTGATATATACACTGTGTCCTGTACATGACAAAAATGGCTGATCTAGTATGTGCAGGAAAAACAAAGCTAGTCTATGAACCCGTGGACAAACGGGATAGCAGTGCCAATATGGCATCCCTCTCTGAAGACGGAGGAGTAGCTGCAAGCTCAATACCCTCAATCTCCATACGAGCAAGAACATCCACAGCTATCTGCATAGTGCTGTTGTGACCATCTATTAAAGTGCTCATATCTGCAACTAAGCTGTGGGTATACAATCTAAGTGTCGTACTGTCTGCAATATATATCCCGGGTAGCTATGGCATCATCCCTCTCTACATAAAAAGCATCTCGGGCAACTAAGACCTACTCAAACTCCTTAAAGGATGCATCTCTGACAGATCGGATCGCATCTCTCTCCTCAAGAGCTGCATCTCTGGTAGATCGAGTCTCGTCTCTATTAACCAATGCTACATCCCGAGTAGCTTGAGCCTCGTTTCTCGCAGCAAAAACTGTGTCTCTGCTAGAAATGGCTGTCAACATCAATGCCCTAGCCTGATCTCTTTCAAAAGTCATCCAAAGTAGTGAATCAACAATAGCTAGATCTGTCCCGGCGGGAATGCTCAGAGGGTCATTAACTAAAGCCTCTATCAAACCAATAAACAACTCATCCTCCGTGGGAGAATCGGGATCCTCCATAGGCTCCTCCTCATCTGAATCAACACTTAGAACTGACTAGATAACCGCTGCTGCTGCTATATCAGCCTCCAACCATGCCAAATACTCTGGAGAATGGTCTGGATGGCTAGTACAAAAATCAGCCCTCTCCCTATGAGTCCAACACTCATAAATCCTGATCAGGTCAACTGACAATAAAGATGAAGCTGATATCCGCTGATCCATAGCCCCCTCAAACTGGTGGAGGCTCTGAAACTGATCAAACTGGCCCATGACTGCCAGTGGATGATAAGTGATCACCCCCTCAAACCCGCCAGGGGCAGGTAATCCATACCAACTGCATGGGTGATAAATCTGTAAGGGGAGACAAGCCCTGAGCATGGTAAGATCGAAAAGGGATGCTCAATATGTGACGTCTCCAAAATAGGTTTGATACTCAACCCATTCTGAGTCGCCAAATACATGGTACAGAATTCAAATACAATCTTTTATAACATACGGTCGTGCAAAATACGACCACACAAACTATGAGCTTCAATATAAATCGTATATAATACGAAATATAAACACTCAAATTCATTCCTTATTCATTACAATTATTATCCCACTATTTTATAGAATAGTGAGGACTTCTACAGATCTAACTCTGATCATCACACTGTTCCCCGACTAGTCCCCGCAACATTCTCATTCCCTGAAGAGAACAATGAAAGAAAATGGTGAGCTCAACTAGCCCAGTAAAGAATATTATGACTAAGATAATGAAGAATAAATTATCGTTAGTCTTCAATAAATCAGATAAAGTATTATGGACAATAATTTTTAGATCAACAACTGCAGCAGAAATAACAATTCAGTAGAAGAGTTAAGTAGAGAATGATGTCTATTATCTTCTTTGATTTAAAAGTCTATCATCAATATTTTATCCCTGTAACATCAATCAATATACATCTCGAATCAAATATTTATCTTTGCACTATGGGCCAAAGATATTCATTTGTATCACCAGTTGGTCATGTTCACCTCAACACATGTCCATCTTTGCACTACGGGCCAAAAATATTCATCAGGTAATCATTCATCTTTGCACTACAGGCCAAAGATATTCAGTTATATCACCATTTAGGAATGAGGATGATGAAAAATAATATAAGAAACGAATCCAGTGAGATAAAGGACAAAGATTAGGGATTCGTAATTTAGTTTATCCAAGTTCAATAATACTCCGTAATACTTAATTGTGGAGCAAATTTAAGAATGAAGTTCAAAACTTGGATACAATCAAAGATAAAAATAAAAAATAAAAAAATTATCGTGAATAGTAACTCATCATGAAAAGTTGAAAATTTCATAAAAAGTTCAGAAAATTATTCCGGTGAAATGATACTAGATGAACCGCAAAATTCAAGAAATTTTTGATCATTTCAGAAATTATAGAAGCAATACTTACCGTAGTAAGTTCAGATTTAGGAATATGAAATGAAATATTATTACTTCCATAATATTGAATATGAAATAAAATAATTTTCTTTATGAATATTGAAAGATAATAACATCATTTACTAGAAAAATAATATACCTTATCTTAACAAGAGAGTAATTTTGACTGAAATATCAGATATTATGTGGACAAAAACTTGCACTGTTATCAACACTCAAAGTATCTAAATACTCACAAGAAATACGCTCGATATTATAGAGAGAAAATTTTCTGATTCTAGTATGATTTTCATTTCTAACTAAGCACCCTATTTATAGAAAATGCTTAGCACACCAAGATTGACAAATATTACGCAAGTGCACACTTGATTTGAAAAAATGAAGGCTGCTGGCTGCTACACACCTAATTGGACTCAAAAATTAGCAATTTTCCACACAAGACAAAAAATGGGGCCCACCCATATTTTTAATAAAAATATTTATTTTTAAAACTTCAATAATTCATAATAAATAGTCCTTTTATTAGAAAAATATAAATTCTATGTCCTTTCTATAGGAAATTTAATTCTCTACAACTTTGTAGAAGAAAGTTTTTCCAGATTCCCAACGAAAAATGGCTGAAATCCACAAATGGATGATTTTCCACACTAAAATACTGATAAAAACACCTCAGCACTAATTCCTTCTTTTATATCCACAAAAATAAATATTTCCTTATCATATAAATCAATAATTAATTATTCACAAATAATATTACAGAACTACAATATTGACAACTAGGTGGTTCCCAAGAAAGAGGGGGCCTTCCGATAAGGATTTCTCCTTACTGCCGCGCAATTAAATAACCCCTCCTAGACAGAACTTCCTTAGACATTGCCAATAATGATATCTAATAATATTATTCAAATAATATGAATTATTGATTTGATAATTTGAAATACTGTGCAATGACAATTATTGAATCAATAAAATATTATGCAATTATCAATGTAGCAATTATTGAATTAATAATATAAAATATTAAACAGTAATTAATGTAACAATTATTGAGTAGTGACTTCTTACGTAAGAATAAATAATTAGAAGTATTGTGCAGTACCGTGTGCTACTGTGCAACACTGCGTATTACTGTATTTTAACCACCGGGTACTTCAACAGTTTTAACGATAACAACCACGCCATTATTTTTAGAAAAACTTATTGTTGTCGTTTTCTTCATCCGACAGTTATTTTGTTGTGGGGCTCACAAATCGCTGCGCCGTCGTATGAATATTCCCAGACAACAAGAATATTCCACGACCAAAAGAATATTCCCCGACAACAATGAATATTTTATAACCACTTGCTTATTTTAAAATATTTTCACATTTCACCCATAACTTATCACATTTATCAAATCAACACCTTAAAGAGATTTAAATCTTTATTCATAAAACTACACAATATCTGATAAAAAGGCCGACCATGTCTTTGCATCTGAACACTCTGCTGGCTAGAAGAAGTAGGACATGGCTCTCTCATGAGTAAAGCAGTATCCATGATGTCTAAAGGTGCCAATGGACGCAAATGTGTCATGAGCCATACATACAGCAGAATGGTAAAATACCCCTCGGGATGGGTGTAGCAAAATGTAGCCGACCTCAAGATCTCGGCCAGTATCATCGGCAAAATCGTACTACCCTGTCTAAGGGCACAGACCACTACCGTCAAGCCAATATCCAAATGGTCCAAATATAGTGGTATGTATACATAAGCCGTGATGCACATCAACAAGACGTCTACACGAACAAGCTGCCACTCATCTACCGAAATGATAAAATCTCCAGAGTGTCGCTCGTAGCTGTGTAGCCGACCAAAGCGATTGATCAGAAAGTCAATGGATATCACATGTCCTGAAATGATCTCCTCAGTAACAACTCGGCACCTCATACCTGACATAGTCATAAATGGTCTCCTTATGTCACTGATGGCGGTCGGAGAGCAAGGCAGATCCAGTGCCAAACATGTAAGGCGCTCATACTCCTCTATGGTAGGAGTCAACTCGTGGAGGCCAAAATGGAAAACCTGCCGCTCATGTATCTAGTATGATAAGATGCCATCCATAAATCCATACGAAACCTGGAAAGCTAGAAGGGCTAGAGAATGTCCTAGCATCTGGTATACTATCCCTCTAGTTGTGAGAGGCAGACTGTCATACCATGACCGCAACAAAGATGCCACCGAAGACGGCGATGAATGCTCAATACGGCTGATGGTGGATGACGACATCTGTAGCACCGTATTATAAGACCGTCCAGGGGTCAAATCTGAACTCACCTGTCTAAATGCATATCCATGACATAATATATGCATAATGACAATGATAAACATGATGCAATAGAAAGGAAATATCATGCATATCTAGAATAAACTATATACTGCAAGCATCATCTCTATCTGCTAACAAAATACAAAATAAAAAGTACAGGGAAATGGGACACAGCCGCCCAACTACTAAAGGAGGCCTATCAAAAGATATAGCGAGAAATGGGGCACATCCGCCCAATAGCTTAATAGAGGCCTATCAAAAGATATAACGAGACAAGCTATCCGAAGAGATTAAGAATATCTATCTCCAGGCTATTAACCTGCTCCAGCTACTCATGAGTCACAAAATCTCGGCCAATGGGAATGTCTGGTCGGTACAAGGGAGGATCAGCATCTGTAAAACTGTTAGAAATGGACCTGTGGAAAGACCAGCTCCAGAGCTGGAATGATCAAAAGAATCTGCCTCAGATGGATCCCAGCCAAGGTGCCTGATGAACAAATAAGCCCTCTCCAACTGCTGAGTTAATCCTGTAATCTGGTCCAGATGAGTAGGATCTCGGAGGCAAGCTATCTAGTCTGCCATCATCACAGACCCGGGCATCATGTCTGCCATAATATGGGTAGCACGAGTCTAAGCCCCAATAGTATGAGGACTCCACCAGCTGTGAAATGCTTACTGGCTATAAGGACCCTCTGACAGGGTGAAGCCATCTACGCCCACCAGTGGAATGTCTGTGAGTGGCTGAGCTAATGGCCAATGATGCCAAGTAGGAGGAACAAAGGGAATGCGAATATATCTCGTGGTGCTCCGAATAGCCCGCTCTCCTAAATAGAGCTCCTAACCTCCCTCTGTCAAAAATGGAACTTGGCGAGTGGATAATGCAAAGTCCCGGCCTGTAGGAAAGTCGTCCTCAAACCCGACTGTCAAAAAGTCTGAGGTATACGGGACCCACGAGATCGACTCGGCCGTCAATAGCTTTAGCTGCAGGTGGGAATGGGTGAATCCCTCAACTACAGGGACCTCCGTCAATATGGAGCGATGCCAACGCCATCCCCTAGGATAAGTCTCCAAGCCCAAAGTAGTGGCTGGGCGTAAGCAAGGGAGCCTCTCATATGCCCAAAACTAGCCATGCAAATATCAAAAGTCCTCAGTAATAAAGACTGATAAACATAAATGAGGAAATCAAAAAGGAACAAGAGAAATGTACTCACCTGCAGGAATTGATAAAAACCTAGCCAAGCCTCCGTCACGCCCTCCGAGCGCATGCGCATCCCTCAGAGAAAATAGGCAAAGGTGTAGGTACCCTAATCAAAATCACTGAGGCGTTCCACATATCGAGTAGTGCTAACCAGGGCAAAGGATACGGTCGAGGAGTTGTCTGCAAGGAAATAACCCCTGATGATCACCAAAAATACTTGCCACGGGATGCTATCTCTAACCCTCTGATCATCAGGCAGAGGCTCAGTCAAAGCCCTACTCTGGGCATCCACGCTCAAGGGACCAGGACTGACCGTCCGACCTTAATGGCTGTCGCATGAACTACCAAGAGGGACCGAACGGCAGTAGGTGAAATGTCAGCCCCAACCGTCACTGGCTCACCTGCAAACTCTATCCCGGTGATGAACCTCCAGTCCATAAGCGTCATCATCACCTCGCAATCCAACAAATGGAGAGACTGGGTCTGGTGGAACCAGCGCTCAGACAAGGCCCTCAAATTACCCCAGGGGCAACGGCGGGGATGGATAGAAAAGAACGCCTAAAACCCCCAGGTGTCAACAATGGCCCGATACTCTGGATGCAGAGTATGGTATAAGGAATGGACATTGAACTAGTTCCCCCTAGGCTGTGTAAAGCCAGGAACCTGCATCAAATAGCCAATTCAGATCAAACCTGTGCCCTGAAAATGGCAAAAGAAAGATAGACAAAAAACCCAAAAGGGAAAAACTTCAGTCACCTCATTGGCATGAATGTAGATCGATGGATGGCGCCTCAAATCTCCCAGAAGCTCCTGAAGCGGCACCACAATGGCTGGAAGCTCCCTACGAGGAGCCTGAGCTGGGGCATGATCAATAAATGGGACCTCCTCATCGTCCACACCAACCGGCGGATCAGCCTGGATATGACGAATCACAAACTCAGCCAAACGGTGAGGAGGCCGGGCTGGACGTGGCTAAGGAACATCAGACACTCTCCTCCGCCTCACTCCTGAGGTGACCCTGCTTGCACTATCGGGTCTATCTAGCTCCATAACCTAGAAAAAGTCTCCAAATCACCTCAGAAAGGATGAGGTAAGCCTAAAATATATATCTTATTAAACATATCTCCCAAACAATAAAGGTAGCTATACTTGGTGACAAGGGAAGAGCAACTGAAGATATGGAGGTGGTGAAGATAATGAAAGAACAACTGAAGAGATGGAGGTGGTGAAGATTATGGAAGAGCAACTGAAGATATGGAGGTGGTGAAGTTCTAGGAGAAAGTGAAGAATTGAGATTATTCTTGCTAAAAGTCCTGAGATAAGCTCAGAAGACAGGTCAACCTCTCTTGCATGTCTGTTGACCACTCCACGAAGAACCATTCCACTTCTGTTAAGTTCCTAAAATAGAAGTTTATCCAAATAGCTACATGCCAGTTACAGAGTCCCAAAACTCTATAGCTGATGAACCAAATAAATCTTCATCCCCAGTAGTAATGTACCAAAACGTGCTGCTGAAAACCATATCAGCCAACTACCCCATTCATGAAGTTTCTACGATCAAACTCCTGATCGTAGAGTAAGACCATGCTGACACCACGATCGCAGTCTATACAAATACCAACATCAAAGAATATACAGAGTTGGTAAGTGAACTTCATGGCAGAGAAGCCCACTGTGATGATATTGCAAAACCCTTCTTCTGATAAGCGCCTTAGAGACAAACCTAGCCTTAAGTTTTATAACTAAGAGGCCAGCCCTTTCTGAGCTACCTTAACCCAGAAGAAGTGTTGATACAAAATGCATCACAAGGACCTCTGCAGAATCATATAGTAATCCCTCAGAAGAATACAAGCTGCTGATGAATCATACAACTCCTTGTAAGAGAAAATGAAGAGTTGTCTGTCGAAGCATGGCTACAGACGACGGTCGTCGAGTGGACAAAGAGATAGTCGAGAAGACAAATAAATCGTGGAGTACTAAACTATGTCATCAGACTACTCCACGAACTGAAGGAGTCAACGGTCAACTGAAGGGAAGCCAAAACTGAAAAGATGATTTGTTATAAGAAGAAATAGATAATGATCTATCGGGCTCGTACACCTGTTCCATTAAAAAATAGAGGGAACAGTTATAAAGGATAAATTCAAATCTGTGGCAGTTACCAAAAAGCTGCAGGTCTATCTAGTCCATCTTCCCTCTCTGAACCTGAAACCCTAAACACTCTCAAATAGCCTAAAGCTCTCAAACCACTAGCCATCATCAAATCGTTCTCAAATACCTCCTGCAATACTCCTAAAATCAAACACCCAGATACTCCTAACCCTTCAAATGGAAGATTGGTGTGTCGTCACGAGTATTTAACTCGGCACTAAGAGATTCAAAAGATCAGAAAAGAAGTTTAGAGACATTATTGAACTCGTGAAAAAGGCTGGGTTTTCTAAATGTCTTGAATCGAACACCCTAATTTATACCGACCTGGTAAAGGAGTTTTATTCAAAAGTAATGACATATCCTGGGCTTCTATCTACAAAGGTCAAAGGACTAAATCTGAAGATAAGAGCTATAGACATCAATCAATGTCTAGGGTTTCCTGACCAGGGTCTGAAAAGTCTTGAAGAAGTCGACATTGAAGAAGGAAAAAGGGTTATGCGCTACAAGAGGAACCCTAGTCTTAATAACATGAAGAAGGAGTTCCCTGAAGAGTTTAAGTTTCTTGCTGAGATTGTAGGGAAGTGTATCTTGAGCAAAGATACTGCACATAATACAGTGAGCGATCAGCAACTGAGAATCATGTCTGCCATTGTCTTGAAGAAGCGAATCAACTTTGGAGCTATACTGTTCGACTTAAAATCCAAGTGGCTAGAAAAGGCAGAGAAGAAGAAGTCAACAGATAAACCTCGCATGAAGGTTTTCCATGGAAGATTCTTAAGCATCATATTGAAGAAGAAATTGAAGAACAAGATAAGGGATGATGAGGGAGAACCCCTTAATATTCACAAGGTGATGTCTCCAAAGCTGTTTGACAACTGGAAGAAGAATCCGATGGAGAACAAGAAGCTGAAGACGCATGGCAGCAGCAGTAGCAATGGCATTTCAAGGAAGAAGAACGCGAGCAATGTAGAGGATGATCTCTCTCACTCTGATGATTCCAAAGTTCCAGAGTCCACTTATAAAAAGCCATCCAAGAAGAGATCTAAGATTGTGAGAAAGCCTCCAGAGATTCCCCCAAGTATTCCTTTTGCTGAAGAAGAAAAATCAGGATCCGAAGAGGAAAAATAATCTAAATCTCCTATTGTTGAACCCCCAAGGAAAAGAAGGAGCAATAGACTACTTCTCAAACCAAGCCTCAAGAAGAAATAAGGATCTTTAGCAAAGATCATTGATCTCAGTGATGATGATAATGATGAGCCTCAACATATGGTAGAAGATACAAAGGGCAAAATAAGAATGATTTTTGATAGCTCCAATAATGATGAAACGAATGCAAATGGATCTGAATTAGAAGAAAAAGATGAAGCTGACAGTAAGGAGACTTTGAAGACTGCAGAGAAAGAAATGACTAGTGAGTCTACAAAAGCTAGCTCAGCAGAGGGTGATGGGAATGATGATCATATGTAGGAATCTACTGAAGAGTCAGTTGAAGTGAGCTTGCATCAGTCTGACTCTAGATCAGGACATGAAGGAAAGGAAGAAGACTCTAGCTCTAAAGATCAGGGATCAGCAGACTATCATGTTCCTTCTCCTGCAAATGTTAGAACAAGAATAGTGGTGGAAGTATTTGATGAACCACAAAATGTGCTACCAGGAAGATGGGTAAACCATGGAAATGAAAGCCTCAGCGTGGGAAGGATTTCCATAGCCAATCTGCTCAACAATTTAACATGAACTTGGACCCTACAGCCATGCTGTATAATTCTGAGAATCATCTAATAAGGTGGTTCTATCCTTTGATGCCATGGCTGAAGGACTACACTGCTGGAGATAAAAGCTACATCAGCTGGTGTTACTCACACTTTCCTAATATGGAGCTGATCTCACAAAACTTTTATAAGGTTAAGTCATTTCCAATAAAGCTGATCAGAGACCAGCCTCACTTCAAGGTCTACCGACAAGCCAACAACATCTACATTCCCTATGATCTACTAGAAAGCTTAGATGGTAGAAGGATCACATCAAAGTCTACGATCGTAGAGCCATTATACTCTACCATTGCAAGAGATAAAGCACATCCTGAGAAGTTAAACCTTGCTCCAGCAATCCTCTCTGATATCCCTTCTTCCTCCAACAGCGACTGGTATTCAAATCTCTTTAAGATTCTCACTACTTTTGAAAGTATCTCTAAAAGTGAGAAACATGGTGTCCAACTAGCTGCTCAGTAGGAGACTATCCAACCAGATGCTCAAATTCTTCAAAAGCAAGAGTTACTGAAAAAATTCAAAGAATTGGTTGAGAAATTCTCTCATATTGCTGAAGAAGCTAAAAGCCTGTCAGGAGGAGAAGATAGTGAGTTCCACAACAAGCTTCATGTAACAATCTCATATTTATCTCTCAAGCTTCAACAAAGAGATCAAATTTATAAAAAATCCATTGGGATCAAAGGGGAGAAGCTCTGCAAGCTCAGAAGAAAAGCAAAGAATCTATTCTGTCTCTCTTTGAGAAAATAGATACTCTCAACCAGTCTCTTTCTCTAAAGCTAGAGCTCAGCCAGTAAGAACTCAAGATTGAAGTTGGCAATACATCTCACCTGATAAAGCAGCTTATGTCTAATGTCCAGCATCTCTCTCAAGTGATTGATGACAAAAAGGGGGAGAAAAAGAGGCACTCAAGGAGGCACTAGAAGAGAAGAATGAAGATAGAGGAGAAGAGCAAGAGCCAAAGCAGTAGAGCGAAGGATCTGCAAGACAAGAAGAAGAAGACAGCAATGGAGTCATCATCTGAGGGGGAGCCAAAAGAAGATGACTCCATGAAGACAAGATGTGAGGGGGAGCCAAAAATAGATGAAGCAATGAAGCATTCATCTGAGGGGGAGCAGGAATGAAAGAACAAACAGATGAGCAGCAGCAGCAGAAAGGTATCCAGAAGACATACAAGAGGAGATAATGAAAAAGAGAAGGTACATCTCTAATTGTAATAGTATGTTCTGGATCCAGGACTTAGATTGCCATATCATTTGTAAGTTAAATTCTCATCAATGACATTCATAGTATTTGTTCTAGTAATACAACAGCTCATTGTCTATTAAGATTCATTCATCTCATACATATGCATTTAATGTTTTTGTCATAATCAAATAGGGGGAGATTGTTAGGAATATGCACGAGAATGTTATTCCTATTTATATAAGATTTGATTATGAACTTAATGAATGAATATACAAATATGTTTGCATTGATGAAAGCTACAAAGTCCTTAATAGATGATAGACAATATGTCCAAGGACTTAGACTAAAAAGATCAAATGTGTTAGGTTGATCCTACATAAATGAACAGCTTTGTGAAGTCCTTTAAAAGATTACAATGTACAAGGACTATGAATAGAAAGATCAAGCTTGTTAGGTTGATCTTATAAAATGTAATAGATAGACTCGTCTAATCGTGAAGCACTGCATCAGCAATCTTAGTATGCCAAGAGAGTCTAGGTAGAATCGTAGTCAATCAAGGCAGAACCGTAGTCTGTAAAGATAGCCTATCTCGAATTACAGTATGCCAAGGAGGCCACTTCAAGATATTGGAGACAGCCCGCCGAGCATCTATCGAGCGCTTGCCGAGCCAAGTCAAGAATAGTAGGCTTCACTTGAAGATGTGGAGTCTGTAGATCATAACCGAGGCAGAAATCATAGTCGGGAAGATCAGTCAAGAGACTGCAGTTGTTAAGGCAAAAATTATAGTCTGTCATATGATCTACCCTCAGAGTTGTAGACTACACTCGGAGTCGTAATGTTTGCAGAGCAAGAGCCAGATCATAGTCTGTAGATCCAGAGCCAAATCGTAGTCAGTCAAATGCCCACAAATGCCCACAAATGCCAATGAAGAATCGTAGAGACTCCACAATTCTCAATAGATGAGCATTGCTGAAGTATACACAAAGATCTCACTCTCTAGAATGAGTAGTCAAATCTCAAAATGCTGTCCACTTGAAGAATACCATAAAGCATTCTCTAAATGGCCTGCTAGCAAACAAAATATCAAAGCACTAACTCTATCAATAAGGATGATTGAGAAGTGAAGAGCCATTCAGGAGAAGTCTTCCACAAGAGCTTATTAGAAGATAATGATTGCAGTGTCTATCAAACCAACAGAAGACAGCGATCGTAGTGGTGACTACGATCATGGTGTTTGCTAAACGAACAGTAAAAACTGATAAAGCACCTACAGAGATATTGGCCAACCTATAGAGGACAGAGGAAAAGGATTATCTATGCTCAGCCTCACCATGAAGAGTTAACGGGAGATCACAAAGTAGAAAGTTGAGAGAGTTGAGCATGACTAATCAGAAGAGTCGTGTAAACCAGAAGGGCCATAGCAGTCAGCCAAGTTATCAGTTCTTAATGCTAGTCAAGGCAAGCAGATTAATAGAAGCACTGCAAGAATGAAGAGTGAGAGGTTCTACATTGTCAATTCACAGAATACCCTCAAAATCATAGTGTTGTCAAAGTTAGTCAACTTTTAACATCCACAGACAAACTACAATCAAGCAGATGAATGTCTACATCAGAATCGTGGAGTTCGATCGTCTAATTTTGAGTCTCCACAATGTCTCAATATGAAGACTAACAATCGAACGTTATTGATTGAGAGTATCGATGCAGTAGTCAATATCCTTGGTCTAGATAGAGGAAACAAAAAGGAGAAATAAAGGTGACTACCTGCCTGACTTCTAAAAGTGACATCTCAGAGGTGTTAGGTGGAACAACAGACTACAGTGTTAGGAAATTCATAAAGGTGTTGTCACGTCAACTCAGCAGTCTGCATTAAATAACTTATAATCCTTGAAGCATTTCAAATAGCTTCCAACAGCTATATTCCAACGGGAAGCTGATGGAGAGATATAAAATAGCTGAAGCTTCAAAGGTGAAAGTTGTTGTTGACTAAACGAGAGTTCTACAGAGCTTAACAGAGAAAATGTCTCAGTAGCAGTAAGACTACCAGAGTAGGAGTGAAGCACATATGATGAAGGGCTTTAACTACTAAAGGCTTCACTCAACACGAAGAAGAATGCCAACCACAATGGCATCTGAGCTGAGAGTCGAGAAGGCCAAGAAGACAAGAACTAGAATGGCAGGCCAGAAAGCAGATCTCCAGAGTCACTCTATGATTCACCATGAACAACCTGAGCTGAAGAGAAGTAGATGCAGTGCAGAATATGCACACAAGATAACCAGTGTTCAAAGGATGCTAAGTACCAGAAGTAGTCTACCTGAAGTGCAAAGACTTAGAAGATCCTCAATAGTGATAGTGTGATGTGCTAAAATCAGATAAAGTTAAGCATCAACAACAAAGATCAGCTACACCAAAGAGATGTATCAGACTGCAAAGTACTCAAGGGTGTCAAGCTTCATGTACATCTTAGCAGTCCATCAGTGGTGATCAAGCCTCAATGTTGAATGCCAGAAGATTACAAGAAGTTGCTAAGTACAAGAAGATTAACAAGCTGAATGTCATCTTAGCAGCTCAGCACCAACAACAAACAAACAAACAACCAAGGCCAAAGGGGTCCTTGTCTTCGTGACTAAATCAAGCCAAGTCTGCTAGGCCTGCTGAGTACCGTAGGGTATAAGAGATTCTAAGTCTGCTGGGCTTAGTCTACAGTTCCAAGTCTATTGGGCTTGAAGAGTTCTTAGTGAACTAGAGTTCCAAGGCTGCTGGCCTTGAAGGAATCTTAGTGATTCAAAGTTACCCTTTTCCTTAGTGGAATCCCTGCTTGTTAAAGCAGAAAAGTGGAGTAGGAGCTTTAGTCTCTGAACCACTTAAAACCCCTTATGTCATTTATTTTATGTCATTTACATTATTCACTATAACTGCTATAACTGCTTACACCTAAACTAACATTAGAATTATGTTTAACAATATATCCTTGAAGGGGCTATTAACTTATTCCGCTGTGCATGAACTGATTCTTCTTTTCGTCATGTGCTAATTACTTAGCAATGCAAAAGAAAATGAAAAAGCTTTTAAAATTCAAAAGGATCTATTCAACCCCTTCCCCCTTCTAGATCTATTGTGTGCCCCCTAGGAACTAACATCCTTTCTAATTTCCATTCCACCTTGGCAAAGGATTTCTGAGTTATCATTCATCAAATCGCATAGGACATTATCTCCCTTTATTGGAAGTGGTAGATCCTTTGTTGATCATTCACCTACCTCCATGTATACTTTATTATACCCGAACATACCCTACAACATACTTTTAAGTATTAAGGAATATGATAAAGTGTAATTCAGAATACACAAGGTACTATGATGGTCTCAAGTCCAAGGATCACTTGTACAACTATCACTATAGGAACTCCTATTGTCATGCAAGTAAAACTCCATTAGGGTTCTTTTAAGCGAATCACATTTAGTGAACTTATTCCCCAATAAGCACCTACATACTTGCTTTAGTATCTCCACATAAATGATTATGAGATCAATCATCCTCTTTAACAGAGCAAGCATAGTATGTACTAATCTATCCGAAATTAGTAACCTTACATTAGGGATCTATACGATTTGGAATATTTTAGTTTTGATCTATCATGATTTTAGATCTCATTATCATGATCAACATCATGATTCTAAAAGCATTGCTCCAAAACTATGGGTTTATCGCATTTATTAATTCAACTAATTAACATGGATAAAGATGCCTTTTGTATTATATAAATTCTCTTATTAATAAATGAACAAGATTACAAAGTAAATGCTTATTACATCTAATGTGTTTGCCTTGAGGGCATATTACTTTCACATCCAACTCAAAGAGTAAGTGAGGTGAGCACAAGTAATTTAGAGCAACAAATTTCTAACTTTGCTGCTATGGTGAAACAATTAGCAACAGGAAACTTGCTGGTAGCAAGGAATATGCTTAATGCCCAGGCATACCACATATTCGTGCCCAACATTACAAGAGGATGAGAATGCACAACAAGCCAATACAGTGAGAAATTACCAGGCACAACCGCAGAGGAAATATGATCCCTATTCCAATTCTTACAATCCAGGATGGAAGGATCATCCCAACTTAAGTTATAGGGGTGTTAGGCCACTGGTGCAAGGTTTTTACACAAGCAAGCAGCAAGGTTTTCAGCAAACTTAGACACAGTACCAACCCAAACCAGAAGCTTCGGCCAATTCTGGAACATCCCTTGAGGACTTGTTAAAAGCCTTCATGACACAGACACAATAATTTTAACAAGAGATGAGATCTCCCATCCACAGTTTGAAGAATCAAATGAGTCAACTAACTACTATAGTTGGGCGATTAGACTCTCAAGGTTCAGGGATGCTACCATCTCAAAATGTTGTCAATCCAAAGGAAAATGTCAGTGCCATAATTGGCGGAGTGGAAAGCAGATGGGTACACCTACAACCATAGTTGAGTTTGAGAATGAGCAAGCTGATGAGGAAACAAAATCATCCAAGGTAACCCCTAACCCTCCTAGTCAGCTTAGAAATATTCCCTTGCCCTTTCCTCCCAGAAATTCTAGAACTTCAAAGAAAGATGAGAAAGAAATGGAAATCCTATAAACTTTCAGGAAAGTAGAGGTGAATATTCCCTTACTTGATGCAATTAAACAGGTGCCAAGGGATGCAAAATTTTTAAAAGAATTATGCACTAACAAGAGAAAATTAAAAAATAATGAAAAAGTCACAATTGGGGAAAATGTATCAACTGTTCTTCAAAGAAAAATGCTCCCTAAATTTAAAGACCCAGGCATGTTCACAATTCTATGTAAGATAGGAAACACCATATTTGAAAAAGCCATGCCAGATTTAGGTGCTTCAATTAATATGATGTCATTATCTGATTATGCTTCCTTAAATCTAGGTCCTTTGAAAAATACTAGTACGATTATCCAATTAGCAAATCGTATTAACACTTACCCCCAAGGGGAAATTGAAGATGTCTTAGTGCAAGTGAACGAACTAATCTTTCTTGCATATTTTTACATTGTGGACATGGAGGATGATAAATCACCAAACCCCTCCCATATTTTGTTAGGGATACCATTCTTGAAAACAGCGAGAACCATGATTGATGTGCACAATGGGACCTTAACAATGGAATATGATGGAGAAAAGATTCAGTTTAACATTTATAATTCCATGAGGTACCCAAGTGATATTAGTCAGGTTTTTGCTATTGATGTAAGTGACTCATTAGTGCAGGAAGCTTTCGAACAACTTCATAGGGATAGCTTGGAGGTTGCTATTTCCAGCAGTTTGGACATGGACATGGAATACGAGATTGAAAAAAAATCAGGAATTGAAGGAAACTGTGGCTGCACTACACTCATTGCTAAAATGTTTAGATAAGTATGCAGTTCATTCAATTCAATTTCCTGTTTCTCATCAAAAGTTATTACCATCTATTGTGCAAGCTCCAAACCTAGAATTGAAACAATACCTGCTCACTTGAAATATACATATTTGGGGACTAATTATACATTACCTATGATTATTGCTAGTAATCTAACCAAAGTGCAGGAAGAGAAGTTACTGAGAGTCTTAAGGGACCATGCCATAATTTTTGGATAGACAATAGTGGACATCAATGGTATTAGTCCTGCAATGTGCATGCATCGAATTTTTTTGGATGACCGAGAACCCACGAGGGATGCACAAAGAAGATTGAACCAACCAATGATGGAGGTAGTGAAGAAAGAGGTTATAAAATTGCTTGATGCATGTATAATCTACTCTATCTCCGATAGTCAATTGGTGAGTCTAGTACAGGTAGTTCCAAAGAAATTTGGAGTTACAGTTTTTAAGAACAACAATAATGAGTTGGTACCCACACGGATGTAAACAGGATGGAGAGTATGCATTGATTATAGGAAATTAAATGTTGTAACTAGAAAAGATCACTTTCCTCCTTCTTTCATTGATCAAATGCTATAAAGATTAGCTAGGCGCACTTATTATTGCTTTCTAGATGGTTTTTCAGATTATAAACAGATTGTGATTGCACCTGAGGACCAAGAAAAGACCATATTCACATGTCCCTTTGGTACATTTGCCTATCGATGAATGTCTTTTGGACTTTGCAATGCCCCAGGTACTTTTCAAAGATGCATGGTAAACATTTTTTTTTCGTTTAGAAAATTGCATTGAGGTCTTTATGGATGATTTCACAATACATGGTGGTTCTTTAGATGCATGCCTAGATAATTTGACTCTTTTTTTGGATAAATGCTTGGAAACTAATCTTATTCTGAATTGGAAAAAATGTGATTTATTAGTAGAATAAGGAATATTGCTTGGTCATGTTGTGTCATCTAATGGTTTAGAAGTTGATATATTCAAGATATATGTTATTTTTGCTTTGCCTTACCTCGTCAGTGTGAAAGAAATTTGTTCTTTTATTGCACATGCAGGATTCTATCGTAGATTTATCAAGGACTTTTCAAAGATAGCATTGTCTTAGTGTAAGTTGCTAAAAAAGGATGTAGAATTTCAATTTGATGATGAGTACAAGGATGCTTTTGATACTTTTAAGAAATTATTGACCTCTACCCCTTGATTTAACCTCCAAATTAGAAGTTTCCATTTGAGATCATGTGTGATGCAATCAACTATGTTGTAGGATCTGTCTTGGGCCAAAGAATTGACAAAGCTGTTCATGCCATTTACAATGCTTCTAGAATGTTGAATACTGCTTAATTAAAATATTCCACAACTGGAAAAAACTTTTATCTGTGGTTTTTGCTTTAGATAAATTTCAATCATATCTACTTGGCACTAAAGTTTTAGTTTATTCTGACCATGCTGCTCTCAGGTATTTGTTTACCAAGAAGAGGTCCAAACCTAGAATCATTAGATGGATCTTGTTGTCGCAAGAATTTAACTTGGAGATTAAGGATAAAAGGGGAGCAGATAACTTGGTAGCAAATCATTTGAGCAGGATTCTTAAAGAGAAGGAAGCACTACCATTACAGAATAACTTTTCGGATGAGAATTTACTCGCCATTAATAATATAACTCCCTAGTATGTGAATATTATGAATTATTTGGTGAGTGCATATTTACCAAGTGAGTTTTCCAAATCCCAAAAAGAAAAGCTTAATAGTGATGCAAAACATTATGTGTGAGATGACCTATATTTGTGGTAATTTTGTGCTGATCAGATAGTTAGACGATGTGTGCTTGATAATAAGTTTCAATCTATTCTAGCTTTCTGTCACTCTTAAACTTATGGAGGTCATTTTGGACCTAAAAGAACAGCACATAAGGTTTTAGAATGTAGTTTCTTTTGGCCCTAAATTTTTAAAGACTCGTATCTCTTCTACAAATCTTGTGAAAATTGTCAAAGAATGGGAAATTTATCACATAGACATCAAATTCCACAGAACCCTATCCTAATTATTAAAATCTTTGATGTTTGGGGTAATAATTTTATGGGACCTTTTCCTGCATCTTTTGATAATATTTGCATTCTATTGGTTATTGATTATGTTTTGAAATGGGTGGAACTAAAGCCACCAGGACTGATGATTCTAAAGTTGTTGCAGATTTTGTCAAATTTAACATATTTGTCAGGTTTGGAACTCCTAAGCAATTATCAGTGATAGAGGAACACACTTTTACAACCGGATGCTAGCCGCACTTTTTAAGAAATACAATGTGATGCATAAGGTTTCTACGTCTTATGATCAACAAAGTAATGGGCAGGCTGAGATATTAAACTGTGAGGTGAAGTCCATTCTAGAGAAAGTCATCAAGCCAAACAGAAAAAATTGGAGTCTACGCTTTGAAGATGCACTTTGGGCATTTATGACATCATACAAAACTCTTATTGGCATGTCGCCTTATAGGCTAGTGTTTGGGAAACCATGTCATTTACCTGTGGACCTGAAACATAAAGCTTTTGGGGCAAGCAAGCAGTGTAACATGAATTTGGATCGAGCTGGAGTCCATAGGAAGTTACAGTTACAAGAACTAGAGGAATTGCAAAATGAATCTTATGAAAGTTCTAAATTATACAAGACAAAGACAAAAGCTTTCCATGATAAACAAATTTTGAAGAAGACTTTCACAGTGGAACAAAGAGTTCTCCTTTATAATTCACGAATGAAATTATTCCCAAGTAAGTTACGGTCTCGTTAGGAGGGCCCATTTATTGTTACTAATATGTTTCCTCATGGTGCTATAGATATACAAAATCCAAAAATAGGGAATGTATTCAAGGTGAGCGGTCATCGATTGAAACTAGTTTTGGATAGTAGTCAGGTGGAGGATCTTGAGATCTTAACACTAGATGATCCGACCGAGGTTTGATTGAAGAGGATTGATGTCGAGCTAATGACGTTAAACAAGGGCAGCTACTTGGGAGGCAACCCAAGAATTCAGATTTGATCTTTCTATCCTTCACCTTTTTGTTTATTAGTTGTATGTAGTTAGTAGTTATTTTCTTCTTTGTATGATTTTCTTACATTGGGGACAATGTAAGGTTTGAGTGTGGTGGGGGGGAATTAGTTTTTTTTGGATATATTTCCATTTTTAACAAGGAAGTTGAAAAATAGCTGGCTTTGAATTTTTTTATTTGTTTTGGTCCCATGATTTTATTTGACAAATTGTTTAAAAGGTTAAAGTCAGAGATTTAAAATCAAGGCTAAAATTTAGATTCTGTTTGATGCTTAGTTGGTTAATGAATGATGAAAACGATGTCATGATCTATTGTAATTGATTTGAATTGAATTTGTGATACATAAGTACTTGAATATGAGATGCATGCTTATTTGGCTAAGTTATCTGTGGAGTTGTCTATGTGCACTGATTTCATGATTTAGAACAGTTTAGCTGCTCATGCTGTTGCAGAACTTTGTGGAGAACAAGTTGAAAAATGATGAATGAAAGAAAAAAGAAAATAAAAGATTGAAAATATGCTTCAATGTCCATTGCACAAATTAACTGGGTATCCAAGCCTCAGGAAGCATCGATATTCAAGCTGAAAAGTGTGATGGATAAAAGCAGCTTGACTAGTCGACTTTTGTGACCTTTGTTACTTGAATAAGTAAGCCCTAGGGGTGTCTCTACACCCAACGCCGTAAAACCATTTGGTTTGGGAGTCGTTGGTGGAAAATTCGCTACATGGGTAACAATGAAAAGCCTAAGAAAAGGAGACATTGCACATATCAAGAAAAGAAAAAATATGAGAAAAGCATAAAAATGCATTTAGCCATGGTAGAAAGAAGGTTCTATGGAAAGAAAATAAAAAGCATGGAAAAATTTGTTCTGAGTTGTAAGTTAGCGTGCGTGGTTTTTCCATGATAACTGAGTTGGGTAAATGTCTGGATTGTGAGATAGCTACTTATGCAAAAATAGTTTGATTTAATGAAATTCCTTGGTGATATGGTAAGGTTATTAATTATGAATTGATTGATGAGGTACTAATCAGGTTTCTGTGAATGAGCATTAATATTCATGATTTGTAACTTGATGTTTTTGATACTAAGGTTGAATAGAATTCTGTGAATGATATCATAACCTTGGTTTGGGAATTTGACGAGTATATAATATTCATCTATTTTGATTCCTTTATGCTTAGTTCATTGCATGTTTTATTGTTAACACGAGTTTAATATGGTTGTTTGTGGATTTCAGGTAACAATGGAGCTTAAGTGTTGAAACGGGTTGATTTAGACTTGATTAGATGGAAAAGAAGAAGAATTAAAGAAACTTGCAATCCGCCCCAGCGCGTTAAGAAGCTGCCCCGGCCCACTCCTCTCTGGATGAATTCATCCCGGCTAATCTAACAAAGGAAACAAATCTGCCCAGACGAATTGTTCGGGAAAGATTTGAAATTTTCAATTTTTGGCAGTTGTGATGGAGATTTCTAAACTGATTCGGATTGTGATTTCTTATGGATTTAAGTCTATGTTTAGGCATTATAAATACATGTACTCCTTAGTATTATCAATTAATCTTCTACATTAAATTCAAACCCTAGTTGGAGAATCAAAGGCATGTCAAACTAATCTTTTTAATTCAGTTCTGAAAGGGATATTGAACCTTATTCATAATTAACGGTTTGATCAAGTTTGCTTTATTTATTCTTTAGTGCATGAGATTTATTTTGATTACCTATGTTAACTTTTTGTATGTTATTCAATCTACTAATTTGGTTTCTGCAAGATTAAATTAGTGAATTGATATCATCTGCTAGATTAAGATATATATTAAACAAATGATGTATATATGATCATAAGTAGCAATTAGTGATACTAGATTGTGGACAAACTTTTGGGTATTATTAAGATTTTCAGAAGACAAGTTAAATAATTTCTAATTGTATAATTGTTGCTTGGAATAACCTAATTCTCATTCTTCATGCTGCTATTATATTAAATCTAGACTGATAGTTCTAGATTGTATGATAGTTAGGGCCTATTGTTGGTGATCGTCAAATTAGAGTTACACTTGATGAAAATTATCAGTTAATTAGCGATCACAGTTATCTATGGTTATTAAACTCATTGAAGGGTAAATACTGTAAAACTTGATTACTCCATAATTGTGAAAAGGCGACACTGAACTGAAGCTTTTTAATCATTATTATTTCTTCTTAGTTTATTATTGTTGATCAATTCAAAATCCCCCTTTTCTTGAAAACAAGTGGATAAATACAAAATAATACACTCTCTGTGGGATCGACCTTTTCTTGTTACTATCTTAATACTTGTGTTAATAGAGTAAAAGTAAGGTTTAATTTTGGAGTGCTAAACGACAGCTCCCAATTGGCAAAACTCTAGATTCTATCTCTATAGAAATCTTTGTATTCCCCTAACTCTTGGAATTGTCAGTATATTGTGTCTCGTAAAATATAGAAAGACTCCTCTTATTATAGATATAGGTAACCCTCCTAAATAATTTAGGAATAAAGTTTCATTTTAATTAATTAAACTCTTTAACTAATTATATTCCTAATCCAATTAGAAATTAATGAGAATACTTTTATTAATTAATTCTCAAACTCTTTTAGGAATTAAATAATAATAATAATAATAAGACTCCTCTTATTAATTTATATTTAATATTTTCAAAATATTAACTAATAAATATTAAGCTATTTAATTTATTCCATCACTATAGATTAAATTAAATAAACTTAACTTATTATTACGATTATGTCATTTGCTTCATAAATAAATATTTTTTCTTTTATGGTGTGACTTTTTATGTTCTCCGTATTAAACCGGTTGTGAATATAAATCAATTAGAACAATTCTAATCTTATTTAAATAAATAAATTAAATAATTAATTTATTTAAATAAATAACATTTATTCTACAATAAGGGTAAGCCCCTTAGCGATCAACGACTTTCCAAATAATATAAAATTCAACATTAATCATAAAAGAACCTTTGAGTAAATAGTTACCGTATAATTCAATCCTTCTACTATACAATGTCCCAATTAAATATTAGACATGTAATTACTGTCAAGTCTTATTTTATTTAATTATATATTTTTTGATTCTTAAATGCACAACTCCAAATAATGCAAATTAAAAACTCCTTTCTAATTTCATTCTGTGTTGGCCAAGGACTACTAGGTTGTCATTTATCGAATCATATAAGACATTCCTTCTTTTACTAGAAGTGGTTGATTCTTTGTTGATCACTCATTATCTCCATGTACAACTTATTATATCCAAGCATACCCTTTGATATACCGTAAGGGTCTTAAGGGACATGTCAAAGTATAACTTATCATACACAAGATACTATGATGATCTCAAGTCTAAGAATCACATGTACTACTATCACTAAAGGAATTCCTATTGACATGCAAGTAAAACTTTATTAGGTATTCCTTAGCGAGCCACGTTCAGTGAACTTGTTCTCCAATAAGCACCTACATGCTTGCTTTAATGTCTCCTCACAAATGATTATGAGATCAATCAGCCTCATCCAATGAACAAGCAACGTATGTACCAATCTATCCGGATTCACTAATCCCATTTTTTGTAATCCAATGATTAGGAACTATTTTAGTTTTAAACTATCTAAGAATTTAGATCTCATTAGCATGATCATATCACGATTCTAAAAGCATTGCTTAAAACTATGAGTTTATCACATATTATACAACAACACCATGTAGATAAATTAAAAGCCTTTAAAGAAATAATTCTTTTATTAATAAATGAATAAAATTTTTACAAAGTATATGCTTTATCATATCAAATATGATTGACTTGTATGCATACTACTTTCAATCTCCCACTTACACTATAGTTAATCGTCATGGTATCTCATACACATCTTCTCTAAGTGACGATCAAACTGCTGTTGTGTTAAAGTTTTAGTAAATGGATCTGTAATGTTGTCTTGAGAGTCCACACGCTCCATGGTGACATCTCCTCTTTCAATGATCTCTCTAATCAAATGAAACCGCCGCAACACGTGTTTGGATTTCTTATGAGACCTGAGTTCCTTAGCCTGTGCAACAGCTCCGGTGTTGTCACAAAATAATGATAATGCTATAACAAACGAGATTTTTGTATATTAAGTTTAAATATTTATTGAATTAAATAAATATTTTAATTAAATTATTTATTGAGTTAAATAATTTATGTGATTATGTTATGGAGTAATTTAATTAAGTGCAATACATTAATTAAATTGATGTTTAATATTAAATTAATGTTTAAGTAATTTTGTGGTGAAATTCTAATTTAATTGAGATAATTAAATTAGATGAGTTGTTATGTCATGATTTGTTAAATAATGATTTAATAAATAATTATAGTAATTTCTAATTTAATTTAAATAATTAAATTAGAGATTTACTAATTTGTTACATGGAGTTATGATTAATGAGTAAATTATAATTGTGTAGCAATTTAATTTATGTGGCAATTTTATTTGATGTTAGCTTTAATTTAATTAAATTAGAATATCGAGATTTAATTAAAAAAAGTGTGACATTTAAAACTATGTAGTAATAGAGTTATTAGAATAAACTAAAAAGTTTTAATTCTGTTTTACCAAACAAGGCCCTTAAATCTATTTTAATGTAGTTTTATCAAACAAAGTCTTAGTTCCTAAAAATCTATTTTTAAAAATAAACGATTTTGCCAAACAAGCCTTATGGCTTTTGAGTTTTAAAAATTTGTAATAGATATATGTATTTAGTAGAGTAATAATATATTGTCAGTTATATATGTTTATATCTATTATATCTATTATATTTATATTATCAATTATATGTAAATTTTAAAACAACGTTAAGTTAAAATAGAGATAGAAGAAGAATAGAGTTAGAATAACAGAGAGTTAGAGAGAAAAGAGAGAAGAAGAAAGAAAGAAGAAGAAAGTCTTTGTGAAATCAAAAGGGAGGTTGATTGCCATCATCATCACCATTATCTTCTTGTTCTATCAACAAAAAAGGTATAATCTAATTATTTGTTCTTCCATGTTTTCATAAGTTCTCTATATTTGAGTTTGTTTATGAAATTAATGTAAACATGAATTCTATATGTAATTTGTGTTATAAAATGCTTATATATGATTTATATGGTTGGTTATATGGTTTTATTCATGTAAATATGATGAACATGAAGAAATCATATTCATAGCAATTTATAGTGAATTAGTTGAATAATAGTTTCTTAAGTATCAAAATTGGTGTTTGATTATGCTATGTTATATGAATTGATCATAGATTGTAATAATATGTTAAGAAACGAAATTAACATGCTTTGAATTGTGTGATTTGGTTTAAAAATAAAGTCACATTATTTATTGTAGACACTCGAAATTTCGTTTCTCTGTTACTAACACTGTAGGAGGGCAAAACAGTCTTTTCAAATCAACCCCAGTCTCAATACCGGGTCATCAACTCAACCCTGATATAAATACAGGGCCGTCAAATCAATCCCGATCTCAATACCGGGCCATCAACTCAATCCCTGTCGCAATATCGAGTCACCAAATCAATCTCGGTATCAATATCGGGTCATCAACTCAACCTCGGGTCATCAGATCAATCCCGGTCTCAATAACGGGTCATCAGATCAACCTCGGTCTGAATAACAGGTCATCAACTCAACCCCAGTCTCAATACCGGGTCATCAACTCAACCCCGGTCTCAATACCGGGCCGTCAAATCAACCCTGGTCTCAATACTAGGCCGTCAAATCAACCCCGGTCTTAATACCGGGTCATCAACTCAGCCCCGGTCTTAATACCGGGCCGTCAAATCAACCCCGATCTCAATACTAGGCCGTCAAATCAACCCCGGTCTTAATACCGGGTCATCAACTCAACCCCGGTCTTAATACCTGGGCCGTCAAATCAACCCCGATCTCAATATCGGGCCGTCAAATCAACCCCGATCTCAATACCGGGTCATCAACTCAACCCCGGTCTCAATACCGGGCAGTCAAATCAACCCCGCTCTCAATATCGGGCCGTCAAATTAACCCCGGTCTAAACCCAGGAAGTACAGGTAAGCACCGGTCTAAACCCGAGAGGTACAGGTCAGCCCCAGTCTCAACCCGGGAGGTACAAGTCAGCCCCGGTCTAAACCCGGGAGATACAGGTCAGCCCTGGTCTCAACCCGGGAGTTACAGGTCAGGCCCGACCTCAACCTGGGAGGTCAGGTCCAACTTCGAAAATAATCCAGAAGCATCACAACATATCCAGAGGAAAACCTAGAAGGACCAAGTCAGCCTCGGAGACAACACTGAGGACGAACAGACATGAATGGGATCCAAACCTTGGAAACAACCCCAGAAAGTTAGCCGAAGGCCATGCCAACATTGAAGGCAACCCCGGGAGGGACAAAACGGTCATTTCACCAACTTGAAGTTTATTCGATCAAACTCAAGATGAATTGATGCCACTAAGGCCATAACGAACCATAACAATGATCCCGAGTAGAAACAGCGCAAGACAGCTCAACGAACAAACTGCGAGAAATCAAAGACCTGGTTATGAACCTGTCTTTTTGGACTCAGAAAAGATTTTCTCTCATGTCATTGCGACACTCTCGGCGAGGGATTTTCGAAAAGGTATAGCACGCCTCAAACGGAGGCTCTGATCAAAAGTTAGAAAGTTTCGAATCTGACATCGCATTGCTCGGAGTGCATGCACTTCGATGCAACGGGACCCGCCACATGGGCCCTGTCACATGGAGCCAAACCTCTACCTGCATCAGCAGCAGGTAGAGCTGCTTTTCCCAACTCATTTAAGAAATCAAAAAACGCTCTGAACCCCTGCCCGTTTGGTTTTCCAGCCATTTTCTTATCTTCCAAATCAAAAAAAATTTCACTCTAACACGTAGATATACCCACATAAGTATCGAGAATTAATTAAATAAAGTGTGACATTTAAAACTATGTAGTAAAAGAGTTATTAGAATAAACTGAAAAGGGTTTTAATTCTATTTTACCAAACAAGACCCTTAAATCTATTTTAATTTAGTTTTACCAAACAAGACCTTAGTTCCTAAAAATCTATTTTTAAAAATAAATGATTTTGCCAAACAAGTCGTATGGCTTTTGAGTTTTAAAAATTTATAACTGATATATGTATTTAGTAGAGTAATAATATATTGTCAATTATATGTTTATATCTATTATATATGTTATATTTATATTATCAGTTATATGTAAATTTTAAAGCAGCGTTAAGTTAAAATAGAGATAGAAGAAGAACAGAGTTAAAATAACAGAGAGTTAGAGAGAAAAGAGAGAAGAAGAAAGAAAGAAAGAAGAAAGTCTTTGTGAAATCAAAAGGGAGGTTGATTGCCATCATCAATACCATTATCTTCTTCTTCTATCAACAAAAAAGGTATAATATAATTATTAGTTTTTTTTATGTTTTCATAAGTTCTTTATGTTTGAGTTTGTTTATAAAATTGATGTAAACATAAATTCTATATGTAATTTGTGTTATAACATGCTTATATATGATTTATATGGTTAGTTATGTGGTTTAATTCATGTAAATATGATGAACATAAAGAAATCAGGTTCATAGCAATTTATAGTGAATTAGTTGAAAAATAGTTTCTTAAGTATCAAAATTAGTGTTTGATTATGCTATGTTATATAAATTGATCGTAGATTGTAATAATATGTTAAGAAACAAAATTAATATGCTTTGATTTGTGTGATTTGGTTTAAAAACAAAGTCATAGTGTTTATTTTCTTCAAGAACACTTAATAATGGTGTTTTCTTTAAAATCATAAAATTAAGGGTATTTGATTATGTGTTGTGATGTTTATGTATATAAAAACATGTTAGAAGCTTGAAGTTATGATTTTATAAAGTTTTATATGCATTATATGTGCTAAATTCTAAGTTTGGTGCAAGAAAATAAGCTAAATTAGCTTTTTCATGCACAAGTTCGCGAGCTAATTTTTCCCCTAGAAGGGACCCCTGCCCCAGCAGGCTAAAACCCTGCCCCAGCGGGCTCCCTTGCTGTCCAAAATTTGTTTTGTGTGTTTTAAGCCCTAACACGATGAACTAACTGAATGTAATGAACCTGATAACATGATAAGTATATAAAACAATAATATAACATATTGTTGACATGTATAAGACAATTTGAAGTCTCATATTAACAAGTTATGTGTGAATTTGGATATTGTTATTGTAGGGTATGATTATGATGGTTTAAAAGATTATACACGTGTGATATGCTTGTTGTGAGTTTAGATTCATGTTATGTGGTTAGTTAACCAATTAATATTACGAACCACATTGATAAGTTGAACTTAAGTGAGAAGTTCAACGGTTAAACGTAATGGTTGTGAAATTAATCGATATTGTAAACGTAATGTAATGTGTAGGACGATTGAGGAAGTGAATGGTAATTATAACTATAGCTTGTGCACAAGGTAAGTTGTTCTATCCTTTCTTGTTACGTTTATGCAAGTTATCTTATTATCTATAGTTTCCATATTGAGCAAGTATTCTATCCCTAATTTACTATTGTTGAGCAAGTGTTCTAACTCAAACTTTACTTTTATTGAGCAAGTTTTCTTACCCTAACTCGATTATGTTTACTTTTATTTGAGCAAGTCCTTTTATTCTGCAATGGACAAGTATCTTATTGAAATAATGTAACCTTGACTTAGTTGTTCAAGAAAGGTCTTATCGTATCTTTCAAATGTTTTAAGTTTAATTCTAAAGCATAAGTTATTTCATAATTCTTTGGTTATTGAATTCTTAATTATTGTAAGTTGATTCAACTACTCCTGAGTTGATGATAGTTGAACTCTAAATTACCCTTTAAGCTTATCCAAACCAAACTTTTTTTTGTTCGGACTCGTTAATTAATACTGAGATGAACAACCCTATTAATAGGGGATTACCATGCGAAAGCGTTAAGATGTTTGTGCACAATATATGATACGAAAGGCTGATCCCCCTAAGTACAAGTTGAGGTCCATATAGTCTAACGACTGTTAAAGGTTTAAATAGAAATGTTTATAACTTGGGACATAGTTCAAGGTCTTGTGACCCTCAGATGGATTCTAAATTCTATATTCAACTCTTGATTATCGATGATAGGAGTATTATTCAATTCAGTTGAAGATTATTTAGTGATATATCATCATTATTGATTGTTATTTTAAGTAAGCTTTTGTTTGCTCACTCTTGCATTTATATAATTATTGCAGCCAATGTTGAGAAAGTTGACCAAACGTCAACTAGCAAAGGAAAAGGCAAGATGAACAAGTGAAGACTTGTTCAAATTTGAAATGATTTGTAATAAGACTTTAAATTATGTTATGATGTTTTATTTTTCGCATTTGATGTTTATTAAGGTTAGAAACCTGGGAACAATTTGATAAAGTTGTAATCCTTTTTAAAGGAAGATCTTATTTGGTTAAGGTTGTAATTTATTTTGCATTCCTTATTTACGAACAGTAGTTATGTTTTATTTAGATAGTAAACACCAAACTCTATGGAAATAAAGTACCCGAATTTGGGGGTGTCGCAAGTTGGTATCAAAGTTGTAGGTTATGAACCTTAGGTGGGGAAACCTTAGGTAGTAGTAGCCTTATAAGAGATCAAAAATATAGTGATGATAGTTAAAGATAATAAACTACCTTACGTGCTATGTGTTTACGTTTATGTACCCGAGGAGTATCGATCGGTATCACGTAATAATTAAACTTTAAAATTTTATGTCAGGATGACGAATGTTGGAGAGTCCAGTCAGGCTAGGGAGGAGTTACCCCAGATGCCTAGGGATGAGGATCTCCGCGACATCCATACTGTCTGGGAGAAGTTAGGTCAGAGAGAGAGCCATCTCCATTGATCACAGTAGTGGGTCATGAGCATGAGCCAGTCTTTGACCATGATGATGAAGATGAGTCAGAGGAAGAGGAGGAGGATCCTGAAGAGGAGATTCCACCTAACTCTATTAGCGCTGTGATGTACGAGGAAGTCTACGATTGCAATGTTGAGTTGCAGGCTAGAGTCGGAGAGCTGGAAGAGCTGGTGGACGAAAGTCGAACTACCATACAGCAGAAGGAGGAGACGATTCAAGAACTGGACGATCAGCTTGGAAACGCAAAGTGGGATCTGGTTCACGTGGAGAGTGAGAGGGATGATGCACGGGCTGAGCTAGCAAAACTGAAGAATGATATTAAAGAGGAGTCAGCGAAGCGTGCCAGAGCGGAGGATGCTTGCTGGAGGGCTACTCAACGCGCAGATCGAGCAGAGGACGAGGTTCAAGTGAAGAAGGCCAAGATGAAGGAGATGGACTATGCATTTCATTTGGCTATAGATAGGGCCCAGGATCGAGTATTTTATTACCCAGCTCAGTTCAAGGATTTATCATGGTATATGGTGGATCGCAGAACAGTGTTTCGGGTGATAGAAGAGGAACGTGGAGAGGCTGTGCGACGTCTTAACATGCCTAGATAGTAGAAGATATAAACTATTTGTTTGTTTATGTATTAAGTAATTGTAATCCCAGAATTTGAGATAATAATGGGATAAGATAATGATGTATTCCTGCAACTTGTTTCAGTTCAGGAAAGATGATGTAAATAGCAGAGATGCTATCTATTCTATATTTTAAAACTATGAATGAATAAATATCGAAGTTTATTGACATGCTATGTGCTCAAGTGTGAATCGATTTATTTTAAATATTTAAGTTTGATCCTAAACATTTAAGAGATGAGCCGGGATCTAATAAGAGTATGTCTTAACAGAAAGATGCCTCCTAGACGAAGACCTGTGCGTCAACAACAAAAGGGTTCTACGAATAACAACAACAATGAGACGAATGCCAATCCAGTTCAGCAACTGGTGAATGTACTGACGGGAGTGCTTGCGAATCAGTCGCAAGTTTAAGCCGTAACGTTCAAGGAATTCAAAGCGGTAGGACCACCGGAGTTTTAAGGGATCGGTGAATCCGATAGAAGCCCAGACATGGGTAATGGAAATGGAGAAGGTCTTCGATGTGGTAAGGATTAACGGTGACCAGAAGACGGCTTTCGCTACGTTCATGCTGAAGTCAAAAGCTAGCTACTGGTGGCAGGCTAACAAGGCTCGGGGAGGAGAAGGTGTGATAGTGTGGGACAGATTCAAAGAGATGTTCTTTGAAATATATTTTCCAGTAAGCTCGCAGAACCAAATGGAGGTTTAGTTTCCAGAGCTGAAGCTGGGAACAATGACGGTGCCAGTGTAGGCCGCAAAGTTCAACGAGCTGGCAAGGTTTGCAACATACCAGGTCAGTACTGATGAGAGGAAGGCGAGAAGATTCGAGCAGGGATTGAAGCCCTGGTTATACAGTAAGGTCTCGATGTTCCAGCTAAATACATTTGCTGCGGTATTGGAAAAGGCGATCATCGTGGAAGGTGGGAGCGATGCCTTGACCAATACAATCAAGACCTGAAGAAGAAGAAGAAGAAGAATGAGACAGAGAACAAGGCTGGTGGTAGTGGTACCAACCAGAAAAGAAAGTGGAACGTCAACATATCTGCTGGAAGTCAACAGGGAGGTCAACAGAAGAGAACAATTAAAGCATGTGCTATATGAGCGAAGAATCACACTGGAGTGTGCTTGATGGGAAGGCGAGTATGTTACAACCGTGGTCAGGAAAGCCACATTGCACCAAATTGTCCTAACCTGAAGAAGGGAGTGTGCTTCACATATGGGTCCAAGGATCATATGGCCCGTGATTGCCCAAAGAAGCCAACCGGAGTGAGAGGAAATGGCAGCGACAACACTTTGGCTATCATTGGACCACCGTAGGCGAGCTGACCCACTGCCAGAACATTCAACATGACTGTGCAGGATGTTGTGCAGTCAAAGGGTAAGGTGTCAGGTATTATTACAGTCAATAATATTAATGCTTATGTATTATTTGATTCTGGTGCTACTTGTTCATTCATATCTGATGACTTTATTAAGACTTTAGACTTACCTAAGGAGGAATTAATTTACCCTTTGAACATAGAGATTTTGAATAGGAAGGTTATTCCTTATAGGTTTGTACACAAGGACTATAGGTTGAACATTAAGGGTCATGAGTTGATGGTAGATTTAATTCCGATTAAACTTGGGGAGTTCGATGTTATACTGGGTATGGATTGGTTGTTCAATAATGGGGCAGTAATTGATTGCCAGAAGAAGTTTGTAGACCTTATGACTCCGTCGAAGGTAGTGTTTAATGGTAGCAAGTCGCCTACGCAAGCGAGTTGTCTGACGATTATGCAGGCCAAGAAGTTATTGAAGAAAGGTTGTGTAGGGTACGTAGACCACATAGTGGATACTCGTAAGGAGAGTCCAAAGCTGAAAGAGATATCAGTGGTTAAGGAGTTTGTGGACGTATTTTCGAGCGATTTGCCAGGACTTTCCGCAGGATAGAGAGATAGTGTTCGTGATCGACTTAGCACCGGGGGCTGCTCCGATATCGAAAGCCCCGTACAGAATGGTTCCAGTCAAGATGAAGGAGTTGATGGTTTAACTACAGGAATTACTGGACAAGAAGTACATTCAGTCGAGCGTATCACCATGGGGAGCGCCGATGTTGTTCGTGAAGAAGAAGGATGGATCGATGAGGCTTTGAATTGATTATAAGGAGTTGAACAAAGTCACAATCAAGAATAAGTATCCTTTACCTAGAATTGATGACTTGTTCGATTAACTGAAGGGTGCTAGATACTTCTCAAAAATATATTTGAGAAGTGGGTATCATCAATTGAAGGTAAGAAGAGAGGATGTACCGAAGACGGCATTTAGAACTCGGTATGGACATTACGAGTTCTTGGTGATGTCATTTGGTCTAACGAATGCACCAGCTGCATTTATGGACTTAATGAATAGGGTGTTTAAGCCGTTTCTAGACAAGTTCGTAGTGGTGTTCATAGATGACATTTTGGTCTATTTTAAAACTAAGGGGGAACACACTGAACATTTGAGGCTGAAATTGGAATCGCTGAGATAGGAGAAGTTGTATGCGAAATTCTCGAAGTGCAAATTTTGGTTAGAACGTGTGCAATTTCTTAGCCACGTGATTGACAAAGATGGGATTTCAGTAGATCCGTTGAAGGTTGAAGCTGTAATGAATTGGGATCAGTCGAAGACACCATCAGAAGTGAAGAGCTTCTTGGGATTGGCAGGTTACTATAGGAGATTTATTCAAGACTTTTCCAAGATCGCAGTTCGGTTGAAGAATTTGACGAGGAAGACGGTGAAGTTCGTTTGGACAAAAAAGTGTAAGGAAAGTTTTCAAGAACTGAAGAAGAGATTGAGTATTGCGCCTGTGTTGTCATTGCCTGATAGTAAAGGAAATTTCGTGGTATACAGTGATGCTTCACATAAGGAATTAGGCTATGTGCTGATGCAGAACGACAAAGTTATTGCTTATGCATCACGTCAGCTGAAGAACTATGAGAAAGGGTATTCGACCCATGACTTGGAATTGGAGGCAGTAGTGTTTACTTTGAAGATATGGAGACACTACCTATACGGAGAAAGGTGTGAGATATACACAGATCATAAGAGTCTGAAGTACATCTTTACACAGAAAGATTTGAATATGCGCCAAAGGAGATGGTTGGAGCTTATTAAGGACTACGATTGCAAGATTCTTTACCATCCGGGTAAAGCTAATGTTGTTGCGGACGCCTTAAGCAGAAAGGGTCGAGAGAAGTTAATGTTATTAACTACTCAAGAACAGTTGGTAAATGAGATGGCTAAGTTGGAGTTGGAAGTCAAGTAGCGGATGAGAAATTGTTCCAAGTAACTACTGGTTCAACTTTGGTGGACAAAGTAAAAGAGGCACAACTACATGATGAGGAATGTGAGAAGATCTGGAAAAGAGTAATCGATGGTGAAGAGATAAAGTTCAAGATTGATAATGATGGACTGCTACGATTTGAAGGGAGAATTTGGGTACCGCTAGTGCCCGAAGTCAAAGAGGAAATTTTGAGTGAAGCTCACAGTTCGAGATATTCGATTCACCCTGGGAGTACGAAGATGTACAAGGATCTCAGAAAACATTTCTGGTGGCAAAATATGAAGAGGGACGTGGCTGAATGTGTTGCAAAGTGCCTGACATTCCAGAAAGTCAAAGCAGAACATCAGAGACCAAGTGGATTGCTACAACCGCTAGAGATTCCAGAATGGAAATGAGAGCATATCACGATGGATTTTATGGTTGGTCTTCCAATGACTCAGAATGCAGTATGGGTTATCGTGGATCGACTGACGAAGTCAGCGCATTTCTTACCTATCAAGATTAGATTCAACTTGGATCAGTTGGCAAAGCTTGTGTTATGGACTTCAAAGGAAGCTGGGATGATCATCTATCGTTGGTGGAATTCGCTTACATTAACAGTTATCATGCGAGTATTGGCATGCCGCCTTACAAAGCATTGTACGACAGGAAATGCAGGACTCCATTATGCTGGGATGAGGTTGGTGAACGACAACTGCTAGGACCGAACTTGGTGCAACAACATGCTGAGATCGTCAAGATGATCAGAACAAGATTGGTAGCTGCTCAGGATAGACATAAGAAGTATGCCGATTATCATCGTCAGAATCGAGAATTTAAAGTAGGAAGTTTCGTTTTCCTGAAGGTATCTCCTTGGAAGGGGAAGATTCGATTTGTCAAGAAGGGGAAGATTCGATTTGGCAAGAAGGGGAAACTAAGTCCCAGATTCATTAGACCTTTTGAGATACTGCGAAGGGTTGGTGAAGTAGCTTACGAGGTTGCATTACCTTCGGAGTTAAATCATATTCATAACATTTTCCACATTTCTGTGTTACGACCATACAAACACGATTACAAGCATGTGATAGAGTATGAGCCATTACAGTTTGACAAAGACTTAACGTATGAAGAGATTCCTGTTCAGATAGTTGACAGGAAAGAACAAGTACTTAGAAATAAAGTGATACCTTCTATTAAGGTAATCTGGAGGAACTACAATGCTGAAGAAGCTACGTGAAAACTCGAAGATGTTATGATGAAAACTTATCCTCAATTATTTGTTTAATTTTTTGTATATCGATTCTGGCCACATAATCTTTTTAAGGGGGAAGAATGTGACGGATGTGTTTTTTTTGTGATTCTGGGGACAGAATCCTTTTAAGGAGGGAAGATTATAACAAACGAGATTTTTGTATATTAAGTTTAAATATTTATTGAATTAAATAAATATTTTAAATAAATTATTTATTGAGTTGAATAATTTATGTGATTATGTTGTGGAGTAATTTAATTAAGTGCAATACATTAATTAAATTGATGTTTAATATTAAATTACTGTTTAAGTAATTTTGTGGTAAAATTCTAATTTAATTGAGATAATTAAATTAGATGAGTTGTTATGTGATGATTTGTTAAATAATGATTCAATAAATAATTATAGTAATGTCTAATTTAATTTAAATAATTAAATTAAAGATTTACTAATTTGTTACATGGAGTTATGATTAATGAGTAAATTATAATTATGTAGCAATTTAATTTATGTGGCAATTTTATTTGATGGATGTTAGGTTTAATTTATTTAAATTAGAATATCGAGATTTAATTAAATAAAGTGTGACATTTAAAACTATGTAGTAAAAGAGTTATTAGAATAAACTAAAAAGGGTTTTAATTCTATTTTACCAAACAAGACCCTTAAATCTATTCTAATTTAGTTTTACCAAACAAGACCTTAGTTCCTAAAAATATATTTTTAGAAATAAAGGATTTTGCCAAACAAGTCTTATGGCTTTTGAGTTTTAAAAATTTATAACTGATATATGTATTTAGTAGAGTAATAATATATTGTCAGTTATGTATGTTTATATCTATTATATTTATATGTAAATTTTAAAACAACGTTAAGTTAAAATAGAGATAGAAGAAGAACAGAGTTAGAATAACAGAGAGTTAGAGAGAAAAGAGAGAAGAAGAAAGAAAGAAGAAGAAAGTCTTTGTGAAATCAAAAGGGAGGTTGATTGCCATCATCATCACCATTATCTTCTTGTTCTATCAACAAAAAAGGTATAATCTAAGTATTTGTTCTTCCATGTTTTCATAAGTTCTCTATGTTTGAGTTTGTTTATGAAATTAATGTAAACATGAATTCTATATGTAATTTGTGTTATAAAATGCTTATATATGATTTATATGGTTGGTTATGTGGTTTAATTCATGTAAATATGATAAACATGAAGAAATCATATTCATAGCAATTTACAGTGAATTAGTTGAAAAATAGTTTCTTAAGTATCAAAATTGGTGTTTGATTATGCTATGTTATATAAATTGATCATAGATTGTAATAATATGTTAAAAAAACAAAATTAACATGCTTTGAATTGTGTGATTTGGTTTAAAAACAAAGTCACATTGTTTATTGTAGACAGTCAAAATTTCATTTCCCAGTTACTAACACTATAGGAGGGCAAAACTGTCTTTTCAAATCAACCCCGGTCTCAATATCGGGTCATCAACTTAACCCCAATCTAAATACAGGGTCGTCAAATCAACCCCGATCTCAATACCGGGCCATCAACTCAACCCCGGTCTCAATATCGAGTCACCAAATTAATCTCGGTATCAATACCGGGTCATCAACTCAACCTCGGGTCATAAGATCAATCCCGGTCTCAATACCGGGTCATCAGATCAACCTCGGTCTCAATAATAGGTCATTAACTCAACCCCAGTCTCAATACCGGGCCGTCAAATCAACCCTGGTCTCAATATTAGGCCGTCTAATCAACCCCGATCTCAATATCGGGCCGTCAAATCAACCCCGGTCTCAATACCGGGTCATCAACTCAACCCCGGTCTCAATACCGGGCAGTCAAATCAACCCCGGTCTCAATACCGGGCCGTCAAATCAACCCCGATCTCAACCCAGGAGGTACAGGTAAGCACCGGTCTAAACCCGAGAGGTGCCGATCAGCCTCGGTCTCAACCCGGGAGGTACAAGTCAGCCCCAGTCTAAACCTGAGAGATACAGGTCAGCCTCGGTCTCAACCCGGGAGTTACAGGTCAGGCCCGACCTCAACCCGGGAGGTCAGGTCAACTTCAGAAATAATCCAGAAGCATCGCAACATCTCCAGAGGAAAACCTGGAAGGACCAAGTCAGCCTCGGAGACAACACTGAGGACGAACAGACATGAATGGGATCCAAACCTTGGAAACAACCCCAGAAAGTTAGCCGAAGGCTATGCCAACATTGAAGGCAACCCCGGGAGGGGCAAAGCGGTTATTTTACCAACTTGAAGTTGATTCGATCAAACTCAAGATGAATTGATGCCACTAAGGTCAGAACGAACCATAACAATGATCCCGAGTAGAAACAGCGCAAGACAGCTCAACGAACAAACTGCGAGGAATCAAAGACCTGGTTATGAACCTGTCTTTTTGGACTCAGAAAAGATTTTCTCTCATGTCATTGCGACACTCTCGGCGAGGGATTTCCGAAAAGGTATAGCACGCCTCAAACGGACGCTCTGATCAAAAGTTAGAAAGTTTCGAATCTGACATCGCATTACTCAAAGTGCATGTACTTCGATGCAACGGGACCCCCGACATGGGCCCTGCCACATGGAGCCGAACCTCTACCTACATCAGCAGCAGGTAGAGCTACTTTTCCTAGGTCTATATATATGAGATCACCCCCAGCTCATTTAAGAAATCAAAAAACGCTCTTAACCACTGCCTGTTTGGTTTTCCAGCCATTTTTTTATCTTCCAAATCCAAATTTTTTCACTCTAACACGTAGATATACCCACATAATACCACATATCAAAAATTAACTTGTAGATTTGAACGTTTAAAGCCTTCAATTTGGCAAAAAGCCCATGTAGCAGTCCATTGTGAATATTTTTACGATCAGCAAGTTTATATTACTTCATTACTCAGTTATACACTTGCATATCAAGTTTCGTTTTCTAAATATGCCCAGAACTTAGTTCCGTGGCTGTTTTTGTTAACTTTTGGTATATTTTAGTACCTAAACGTATTTTCTGGCATTTTTACAACTCGGATTGACGATCCGTCGCTTCGAACAGCTTTTATATACTTGCATCTTCGTTATTAGCAACTTTGTCAGACTGGGTTATCTTTCCAGTCTGGGTTTGGCTTTTTTTGTATATATTTAACTGTATATATACTAACTTTTTAATTCTCTCAAGCCCGGATGTCAAATCCGCGGTAGTTTGCTGCTTATACATATATATATATATATATGCACTTTTCACCGGACTGGGTTGTCTTCCCAGTCCCAGTTTAACTATTTTATTGTCTATATTTAATTATAAATATATATATATATATATACATATATATATTTACATTCCAGTCCGGCATGGATCATTCCGTAGCCTTTTTACTGCTTTTATATATATATATATATATATATATTTATATTTCCGTCCGGGCCTCAGAGTGAAAACCCACTGCCCTTTTTCGCTTTTGTATATATATATATATTTCCATTCTGTACAGCCTAGATCATTTAGTGGCTTTTATACAGCTTTTACAAATATATATATATATATATATATATATATATATATTTCCATTCCAACCCATCGGAGTAAACACCCACCGCCCTTTACTGCTTTATATATATATATATATATATTTCCATTTTGTTAAGCCTGGATCACTTCGTGGCTTTTTACAGCTTTTATAAATATATATATTTACATTCCTGTAAGAACCTGAATTTTCAGAATTATTAAAATAAGAATTTAATAAATAAAAATTCTTAAGGCATGAGAAGGGTTCGAATAAGAAAATATATATACGCGTTGTGAGGTATGTGGAAAGGTGTTGCATGAGGTAATATAAACTATGCAATAAGTGATTTCTGTGTTTAATAAATATGTTATTATTATATATTTGTTGTTTATTGAAGAGGCGAGTTATTTGAAGTAAAGAAGATGGATAGAGATTTATTGACTAGTATTGGGGTATGGTTAAATGTATAGATTAAAGAAAGAAGAGTTGAACTTGAAGTTTAATCTCTAAATTATTGAAGGGTGTAGTCATTAGAGATTTATTTTGGGTAGTATAATGTGATAGCACGTAGGGAGCATGTTAAAGGATTTGCGAGTTAAGTTCTATTTCTGTTGAAGCATAACATGTCTGCGTCCTAACTTAAGGTGGCGCGATCGCGCCACTTTCAAGCCTAAGACCAGCGCGGCCTCGCCGGTCTGTAGACAGTTCATGATGAGTTGTGTAATCTGATGAGTTGTGTAATCTGAACTATAGGAATTGTATATTAGTGGCTAATATGGTATCATATGGGTCATATTTGATATAGATAGTGCCCATGAAGGGATGGAGATAGTGATCATGAATTGAATGAGAGTTAGTTATGGAAATTAACTAAACAAGAATAAATATTAGTTAACTTAAATTAAGTGAAAAATTATATTATGGAATAATATAATTTGAATATTGAAGCCTTGTGTGACAGTGGCGTGATAGTAAATTGAATGGAAGGGGTAATTCACTCAAGTAAAATGGCGAATTAATATATGTGCTTTACATGAAGAAAATGAAATTATTATGTTAATTAATTTTTACATAATATGGTAATATATGAAAGATGCTAATGAAAAATAAGTAATAGATAATAGAAGAAAAACCAATATATCTATAAATAAATATTGGTTAGAGATGAAGGGATTATATTAGCACTTAAGATATGGCTAAATGTAAAGATGGAAGAAGTTGTCTTGGGACAATCAAATAATTATACGGATAGTGTATAATTTAAATAATTAAGAGAGTAAATATTAATTACTCTAAGTGTAAAGGTTATACATATTATAAGTGTATAATTATTTATGTAAGCTAAATAATTTAGCATTAAGGTAAAGTATGTCACACAAACTTTATATTAAAGGAATATTAAAATATGGTATTGAGCTTAAAGTAAGCTAGTGGGATATGCTAGTGTGGCATAATATTGGACTACGGATTTGTTCAAATTACATTAGTGGGAAATGATGAAGTAATGTGATGGACTAATGATTATTATTATTAATTGTTATGTGCAATTACATGTGTTGTAGGAGCATACAAAGTAATGCAATAAAATTTCTTCATGTATGAAAATAAGATGAGATGTTAAGAATAACATAATGTGACGTGAATAGTTATAATATGAGGCTATAAGCTTAAATGGTGTAAATTGTTAAGCAAGTATAAATAAGACTTGTGTGACAATGATTCATGGTGAATCAATTAAATGTGTATTTTAAAAGAATGGAAGAAAGTTAATAGATATTTGATAATAATTATCATTATAATAATTGAGTGTATTTGAGATAATAAATTTTATGAAAAAGAATGGGTTGAGAGTACCCAACTAAATTATAATTAACCCAATTAAAATATTATGTGGACTAATGTACATGAATGACATGATGTGAATACATAAATAATCCCTAACCTTACTTGGTATAGTAGCATTAACACATTAAAATTTCATTTTGGGAATTAAAGGAACCAAACTAAGCTTTAGTTGCTGAGAATTAACCCTGTCCCAAAATTAGTGGCTAAACAGAACCTATAACTACATTGCGTAACTTCCCAGCTGTGAACAGTAGCTATGCATAGGTGATGATGGGCTATGAAGATGGCTGGGAAGTGGTGGTTGAATAACTCTTTGTTAACCATTGTTTACTTCTTCTACCTTATGGATTCAACCTTTGGTGTAAAGCCTTTAACTAGACCACAATTCCTCTATAAAATGACAGTTATGTTATTGAAATCACGTTGTTGAGAAATATCTGTGAAACCTTAAGAAATTGAGTCTGAGAATTTGTGGTTCAAAGAGGAGTCTAGCAATCTCAAAAGGGAGAAATTAAGCAAACTAAGCATTCAAGAGGTAATAATGCTAACATATATGCTTTTGATTTCCTAAGTTTTACAATTCCTTAGAAATGACAAGAAATAGTTGCTTTTGAGTCACAAAATTTATGGCTAAGGATTGTTATAATCCATGAATTATTGCTAGATACTGTTAATACAGTTAAATGCGAAAACAACGGAAGTTAAACGAACCAATTTGGTTTAGAAACGAATTCGTAGTGAATGATTTCGCTAAACTTTTCAAAACATGAAAACTGAGTATGAATATGAGTTTTGGATTAATATTTGGGTTAGTTAATGTTTATGTTAATTGTTGGGTATTTGGTATGTTGTAGTTTTATGAGTTATAAACCCATAGAATCAAAAACGGACTAATTTGGATGAGTATAACTCATGTTATGAAAATCGAAAGGGTTGGGGTCTGTAAAATCGCAAAGAACAGAACCTTAGGGGCTGTTCTACCTCCCAGGGCGCAGCTGCGCTGACACCAAGGCCAATTGGGGCGCAGCTGCGCTGGGCATTAGTAACTGGTGGACTGCTTTGACCAGCTGTAGTAAATTAGGCATAACGTTTTCATACAAACTCCGATTCAGGTGATTCAAGATGATATGGAATGAGAACGAATAGACCTACAACTTTTGTTCTTTAAGTGTTTCAATTTGAAGTCGTTAGAAGAGGTCAAAACAGTTATCTTTGTGGCTGTTACGTATTTGGAGACAATTGGAGGGCGTCGAACGAGCACATACGTAAGTATAGTGCTCCCGACGATGGAATATATTATTCTAAGTGATAAAACATGAATATGCATGATAATAGACATGACATATAAGATTTCCTTGCTTATAATGGAATGTTTTAGCATGACTTAGTATGTGCTTTGAAAAGAAACTTGGAGTTTCGAAAACGAATATTGACGAACCTTGTGTCTTTGAAGTTATGATATTTTAACACATACATATTGTTGAGTTATGAGTATACCTAAGCATGAGAAGTGATTTAAAGTTGCTTTACTTATTATCAACTTACAATAGCTTAGTTGAAAATGATTTCTAAAGAAAACTTGAAACTTTGAGAACGAACTTAAAGTAACTTGTGTACTTAAAGTTCTAAACGTGATAACATACATACATGGCTTAGTTAGCTATGAAATGAGATTAAAAGTTGCACTTAGTTGCTTTAGCTTGGCCTAGAATTACTTTTAAAAGTGAACTTGAACGCCTTATGCCTCTAGACATGACGAATATGTTTATCATCTAGCTAAGCATGAATTGGACCTTTCAAGTGTAGTTTAAAATATGTTTTCAAATAATGAGCTATGAGAAGCATGCTATTAGAAGCTTATTAGAACCAATATATGGTTTAAAAGCTCATAAGATCGAATCTTGTCAAAGAAAGTTGTTAAGACTTATTGATTGAAATAAATCATTATGGAGCTAAGTAGATTGAATATGAACTTGAAAATAGATCACAACCTACTTGAGGTATGTTTACAATACGTATTAGAATACGTGTTATGCTAGAATTTATAATGGATAATAAAAAGCCTAAATCTGGTTTGGCCAGGGGATGGCGCAGCTGCGCCCATCCTAGGCCAAACTACAGCGCAGCTGCGCTGCAGGACAGTGCTGCCAAACAATTTTAATGGTAACCAGGACCATAAAACATGTGTGTACGAACGTCTTAAGTTATAATACTTGACGTAATTGATATTTTAAGTATATAAGCATGTAATGGTTATATAAAACACAGAGTTGTTAAATTTTATTAAGGTTTGCAAAATGCAAGAACTATGTGAATCATACATCTATGAGTTTTAAATGTGTAACGAACACATAGCGAGTCAAGTGTGTGATAGATATATATGAATGTTGATGTCAAGTACGAGTGGTTAAGGTATACCTATACATACCTAGCTATTCTAAGAGTATGATGACAAAGTGAAATATAGGTTTTACAAACCTAGTTAGGAAACAATGTAATATTATTATTATATTAAGAATGTATGAAATATATATGACTAATGGATATGGATCCATGATTATATATTTGTGTAGGAATACATGAAGTACAGATAAGCTTTAAGCAGTTAAGTCGTAGTTGTTAAACTACGAATCAGGCAAGTCTTTCAGTTCCTATTTGATATATGAATTCAATAACTGGTAGTCGAATTATATTATGCTGTGATAATGTGAACTTATATATGAACTGTATATGAGATATAAATGAGATTGAAGTTGATCTTTGATGATATACTTGTTATGTGAAAAGTAACATGCGTAGTAATTATAAATTGTTTAGAAATGCATGAACTGAGTATGATGTTATATGCTATGTGATGCATGAAAACTGTTAGAATTGCTGAGCTGTCGAGCTCACTCTTGCAAATAACCACTTTTGCAGGTTAAGGACTTACGATAAAGACTTCGTGCTTCTTGATTGATAAAGATAGATAGTATCGCAATGAAGAATACTGTTTAGATTATTACTCGAACCATGTTTAGGTTCTAGTCGTTGTACATGATATTTGTTTACGAGATTTAATGCTTGTCGTATTGTAAAGATGTATTAGATAATACATAGAGGATATTAAGTTAAGATGTATACGATTATATAGAAATTTGAATAGAGTGAATCATGATATAGTTTGATTCAGGAAAATGTAATGGATTTAAGTTATGGAATCAATAAAAGATTTTGTTCAAGAAAGACTAAAAAAGTTTAAATTATTCCGCATTTTAGTAACATCAAATATGATGTAAAGACGAGATCTTGGATATAAATAGAATTTATATTCTAAATTATAATAAACAAAGTTGTATTCTTTTACTAATGATTAAAAGATGTAATAGTTTAACGATAGTAGTATCGTGACTGCACCGGATCCGAGGTAATAGAAAGGACCCGAATTTGGGGGCCTCACAATTCCAGTCCGGGCATCGGAGTGAAAACCCATCGCCCTTTACAGCTTTCGTATATATATAATTATATATATATATATATATTGCTTTACTCATTTTATTAAATTATTGCTTTAAATATTCATTTGATTTGAATCGGCACTGACATTTCTACGGGCGAACTAGATTTCTTTAAATCTCACCAACTCTAGCTTTCAAAAGGTTCAAAATAGGTCAAGACAGAACCGGGAAGCTAGAATGGCTGAGATTTATTTAAATGTTGCATTTTTCTAGTTTCAGTTATAAAAGCTACCTCGTGGCCCTTAGATCGCTATCTAGTGGGAATGAGACGCTTCGGCCATGTGCGAGCCAGGATTTACTGATGAATCCTCGGTTCTGGCGATATTTGGATATATTTCTGTATAATTTTTAGCTGTGCAGTTTATTGGCTTCCCTATTTGAGCCTAGGAATCGTGGAATTCATGATCAAACTGATCAGAATCTGATTCCCACGATGGATAAACTCCACTTTTCAAATGTACCCTGCCAGTTTTTCTATAAAAATGTACATACAAAAGACCTTAAAACAGTTATCTGGATTTAAGGCCTCAATATAGTGAAAACATAGTTTGTTGTGTCAGAGTCACTTCGATGGCTGTCATGCCCATGAAAAGACCGACACTTGTATATATTTTGTGGTCGAGGATGCTTCGCAGCCCGACAAACACCATTCAAACTGAGCCTTAAGACTGAAAAGATAAAACTGAAGTATCAATATGCTTCAATTCCTATGTTAGCGTAAGGGTTTGAAAACCTTCTTTCAAAACATCATTTCAATAATCTTATCGAAAAAAAGAAGTTTTTGCAAATCAAATCAAAACACTTTTGCCAAATCAAAGCAAAGACGTTTTGCAAATCAAATCAAACCCTTCGTATATTGGTTCAATGATGCGTAAACATACTTCCAATCAAATATATGCCCAATTTTCTTCCAGCATTCACACACACATTTTAGATTTAAAAGGAAAATATTGAAAAGATGCAGGTACCGTGTTTACACAGAAGTTGTGGGGTGCCTAACACCTTCCCCATACTTAACCAAGCCCCCGAATTCAAAACTTCGGTTTCAAAAGATTAAGATTCGACAGTGTCCAGCAATTGGGCCTCTTTTTCAAACAAAACTCGATTGAGTTGGTACAACCATTTCAAATATACCAACTGACGACTCTGTAAAACATTCATTCGTCGACATGATACATGTTGGCCTTTTAATAAAAAAACCCTTCAAAACCTTTTTTACAAATAAAAAGAGTAAGGGTAGACATAACTTAGGAAGAGAGAAAGATCCGGGTTGTGACCTAACCCGCGGATTTTTTTCCCGACGCCGACATTTATTTTCTTTAAGAACACTTAACAATGGTGTGACGCCCCCAAAATAGGTTCAATACCAACCCATTCTGAGTCGCCAAATACATGGTACAAAATTTCAAATACAAAATTTTATATCAAAAGGTCGTGAGAACTACGACCATACAACTATGAGTTTCAATTCAAATCGTATATAATACGAAATATAAACATTCAAATTCATTCCTTGTTCATTACAATTATTATCCCACTATTTTATAGAATAGTGGAGGACTTCTACAGATTAAACTCTGATCATCACACTGTTCCCTGACTAGTCCCCGCGACATTCTCATTCCCTGAAGATGACAATAGATGAAAAGGGTGAGCTCAACTAGCCTAGTAAATAATATTATGACTAAGATAATGAAAAATAGATATCGTTAGCCTTCAATAAATCAGATAAAATATAATGGACAACAAGTTTTAGATCAATATTCGCAGCGGAAATAACAATTCATTAGAAGAGTTAAGTAGAGAATGAAGTCTACTATCTTCTATGATTTAAAAGTCCATCATCAATATTTTAGCCCTGTAACATCAATCAATATATATCTCGAATCAAATATTCATCTTTGCACTACGGGCCGAAGATATTCATTTGTATCACCAATGGTCATGTTCATCTCAACACCTGTCCATCTTTGCACTACAGGCCAAAAATATTCTTCAGGTAATCATTCATCTTTGCTCTACAGGCCAAAGATTTTTAGTTATAACACCATTTAGGACTGAGGATGATGAAAAATACTATAAATAACGAATCCAGTGAGATAAAGGATAAAGATTAAGAATTCGTAATTTAGTTTATACAAGTTCAAGAATACTCCGTAATAATCAATTGTGGGGCAAAATTCAAGAATAAACCTCAAAACTTGAATCCAATCAAAGATATGAACCTTAACAGGCAACTTGGACAAATAGAAGAAAATTAAATTTTTTCTGTGAATAGTGCCGTATACGTGAATAGTAACTCCAACATGAAAAAGATAGAAATTTCATAATAAAAATCATATTTCGTGGATAGTACTCGTGAATAGTATCGTATTCGTGAATAGTGTCGTATACGTGAATAGTAACCCCGACATAAAAAAGATAGAAATTTCATAAGAAAAATGATACTTCGTGAATAGTACTCGTGGATAGTACCATATTCGTGAATAGTGTTGTATACGTGAATAGTGCTGTATACGTGAATAGTAACCCCGACATGAAAAAGATAGAAATTTCATAAGAAAAATCATACTTCGTGAATAGTACTGTATTCGTGAATAGTGCTGTATATGTGAATAGTGCCGTATACGTGAATAGTAACCCCGAGATAAAAAAGATAGAAATTTCATAAGAAAAATCATACTTCGTGAATAGTACTCGTGAATAGTACCGTATTCGTGAATAGTGTCGTATACATGAATAGTGTTGTATACGTGAATAGTAATCCCGACATGAAAAAGATAGAAATTTCATAAGAAAAATCATACTTCGTGAATAGTAATCGTGAATAGTACCATATTCGTGAATAGTGTCGTATACGTGAATAGTAACCCCGACGGTAAAAGTATGAATTTTATAATAAAATCCATACCAATATTTTGGTATAATGATATTGAGAAGAATAACATCATTTACGAAAGAAAATAACATCCTTTACCTTAACAGGAGAGTAGTTTTAATTGGAATATCAAATATTATGTGGACGAAAACTTGCACTGTTATCAACGCTCAAAGTATCTAAATCCTCACAAGAAATACGCTCGATATTATAGAGAGAATTTTTTTTGATTCTGGTGTGATTTACTTTTCTAACTAAGCACCCTATTTATAGGAAATGCTTAGCATGCCAATGCTGACAAAGGAAGCATTTGGAGAAAATTCCTTCAGCCCAAGTCTTGAAAAGTTTGGCAGGTAGGCAGCACACAAGGAAAAATTAATATCCACATGCTTAATATATATATATATATATATATATATATATAATAAAATATTTATAATTATTAAAAGAATTCCAATTCAATTCTTTTTCTCTTCCATCTCATTTTATTTTTATGCCATAAATTTATTACAACAATATCACTTCTTCAAATTATAAAATTATACTATTATATTATCACATTATAATTTTATAATATAATATTATAATAATATATTTGAATGAATTAATTTTATCGGAGAAGATAAAATGCCAACTTTCAACAAATGTCTCTTACTAAAAATCCTTCCCTTTATATCATAATTGAAATAAATATTTTCTCATCATATTTATCAAAAATTTAATTATTCACAAATAATATTACAGAACTACAATATTGACAACCAGGTCGTTCCCAGGAAAGAGGGGGCCTTCCGATAAGGATTTCTCCTTACTGGCGCGCAATTAAATCAACCCTTTTTCTAGACAGAACTTCCTTAGACATTGCCAATAATGCTATCTAATAATATTATTCAAATAATATGAATTATTAATTTGATAATTTAAAATACCGTGCAATGACAATTATTGAATTACTAATATAAAATAGCAAAGTAGCACTTATTGATATAAAATATCAACGTAGCAAATATTGAACCAATAAAATATTATGCAATTATTGAATCAATAATATAAAATATTGAACAGTAATTACTGTAACAATAATTGAGTAAGTGCCTTCCTACATAAGAATCAATAATTCGAAATACTGTGCAATACCGTGTGCTACTGTGTAACACCACGTATTACTGTATTTTAACCACCAGATATTTCAACAGTACTAACGGTAACAGTTTTGCTGTTATTTTTATAAAAAGGTTACTTCTGTCGTTTTCCATATCTGACATTCATTCCGTTGTGGGGTCCACCAATGACTGCGCCGTCGTACGAATATTCTCCGATAAAAAGAATATTCCTCGACCAAACGAATATTCCCCGACACAACGAATATTTTATAACCACTTGCTTACTTTGTAAAATTTGCACATCTCACCCATAACTTATCAAATTTATCAAATCAACACCTTACTATTTCAAAATAATATATAAAGAAAATTAAATCTTATTCATAAAATTTGGGGTCTTACAACCTCCCCTCCTTATCAAATTTCGTCCTCAAAATTGGCGTACGTACCTGGTATGTCAAAAAGGTGAGGATACCTCGCTTTCATTTCCAATTCTAACTCCTAGGTCATTTTCTCGATATCATGGTTCCTCCACAAAACTTTAACTTGAGGTATAACCTTTGAACGTAGGACATGTTCCTTCCTATCCAAGATCTTGACAGGTACCTCCTCGTATGTTAATTCTTCGACTATCTCGTCTGGTTCTAACTCAATAATGTGGTTTGGATCTTTCACATATTTACGAAGCACAGATATGTGAAAAACGTTATGAACACGAGACATGCTTGGAAGTAAGGCGATTCTATAGGCCACATTTCCTACTCGGTCAAGGATTTCAAATGGACCAATGAATCGTGAGTTGAGCTTTTCTCTCTTTTTGAATCTCGTAACTCCTTTCCATGGAGCAACACGTAACAATACATGATCTACGACATTAAACTCCACGTCCCTTCGATGAAGACTAGCATAACTCTTTTGTCGATCTTGTGCAGTTTGTATACGTTGCCGGATCATTTGAATCTTTTCCGTAGTCATACATACTAACTCCGGTCCCAACAATGTTGCTTCACCCACCTCTTCCCAGCATACTGGAGAACGACATTTTCATCCATACAACACCTCGAATGGAGCCATGCCTATACTTTCCTGATAACTGTTGTTGTAGGAGAATTCCACCAATGGTAGGTACTTATCCCAACTCCCTTTGAAGTCTAGAACACAGAGTCTCAATAGATCTTCAAGAGTTTGGATAGTCCTTTCCGATTGCCCGTCCGTTTGTGGATGATATGCCGAACTGAATCGTAAATCCATGCCCATAGCTTTCTGCAAGCTGACCCAAAATCGTGAAGTGAATCTTGGATCACGATCCGAAACTATGGATACTGGCATGCCATGCAATCTCACAATCTCATTTACGTACATAAGAGCAAGACTTTCAAGGGAATAAGTCTCTCGTATAAGCAAGAAATGAGCAGACTTGGTTAATCTATCTACAATAACCCAAATCGCATCTATGCCTTGAGAAACCTTGGGAAGACCCGTAACGAAATCCATGATAATGTGTTCCCACTTCCACTTTGGAATCTCAAGTGGTTGCAATGGACCCTTTGGCACTTGATGCTCCGCCTTGACACGTTGACACGTTAAACACCTCGAGATGAACTCCGCGATCTCTCTCTTCATATTGCTCCACCAAAATATATGTCGAAGATCACGATATATTTTGGTACTTCCAAGATGGATTGCAAACGGTGTGTTGTGTGCCTCCATCATGATTCTATACTTCAAATCAGAATCATCAGGAACACAAAGTCTGGAGTTGACTCAAAGTATTCTTTCTTCATTAATCCTTGCTTCTGGAATAGCACCTTCTTGCACCTTCTTCCTCATATTCATCAGCTCCGGGTCTGTAGCTTGAGCAGCTTTAATTTTATTAATCAAAGCTGGTTCTAAGCGTATACTTGACATCATCGCATGGGTCTTCGAAATCTTGAACTCTATCTCCATCCTTTGTAAGTCACACAAAATAGGCCTTGAAAGCATCACATTCGTTCCCGCATATGATCTTCTACTCAACGCGTCAGCTACCACGTTCGCTTTTTCAGGATGGTATTGGATGGTATGATCGTAATCTTTCAACAGCTCAAGCCAACGTCGTTACCGCATGTTGAGTTCCTTCTGGGTGAAGAAATACTTTAGGCTCTTATAATCCGTATAGATCTCCACTTTCTCCCCATACAGGTAGTGTTTTCATATCTTCAACGTGAAAACAACTGCTGCCAACTCTAGATCATGAGTAGGATAATTCCTCTCATATTCCTTAAGTTGTCGCTCGACATAGGCTATGACTTTCCCATGTTGCATGAGAACACATCCTAACCCTTTGCCCGAAGCATCGCTGTAAATGACAAATCCATCCGAACCAGATGGTATTGTCAGAACAGGTGCCGAAATGAGTCTCCTTTTGAGATCTTGAAAGCTCTTCTCGCATTCCTCGCTCTATACAAATTTTGTATCTTTCTGAGTCAGCTGAGTTAATGGAGTAGCGATTCGAGAAAATCCTTCCACGAATCTCCGATAATAACCAGCTAAGCACAGAAAGTTACGTACTTCGGTCTCTGACTTTGGTTGCTCCCAACTTTGTATTGCTTTAATCTTCTCCGGGTCAACAGATAATCCACGTTTTGATATCACGTGCCCAAGGAATGCTACCTCCTCAAGCCAAAACTCGCATTTCTTCAGCTTGGCATATAGCTTATTTTCACGAAGCCTTTGAAGTACCAGCTTCAAGCGGTGTTCATGATCTTCACGGCTTTTGGAATAGATGAGGATATCATCAATGAAGACAACCACGAACTGACCCAAATATTCCTTGAATACACGGTTCATCATATCCATAAAAGCAACAGGAGCATTAGTCAATCCAAACGACATGACTAAGAATTTATAATGCCCGTATCGAGTTCTGAAAGCAGTCTTCGGAATATCCTCAGTTTTAATCTTCAGCTGATGATATCCAGAACGAAGATCGATCTTTGAAAAGAAATGTGCACCTTGCAACTGGTCGAACAGGTCATCAATACGAGGTAACGGATACCTATTCTTGATGGTGACATGGTTCAACTTCCGATGGTCAATACAAAGTCGCATACTCCCGTCTTTCTTCTTTACGAATAAAATAGGAGCACCCCAAGGAGATGTACTAGGACGTATAAAACCGATGTCTAACAACTCCTGTAGTTGGACCTTTAACTCCTGAAGTTCAATAGGAGCCATTCGATATGGGATTTTAGAAATGGGTTTTGTACCAGGTTCAATGTCAATAAAGAATTCAACTTCACGTTCTGCGGGTAGACCGGGAAGTTCTTCGGGAAATACATCAGGAAACTCATTAACAACAGAAATATCATTAAAACCTGACGTATTTTAGTTTAGATCAGTGACATGGGCTAAGAAAGCTTGACATCCTTTTTTTAATAAACGAATAGCTTTATGACTTGAAATAACATTGATTGATTTTAGTGGTTTGGTTGTTTGAATTAGCACAATAGGTTGGTTAGGAATATGAAAACTAACAACCTTACGAAAACAATCAATTTTGGCATGATAAGTGGTCAACCAGTCAATTCCTAAAATCACATCAAATGCAAGTATTTTCAAAGACATAAGATCAACAGGTAGGGTGAGAGTACCAATTTGAATCGAGCAAGATTTTTAAACTGTAGATGTAACGAAGGTTTCTCCCAATGGAGTTTCAACAGATAAATCAAAGTCTAATTTCTCAGGTGTCAAGTTCAAACGTTGAGCACAAGCAGGTGAAATAAATGAATGGGTAGCACCGGTATCTAATAAAGTGTAAACTTCGCAAGAGTTTATTATCAGCTTACCCGTAATAACCTCATTTGGGTTCCTTGCTTATTGGGCAGTCATGAGAAAAGCTCTTCCAGGAACCACTGACTTTGACTTGTCAGGGATAGCCTTCGGAGTCACCATCCCTGCTGGACTTGGTTTCGCTACAGGACACACTCGAGCTATGTGCCCTTCCTTTCCATAGTTATAACACACCTTCGATTGTTGTGTGCAGTTGGGGCTGATGTGTCCCTCTTGCCCGTATTTATAGCATACGACTGGCGGTCGTTCTCCTCCCCTAGAAATAGTTGATGTTAGTACTGCTGTCGATGCTTTCACATTCTCATTATTGTACCTTCTCTTCTTGAAATCTCCCCCCGACTCACTTCTTCTATTATCATGGCCACGATTACCACCGGAGTGTTTACCGCTTCTGTCATGATATTTTCCTCCTTGCTGGTTATCATTGTTCCGATGGCTGCTGCCACCAGTACAACCTTGGTTGTTGTCCCTTGGTTGAACATAATCATTATCTCTTTCTAATAACTGGGCCCTGTTCACTACATCCGAATATAGAGAACATTTGTGAGAAATGAGGTATTAACAAATTTTTGGTTTCAAACCTCTCAGAAACATACGCGTCATACGTTCCTCATTCTCCACCAAATAAGGTGCAAACCGGGATAACTCCGCGAACTTAGCCTCGTACTGGGACACAGTCATGTTATTCTGTTCCAGTCTGATAAACTCTATCTCTTTCATGTGACGAATACTTTTTGGAAAGTACTTTTCATTGAACAGTTTTTGGAACGCCCCCCAAGACATCTTGAGTGAGGCAGGCTAGGTAAGCTTCACAGATTCCCACCAGTAATCTGCTTCTCCACGGAACATAAACGTGGCGAATGGAACCTTCTAATCCTCCATGCATCCCAAGACATCAAATATCTTGGTAATTTGCTTAATCCAATTTTCTGCCTTTATTGGATCTGGCATTTCCCTGAAACTCTGGTGGTCCCAACTCTTTAAACTGCTTGGCAGTGACAAGTCGCGAGTTATTATTTCCACCTGTATTATGAACACGAGTCTCCCTCGTCTGGTTTTGTATGAACTGCAAAAAGCTTCTGAACATCTCGTCATTTATCATTTCTTCGGTAAGGTTGTTTAGAGGAGGAATATAGCCTTCCTGTTGCACGTTCTCCTGTTTGGTGATTAAAGGTGTCTCAATGGTCTCATTCACTCCATTGTTTAGATTTTCAGCTGCCATTCTCAAATACTGTCACAAAACAAGGGTTAATCAAATAAATTAACATATCAGATATTAACCCTATGTTCTAACCGACCAATTAAATAACAATTAAGCTTAGGTAGGACACACTAGCGAAGGTTTTACTCATCTCTCCCCTCCTAGTTCTATTCCCAGATCTCCGCCAGAGATCATATCCCTAAGCTCTGATACCAACTGTGATGCCCCCAAAATAGGTTCAATACCAACCCATTCTGAGTCGCCAAATACATGGTACAGAATTTCAAATATAATCTTTTATATCAAAAGGTCGTGAGAACTACAACCATACAACTATGAGTTTCAATTCAAATCGTATATAATACGAAATATAAACATTCAAATTCATTCCTTGTTCATTACAATTATTATTCCACTATTTTATAGAATAGTGAGGACTTCTACAGATCAAACTCTGATCATCACACTGTTCCCCGACTAGTCCCCGCGACATTCTCATTCCCTGAAGATGACAATAGATGAAAAGGGTGAGCTCAACTAGCCCAGTAAGAATATTATGACTAAGATAATGAAAAATAGATTATCGTTAGCCTTCAATAAATCAGATAAAATATAATGGACAACAAGTTTTAGATCAATATTCGCAGCGAAAATAACAATTCATTAGAAGAGTTAAGTAGAGAATGAAGTCTACTATCTTTTATGATTTAAAAGTCCATCATCAATATCTTATCTCTATAACATCAATCAATATATATCTCGAATCAAATATTCATCTTTGTACTACGGGCCAAAGATCATTTGTATCACCAGTGGTTATGTTCATCTCAACACATGTCCATCTTTGCACTACGGGCCAAAAATATTCATCAGGTAATCATTCATCTTTGCTCTACAGGCCAAAGATTTTCAGTATATCACCATTTAGGACTAAGGATGATGAAAAACAATATAAATAATGAATCCAGTAAGATAAAGGATAAAGATTAAGAATTCGTAATTTAGTTTATACAAGTTCAAGAATACTCCGTAATAATCAATTGTGGAGCAAAATTCAAGAATAAAGCTCAAAACTTGAATCCAATTAAAGATATGAACCTTAACAGGCAACTTGGACAAATAGAAGAAAATGAATTTTTTCTATGAATAGTACCGTATTTGTGAATAGTGCCGTATACGTGAATAGTAACCCCAACATAAAAAAGATAGAAATTTCATAAGAAAAATCATACTTCATGAATAGTACTCGTGAATAGTACCGTATTCGTGAATAGTGCCGTATTCGTGAATAGTGTCGTATACGTGAATAGTAACCTCGACATAAAAAAATAAAAATTTCATAAGAAAAATTATACTTCATGAATAGTACTCGTGAATAGTACCATATTCGTGAATAGTATCGTATACATGAATTGTGCCGTATAAGTGAATAGTAACCCCGATATGAAAAAGATAGAAATTTTATATAAAAAAAAATCATACTTCGTGAATAGTACCGTATTCGTGAATAGTTCCGTATATGTGAATAGTTCCGTATACGTGAATAGTAACTCCGACACGAAAAAGATAGAAATTTCATAAGAAAAATCATACTTCGTGAATAGTACTCGTGAATAGTACCGTATTCGTGAATAGTGTCGTATACGTGAATAGTGCCGTATACGTGAATAGTAACTCCGACATGAAAAAGATAGAAATTTCATAAAAAAAATCATACTTCGTGAATAGTACTCGTGAATAGTACCGTATTTGTGAATAGTGCCGTATACGTGAATAGTGTCGTATACGTGAATAGTAACCCCGATGGAAAAAGTAAGAATTTTATAATAAAATCCATGCCAATATTTTGGTATAATGATATTGAGAAGAATAACATCATTTACGAAAGAAAATAACATCCCTTACCTTAACAGGAGAGTAGTTTTGACCAAAATATCGGATATTATGTGGTCGAAAACTTGCAATGTTATCAACGCTCAAAGTATCTAAATACTCACAAGAAATACACTCGATATTATAGAGGGAAAATTTTCTGATTCTGGTGTGATTTTTATTTCTAACTAAGCACCCTATTTATAGGAAAGGCTTAGCATGCCAATGCTGATAAAGGAAGCATTTGGAGAAAATTCCTTCAGCCCAAGTCTTGAAAAGTTTGGCAGGTAGGCAGCACACAAGGAAGGAAAAAATAATATCCACATGCTTAATATATATATAATAAAATATTTATAATTATTAAAAGAATTCCAATTCAATTCTTTTCTCTTCCATCTCATTTTATTTTTATGTCATAAATTTATTACAACAATATCACTTCTTTAAATTATAAAATTATACTATTATATTATCACATTATAATTTTATAATGTAATATTATAATAATATATTTGAATAAATTAATTTTATCGGAGAAGATAAAATGTCAACTTTCAACAAATGTCTCTTACTAAAAATCCTTCCCTTTATATCATAATTGAAATAAATATTTCCTCGTCATATTTATCAATAATTTAATTATTCACAAATAATATTATAGAACTACAATATTGACAACCAGGTCGTTCCAAGGAAAGAGGGGGCATTCCAATAAGGATTTCTCCTTATTGGCACGCAATTAAATCAACCATTTTCCATAACAAAACTTCCTTAGACATTGCCAATAATGCTATCTAATAATATTATTCAAATAATATGAATTATTTATTTGATAATTTAATATACTGTGCAATGACAATTATTGAATCAGTAATATAAAATAGCAAAGTAACACTTATTGATATAAAATATCAACGTAGAAAATATTGAACCAATAAAATATTATACAATTATTGAATCAATAATATAAAATATTGAACAGTAATTACTGTAACAATAATTGAGTAAGTGCCTTCCTACGTAAGAATCAATAATTCGAAATACTGTGCAATACCGTGTGCTACTGTGCAACACCACGTAATACTGTATTTTAACCACCGAGTATTTCAACAATACTAACGGTAACAATTTTGCCGTTATTTTTATAAAAAGGTTACTTCTATTGTTTCTATATCCGACATTCATTCCGTTGTGGAGTCCACCAATGACTGCGCCGTCGTACGAATATATTCTCCGACAAAAAAAAATTTCTCGACCAAACTAATATTCCCCGACACAACGAATATTTTATAACCACTTGTTTACTTTGTAAACTTTACACATCTCACCCATAACTTATCACATTTATCAAATCAACACCTTACTATTTCAAAATAATATATAAAGAAAATTAAATCTTATTCATAAAATTTGGGGTCTTACAAATGGTGTTTTCTTCAAAATAATAAAATTAAGGGTTTTTGATTATGTGTTGTGATGTTTATGTATATTAAAACATGTTAGAAGCGTAAAGTTATGGTTTTATAAAGTTTTATATGCATTATATGTGCTAAATTCTGAGTTTGGTGCGAGAAAATAAGCCAAATTGGCTTTTTTCTGCACAAGTTCGCCAGCTGATTTTTTTCCTTGAAGGGACCCCCGCCCCAGAGGGCTAAAACCCAGCCCCAGCGGGCTCCTTTGCTGTCCAAAATTTGTTTTGTATGTTTTAAGCCCTAACATGATGAACTAACTGAATGAAATGAACATGATGACATGATAACTTTATAAAACAATAATATAACATATTGTTGACATATATAAGACAATTTGAAGTCTCATATTAACAAGTTATGTGTGAATTTGGATATTATTGTTGTAGGGTATGATTATGATGGTTTAAAAGATTATACACCTATGATATGCATGTTGCGAGTTTAGATTCACGTTATGTGGTTAGTTAACAAGTTAAGATTACGAACCACGTTGATACGTTGAACTTAAGTGAGAAGTTCAACGATTAAAAGTAGTTGTTGTGAAACTAATCGATATTGTAACTGTAATGTAATGTGTAGGACGATTGAGGAAGTGAATGATAATTATAACTGTAGCTTGTGCCCGAGGCAAGTTGTTCTATCCTTTCTTGTTATGTTTATGCAAGTTATCTTATTATCTATAGTTTCCATATTGAGCAAGTATTCTATCCCTAATTTACTATTGTTGAGCAAGTGTTCTAAACTCAAACTTTACTTTTATTGAGCAAGTTTTCTTACCCTAACTCGATTATGTTTACTTTTATTTGAGAATGGAGTGAATGAGACCGTGGAGACACCTTTAATCACCAACCAGGAGAACGTGCAACAGGAAGGCAATATTCCTCCTATAAACAACACCACTGATTAGACGATGAACGATGAGATGTTTAAAAGCTTTTTGCAGTTCATGCAAAACCAGACGAGGGAGACTAGTGTTCATAATACAGGTGGAAATAATAACAACTCGCGGCTTGTCACTGCCAAGCAGTTTAAAGAGTTGGGACCACCAGAGTTTCAGGGAAAGTCAGATCCAATCAAGGCAGAAAATTGGATTAAGCAAATTATGAAGATATTTTATGTCTTGGGATGCACGGAGTAACAGAAAGTTCCATTCGCCACGTTTATGTTTTGTGGAGAGCCAGATTACTGGTGGGAATCTATGAAGCGTACCCAGTCCTGCCGCACTCAAGATGTCTTGGGGGGCGTTCTAGAAACTGTTCAATGACAAGTACTTTCCAGAAAGTATTCGTCACATGAAAGAGGTAGAGTTTATCAGACTGGAACAGAATAACATGACTGTGTCCCAGTACGAGGCTAAGTTTGCGGAGTTATCCCGGTTTGCACCTCATTTGGTGGAGAATGAGGAACGTATGACGCGGATGTTTCTGAGAGGTTTGAAACCAAAAATTCGTCAATACCTCATTTCTCACAAATTTTCTCTATATTCGGATGTAGTGAACAGGGCCCAGTTATTAGAACGAGATAATGATTATGTTCAACCAAGGTCGTACCGGTGGCAGCAGTCATCGGAACAATGACAACCAGCAGGGAGGAAAGTATCATAACAGAAGCGGTAACCACTCCGGTGGTAATCGTAGCCATGATAATAGAAGAACTGAGTCGGGGGGAGATTTTAAGAAGAGAAGGTACAACAATGAGAACGTGAAAATGTCGGCAGCAGCACCAGCATCAATTGTTTCTAGGGGAGGAGAACGACCATCGATCGTATGCTATAAATGCGGGCAAGAGGGACACATCAGTCCCAACTGCACACAATAATTCAAGGTGTGTTATAACTGTGGAAAGGAAGGACACATAGCTAGAGAGTGTCCGGTAGCGAAACCAAGTCCAGCGGGGATGGTGACTCCAAAGACTGCCCCGGACAAGTCAAAGTCGGTGGTTCCTGGAAGAGCTTTTGTCGTGACTACCCAACAAGCGAGGAACCCGAATAAGGTTATCACGGGTTAGTTAATCGTAAACTCTTGCGAATTCTATACCTTATTAGATACCGGTTCTATCCATTCTTTTATTTCACCTGCTTGTGCTCAACGTTTGAACTTGACTCTTGAGAAATTAGACTTTGACTTATTTGTTGAAACTTCGTTAGGAGAAACCTTCGTTACATTCACAGTTTACAAATTTTGTTTGATTCAAATTGGCACCCTCACCCTACTTGTGAATTTTATATTTTTAAAAATACTTGCATTTGATGTGATTTTTGAATCGACTGGTTAATCACTCATCATTCCAAAATTGATTGTTTCGTAAGGTTGTTAGCTTTCATTCAGATAACCAGACCACTAAAATAAATCAATGTGATTTCAAGTTATAAAGCTATTCGTTTATTGAAAAACAAATGCCAAGCTTTCGTAGCCCATGTCACTGATTTAAATCAGAATACATCAGATTTAAATGATATTTTTGTTGTTAATGAGTTTCCTAATGTATTTTCCGAAGAACTTCCTGGTCTACCTTAGAACGTGAAGTTGAATTCTTTATTGACCTTGAGCCCGGTACAAAACTCATTTCTAAAACCCCATATCGAATGGCTCCTATTGAACTTCAGGAGTTAAAGGTCCAACTACAGGAGTTGTTAGACATCGATTTTATACGTCCTAGTACACGTCTCCTTGGGGTGCTCCTGTTTTATTCGTAAAGAAGAAAGACGGTAGTATGCGACTTTGTATTGACTATCGGGAGTTAAACCATGTCACAATCAAGAATAAGTATCCGTTACCTCATATTGATGACTTGTTCGACCAGTTGTAAGGTACACAAATTTTTTCAAAGATCAATCTCCGTTCTAGGTATCATTAGTTAGAGATTAGAACTGATGACATTCTAAAGACTACCTTTAGAACTTGATACGCGCATTACGAATTTCTAGTTATATCTTTCGAATTGACCAATGTTCATGCTGCATTCATGGACATGATGAACCAAATATTTGAGAAAATATTTGGATCATTTCGTGGTTGTCATTATTGATGACATCCTAATATACTCCGAAAGCCTCGAATATATTTCTTTACTTAAAATGAACTCAACATATGACAACGACGTTGGCTTGAGCTGTTGAAAGTTTACAAAAATACCATTCAATACCATCCTGGAAAAAACAAATGTGGTAGCTGACGCGTTGAGTAGAAGATCATATGCAAAAACGAGTGCGATGCTGTCAACACAAAGGCCTATTTTGTATGACGTACAAAGGATGGAGATAGAGTTGAAGACTCTAGGGACCCACGTGATGATGTCAAGTATACACGTAATACTACCTTTAATTGATAAAGTTAAATCTGCTCAAGCTACAGACCCTGAGCTGATGAAAATGAAGAAGAAGGCGCAAGAAGGTGCTATTACAGAGGCGAGAATTGATGAAGAAGGAATATTTCGAGTCAACTCCAGACTTTGTGTTCCTAACGATACTGATTTGAAGTATAAAATCATGATAGAAGCGCATAACACACCGTTCGCAATGGTACCAAAATGTATCGTGATCTTTGACATATATTTTGGTGGAGCAATATGAAGAGAGCGATCGCGGAGTTTATCTCAAGGTATTTAACGTGTCAACGTGTCAAGGCGAAGCATCAAGAGCCATAAGTAAAGAGCCCCGGGCCTCTATCTGGTGACTTCTTATGTGGGATGCACCGAAGCCAGACTCTCTATAGGAGATGCCGTTTTTGTGCGGTGACAAACTGATAGGTACCATTGTGAGGTACTATGGTTGAAGTACCATGAGAGTCACAGTTGGAATCGAAGAAATGACCTGGGAATTAAAATTAGAAATAAAAAAGAGGTATCCTCACCTTTTCGACATACCAGGTACGCACGTCAATTTCGAGGACGAAATTTCATAAGGAAGGGAGGCTTGTAAGACCCCAACTTTTTATAAATAAAATTGAATTTCCTCTATATATTATTTTGAAATAGTAAGGTGTTGATTTGATAATTGTGATAAGTTATGGGTGAGATGTGCAAAGTTTATAAAGTAAGCAAGTGGTTATAAAATATTCGTTGTGTCGGGAAATATTCGTTTGGTCGAGGAATACTCTTTTTGTCAGAGAATATTTGTACGACGGCGCAGTCATTGGTAGACCCCACAACGAATTGAATATCGGCTATAGAAAGCGACAGAAATAAACTTTTTACAAAAATAACGGTAAAACTTTTACCGTTAAAACTGTTGAAATACCCAGTGGTTAAAATACAGTAATAAACGGTGTTGCGCAGTAGCACACGGTATTGCACAGTAATTCTAATTATTGATTCTGACATAAGAAGTCACTACTCAATAATTGTTACGGTAATTACTGTTTAATATTTTATTTTATTGATTCAATAATTGCTATGTTGATATTTTATATTGTTGTTTCAATAATTGTTACTACACATTATTTTTATATTATCAGATCAATAATTTATGTTATTTGAATAATATTATTAAATAGCATTATTGGCAATGTCTAAGGAAGTTCTGTCTAGGAGGGGTTATTTAATTGCGCACTAGTAAGGAGAAATTCTTATCGGAAGACCCCCTCTTTCTTGAGAACGATCTGGTTGTCATTATTATGGTTCTGTAATATTATTTGTGAATAATTAATTATTGATAAAAATGATAAGGAAATACTTATTCAATTGGGATATAAATGGAGGAATTTTTAAAAAAGTGACAATTGTTGAAAATTAATATTTTATCTGTTCTGATAAAATAATTTATTCAAATATATTATTATAATATTACATTATAAGTGTGTAATGTGATAATATAATAATATAATAGTGATGATATTTTTTACAACAAATTCACGATATATGAATAAAATGAGACGGAAGAGAGAAAATGAAATTTGGAATTCTTTTAATAATTATAAATATTTTAATATATATATAAATAAACATGTGGTGGAATTAATTATTTCAAAAATGGAGGCTTTGAAATTTTGAGTGTATTAAAGATTTTCAAGAGTGATGAGTGTGGAAAAATCATCCGTATGTAAACTTGGGTCATTTTTCGTGCAGAATTTAGAAAAACTTTCTTCAACAAAGTTGTAGAGAATTAAATTTTATATGAAATGGACATAAGGTTCATATTTTTCTGATAAAAGGGTTATTTATTATGAATTATTAAAGTTCCGAAATATTGAGTCTGAATTGATTTCTGGTGGAAGAGAACAAATTGAATTTGAACTCTTATGATGCAAACAATGATGTCATCAGAGTGATGAGGTAAGTAATGATGTCATCAAAATGATGAGGTAAGCAATGATGTCATAGGATCGATGATGTAAGCGATGATGTCATAAATTATAGCGAAAATACTATTTTACCTTACTCTGCCAAGCCTATAAATAGAAGCTCATTTCTTCATTATTTCTCACCAATTCACTAAAGATATAGAGAGAGAAAGTATAAAGAGAGTAAGAGAGAAAGAAGAAGAGTATTCTGCTATTACACTAGCGCAGTCTCCAAATTTTTATTAAGGTAAGGGGTATTATTTCTTTCGTATTCATGAAGAGAGTTATTTTCTTTCAATACTCGTAAGGGTTGTTATTCCATTCTTTATTATTCTGTTGGAATAACTTGTCTACGCGAACTACCACATGCATGGTGAAATCTTGTTGTTATTCCATTCTTTATTATTATGTGGGAATAACCTGTCTACGCGGACTACCGCATGCCTGGTGAATAACCCTTCGTATTCAGTTGTTATTAAATTGTGGAAATAATCTGTCTGAGCAGACTACCGCCTGACTGGTGAAAATCCAATTGCAGTTTCGTATATTGTTTAATTTCAGATTCTTAAAACATACTACGGTAAGTATTGCTTCTAGAATTCCTGAAATGATCAGAAATTTCTTGAGTTTTGCCCTTCATCTAATATCATTTCACTGGAATATTGGTCTGAACTTTCTTGTGAAATTTTTATCTTTTCATGTCGAGTTACTATTCACGAGTACTATTCACGGGGTACTATTTACGGTAAAAAAAAATATTTTTTTCTTCCAAATCATCTTTGATTGGATCCAGGTTTTGATCTTCATTCTTGAACTCTGGATAAATTCTTTAATATTTATCATTTATCTCACTGGATTCGTTATTCGTATTATTTTTCATCATCCTCAGTCCTAAATGGTGATATAACTGAATATCGTTGGCCTGTAGTGCAAAGATGAATGATTACTTGATGAATATCTTTGGCCTGTAGTGCAAAGATGAATGATTAGCTGATGAATATCTTTGGCCCGTAGTGCAAAGATGGACATGTGTTGAGATGAACATGACCAACTGGTGATACAAATGAATATCTTTGGTCCGTAGTGCAAAAGATGAATATTTAATTCGAGATGTATATTGATTGATGTTACAGGGATAAAATATTGAGATGGACTTTTAAATCAAAGAAGATAGTAGACATCATTCTCTACATAACGCTTCTAATGAATTATTATTTTCGCTGAAGTTGTTGATTTAAAACTTGTTGTCCATAATATTTTATCTGATTTGTTGAAGACTAACGATAATTTATTTTTCATTATCTTAGTCATAATATTCTTTACTGGGCTAGTTGAGCTCACCCTTTTCTTCCACTGTTCTTTTAAGGAAATGAGAATATCGCGGGTACTAGTCGGGGAATGGAGTGATGGTCCGAGTTAGTGCTGTAGAAGTCCTCACTATTTTTTTTATAAAATAGTGTGATAATAAATGTAATGAGGACTTAGTTTGAATGTCTATATTTTTTACATATCTGTATTGACACTCGCAGTTGTGTGGTCGTATTTTGCACGACCATTTGGTAAAAAAAAATTATATTTGGATTTTGTTGAGTGTATTTGGCGACTCAGAATGGGTTGAGTATTGAACTTATTTTGGGAGCGTCACAATCTCAGCCATTATAGCTTCCCGGTTCAGTCTGGAGGTTTTAAACCGTTTGAAAACTAGAATTGGCGAGCTTTAAATAAATCTAGTCCGCTTGCAGATATGTCAGTGCTAATTCATATAAAATGAATATTTAAAGCAGCAGTTGAATAAAAAGTGAGTAAAGCAATATATATATATATATAAAAGCTGTAAAGGGCGATGGGTTTTCACGCCGGTGCCCCGACTTAAATTGAAATATATATATATATATATATATATATATATATATATATATATATATATATATATATATATTGATAGAAACGTAGTCAACCAAGACTTGGAAGAGGACCAGTGATGGTGAAGGCTGCTTATATATGCATAAATATATATAAAAGCAGTAAAAATACTACATAATGATCCAGGCCGAACTTGAATGTAAATGTACAGAAAAGTTGTCAACCAGGGACTGGGAAGATAACCCAATAATGGTGAAGTGTGCAAAAATAGTATAAAGGCCATGAAATAGTCCGGGCCAGACTGGAATGTAAATTGCAGAAAAGTAGTCAACCAGTGACTGGGCAGATCACCCAGTATGGCGAAGAGTGCAAAAGCAGTATAAAGGGCGATGGGTTTTCACGCCAGTGCCCGAACTGGAATTAAAATATATATATATATATATATATATATATATATATATATTAACAGAAATATAGTCAACCAATACTGGGAAGAGAACCCAATTATGGTGAAAGTCGCTCATATATGCGTAAATATATATAAAAGCGGTAAACTACCTCGGATTTGACATCCGGACTTGACAGAATTAAAATATTAGTATATATAAAGTTAAATATATACAAAAAGGGCCAAACCTGGACTAGGAAGATAACCCAGTCCGGCGAAGTTGCCAGAACGTGTGTGCTAGTGCATTGAAGCTGCTGAAGCTGACGGATCGTCAATCCGAGTTGTATAAATGCCAGAAAATTCAGTTTATGTACAAAAATGTACCAAATTTTGACAAAAACGGCCATGGAACTAAGTTCCGGGCACTATTAGAAAATAAAACTTAACGTGCAAGTGTATAAAAGTACGAAGAAGTAATATTCACTTTCTGATCGTGAAAATACTTATAATGGACTGCTACACGGGCTTTTTGCCAAATTGTAGGCTCTATACGTCCAAATCTACCGGTTATTTTCTGATATGTGGTAGTATATGGGTATATCTATGAGTTAGAGTGAAAATATTTGGGTTTGGAAGAAGTGTAAAAGTCAAAAAATTGAACTGGCAGAGCTCGCTCCGTTTTTGAATTCTTGAAAATGAAGGGGGGCACCTCTATTTATAGGCCAGGGAGCCTCCACTCTACTTGCTGCTACCACAGGTAGAAGTGCGGCTCCCCTGCTGGGGCCCGCGATGTCGGGTTCCGCCGTCTCAAAGTACATACACTCTAGACAACGCGCAGTCAAAGTCAAAACTTTCTAACTTTTGATCGGAGCGTCCGTTTGAGGCGTGCGATACCTTTTTAGAAAGCCCTCGCCAAGAGTGTCGCAATGAAATGGGATAAAATATTTTTTGGGTGCAAGAAGACGGGTTCATAACCAGGTCTTCGATTCCCTAGAGTTTGTCCGTTGAGTTGTCTTGCGCTGTTTGCACTCGGGATCGTCGTTATGGTTCATTCTGACTTCGATGGCATCAATTCGGCTTGAGTTTGACCAAATCGATTGAGATTTGATAAAACGACCATTTTCCCCCTCCCGGGGTGTTCCTTGGTGGATCTGGCTTCCTAGGGTTATCTCTAGGGCTGAACTGCACTTCCCTAATTGATGCCGGGGCTGATCTGTACTTCTCGGGCTGAGACCAGGGGATGATTTGACATGTCCTTGGTCGATGTCAAGGTTGACCTGTACCTCCCGAGTTGATGCTGGGACTATCTTGGTGGCCCAATATTAAGATCGGGATTGATCGGTACCTCCCGGGTTGATGCTGGGGCTGACTTTTACCTCTCGGGTTGCTGCCGAGGCTGATTTGAAGGCCCGATATTGGGATCGGGTTTTGGACAGATGGCTTGATCGGAGATCGGGGTTGGTATGATATCCTGATATTAGGATTGGGGTTGATCTGACGGTCCGATTGACGATCGGAGCTGGATTGACGATCCGATTGACGATCGAAACTGGATTGACAGTCCGATTGGAGATCGAAGATGGATAGACGGTCCAATTGGAGATCAAATCTGGATTGACTGTCCAATTAACGATCGGAGCTGGATAGACGGTCCGATTAGAGATCAAATTTGAATAGACGATTCGATCAAAGATCGAATTTGAATTGACGGTCCGATTGACGATTGGAGTTGGATTGACAGTCTGATTGGAGATCAGAGTTGGATTGACAATCCGATTAGAGATTGGAGCAGGATTAACGGTCTGATTGGAGATCGGAGCTGGATAGACGGTCTGAATGGAGATCGGAGCCGGATAGACTATTCGATTGGAGATCGGAGCTAGTTTGAAGGTCCGATTGGAGATCAGATTTAAATAGACAGTTCGATTAGAGATCGAAGCTGGATAAATGGTCTGATTAGAGATCGGAGCTGGATAGATGGTCCGATTGACGATCGGAGCTGGATTGACGGTCCGATTAACTATCGGAGCTGGATAGACGGTCCGATTGGAGATCGGAGCTGGATTACAGACATTGGGGATTGGATTTGACTGGAGTACCAATATTGGTGATTGGATTTGACTGGAGTACCGATATTGGTGATCGGATTTGATTGGAGTACCGATATTGGTGATCGAATTTGATTGGAGTACCGATATTGGTGATCGAATTTGAGTTTATCGGCATTGGTGGCCGTATTTAGGTTTGCCAGCATTGGTGGCCAGATCTAGGTTTACTGGAATTGGTGGCCGGATTTCAACTGAATGATCGGTATTGGTGGCCGAATTTGGATTGGAAACCTGGTATCGGTATTGAGATTGGCTTGATTGATGGTTTTGTCCTCCCACAGTGTTCGTATTAGGGTAAGGAAAATTTTGAGTGTGTATAGATGCCCCTCTTTATTATGTCCATGCAATGGAGTTGAATAGACAGTATAAAGATTAGTAAACACTGGAAAAAAGACAAATGCCAGAGTTGCTACGAAGGTTGGGTGTCTTTGAGTGGAACGGGGCTGCTCTTGGCTGCTTACATCATCTATCTGCTGGGGATAACGTTGTCATGGACAGCCATTGATGTTATTGATAGGTTACCGCAAACTATTCTTGTCATTTTGTGTTGGGGATGACGTTATTCGTGGTAGCCTGTTTAACTCTGATGGGGATGCTATTATGTTGATGTTACCATGTTTTGAAACTCATGGTTTCCCACATCTGCCAGCATTATCAGGGGCATATTCTCTCTCTTGGCTGATGCCGTTTGTATGTTTCGGAAGGCTCCTCTGACAGGGTTGTTCCTCAGGTATCGAGTCACCTTGCTGGGATCTTCTAATGTTTTATTCGGATGATAGGTTTCACTTGGCAACTTGCAGTAGGGAGCTGAATATCCAATCTTTTACCTCATTCTCTTTTGAGGATGTGTATAATAGATTCCATCATTGGCGATGGATTACTATAATTGCCTTTGTCACCGGATCACTCCTGAAGCTTTGATAGGGTTGAGCAACCGGTTAAACTGTATCGGTCAGTACCCGACGCTTCGCTGGGGTTGTGCCAACGACTGAACTGTCATCAGTCAGTACCCGATGCTTTGTTGGGGTTGTGCCAACGGCTGCACTGTCATCGGTCAGTACCCGACGCTTCGCTGGGCTTGTGCCAACAACTGAAATTGACTTCGGTCTGTACCCGAACTTTGCTAGGGTTATGCCAATGGCTGGACTGTCATCGGTCAGTACTAGACGGTTCACTGGGGTTGTGCCAACAGCTGAACTGGACTTCGGTCAGTACCTGAACTTTGGTGGGGTTGTGCCAATGGCAAAATTGTCATCGATCAGTACCCGACGCTTCGCTGGGGTTATGCCAACGGCTGAACTATTATTGGTCAGTACCCGACGGTTCACTGGGGTTGTGCCAACGGTTGAATTGGACTTCGGTTAGTACCCGAACTTCACTGGGGTTGTGCCAACGGCTGAACTGTCATCGATCAGCACCCTACGCTTCACTGGGGTTGTGCTAACGGCTGAACTATCATCGGTCAGTACCCGACGCTTCGCTGGGGTTGTGCCAATGGCTGAACTGTCATCGATCAATACCCGATGCTTCACTGGGGTTGTGCCAATGGTTGAACTTGACTTCAGTCTGTACCTGAACTTTGCTGGGATGGAACCAACCGTTGAAACCGGCTTCGGTCTGTACCCGACGCTCCGAAAGTGGCAGTTTTTGACAGTTTTACCCAATTTTTATGCAATTTTTTTGCAGTTTGCTTTGTTGATCCCCGGATATGGCTCCGGGATGAATACCATGGGTCTCTGTGGGGTTTCCCTTTCTGTCAGATTCCCGCTGCTTAAACGCAGATTTTCAGGACAAACCGCTCAATCGCGTAGCGATTTTTCTTCAGATTTGACTCGGTAGCACATAAGAACTCCGTTTTGACCAGAACTGAACTGAGCTCGAAGGAGTGGGACCCACCCTGGGGTGACGCAGGTGGAGGTGTGGTAGCCAAAGGTGGGCCCGCTTCCACCTGGGCTATTTAATGGGCTGCGAGATTTTTATTTTTCAAGTTTCAGTTTTGAGTTCCAAACGGATTCCGATCTTCTTTTTCAGATCTACGGAGCTTGGACAGCTGTTTTTTGAATTCGTCAGTTCCTACGCGATTAGCGCAGCGTAGGTAACGTTTTACATCCTTTGTTTCGCAAGTTTTGACCGTTAAAAACATGCGAACCACTTAGGGGCCTTTCAGACGCAATGTATAAAAAATGTATGCCTATATGACCTGCTAAATATTTTCCTACTACATATTTATGCATATCTTACTGTAATACATGTTTGGATGTAAGAAAATTTAGGTTCTGAGATAGTACTATTTTGCACTTTTTGATTAGTGTAGTCATCCTTTTTGAGGCCTAGTGAGCCTGGATTTTCAACTAAAATGTCCATGGTAATTTGGCTATCATGTGAGGTTGACTTTTGATTTTTCTTCATCAATATGAACTATTTTTATTTTTGGGTAGGTGTGCTACTGAATGGCCACCTAGACATGTCTGTGTGCATGTGGACAGTCCATTTTACAAAGGAGACTCTGGCAAAATTTTTCCAAAATCTTAGGCATTGAAAAACATGCATTTTTAACTCTACTGGGGATTTTTGACTGACCCATGCAGGTTTGTAGCTTCTAGGTTTTGAAAATATGCAGTTTTGACTTTAATGGGTATTTTTGACTGATCCATGCATATCTTAGGATCTACAGATATATGCTGGACTGATTGAAAATAATAAGCCATAGGTTTTAGGCTTACCAAACCCCTTTTGAGGTGATTTAGAGTATTAGTGTATGCGATGTATCGCGATAGACCCGACAGTTCCAGCAGGGTGTCCTCAGGTATCAGACGGAGGAGGGCTTTCGATTTTCCTCAGCCTCTTCCGGCTCGAATGCCTCGTAGACTGGTGGAGGCGGTGTTTCGTCCAGCACAGGACGAGCAGCCACTTGACATTGACAATGAGGAGTCTCCTTTTGTTGCTCCTGTTCCCGCTTAGGCTCCACGTGCGGAGGTCCCTGGCATTGTTGTGCAAACACAAGAGTTGTTGAGCTACTTGAGTCGCCATTCATCGAGATATCTTCATGCCAACGAGGTGACTTCAAGTTTTTTCTTCTCTCTGGATTCTTTTCTTCCTTTTTACCATTCTCGGGGCTCAGGTTTTTTGATATGGGTTAGTTTTTGATGCAGGTTCCCTGCTTTATGCAGCCTCGAGGGAACTAGTTTAGTGTGCATTCCCTGTATCACACTCTGCACGAGGATTACAGGGATATCGTAGATGGCTAGGGCTTTTAGGCCTTTTTCTCAATCCTTCCCCACCATTGCCCTTGGGGGTATATGAGGGCTTTATCTGAGCGCTGGTTCCACCAGACTCAGTCCCTTCATCTTCTGGACTGTAACGTGATGATGACTCCTATGGATTGGAGATTTATCATCGGATTTGAGTTTGAGGGCGAGCCAGTGCCTGTCATTGCTGATATTACACCCACTGTCGTTCGGTCCCTACTGGGAGTCCCTACGATAACATTTAAAGGTCGAACGGTCTGATCTGGTCCCTTAAGTATAGATGCCCAGGATGGGACTTTATAGGAGCCCCCGCCTGATGATCAGAGAGCTAGAGATCGCATTCTGAGGTGATTATTTTTGTCGATCATCAGGGGCTATTTTGTAGCGGACAACTCGTCTACTGTGTCTTTCGCCTTGATTAGTGCCACTCAATATGTAGAGCGCCTCAGTGACTATGATTGGGGCTCCTATACCTTTTCCTATTTTCTCCGTGGCATGCGCATGCTTTCGGAGGGTGTTACAGAGGCTTGGTTAGGATTTTACCCTTTTCTACTGGTGAGTACATCTTTTTGTACCTTTTTGATTTCAGCATTCATTTTTGTCAGTTTTGGTCACTGAGGACTTTTGATATTTACATGATTAGCTTTGGGCATTTGAGAGGCTTCCTTGCCTACGGCCCGCTTCTGCCCTAGGTCTGGAGACCTATCCTTGGGGAAGGAGATGGCATCACTCCACTTTGACGAAGGTCTCGGTTGCTGAGGGATTCACTCACGCCCGTTTGCAGTTGGAGCTTTTGACGGCCAGTTCGATCACTTAGACGCCGTATACCTCCAAGTTTTTGACTGTTGGATTTGAGGGAGGCGTCCCTACAGGTCGTGAGTTTATTTTGTCGACCCGCAGAGTCCCTTTGTAGATGATGGGAGGCTGGGAGCTCTATCTTGGAGAGCGTGCCATTAGGAGCGTTACGGTGGAGATCCACATTCCCATTGCTCCTCTTTCTTGGCATCATTGGCAATTGACCGTGCCATTGACAGATATTCCTATGGAGGGCATAGATGGCTTCTCCTTATCAGTGGGCCCATACAACCAGGAGGCATTTAACAGTTGGTGGAGTCCACGCACTATTGGAGCTTAGACTCGTGCCACTCAGTTCATGGCAGACAAGGTGCCAGGATCTGTGATGATGACAAATTGGATAGCTTGCCTTAGGGAGCCTACTCATGTAGACCAGATAGCAGATCTGACCAGGGAGTTAGAGCAGGCCCGTTTCTTTATCAGGCATCTTGGCCGAGATTCGTCAGAGGCATCTTCTTTTTACCCATCCAGCTCAGGAGCGGGTCCCTCTTTGATCCATTTAGCAGCAGCTACGCAAGGGTAGATCCTCCCTTATATCGCCCATACATGCCTGATAACAACAGTTTTGTATCCACTGAGGAGATAGAGCAGGTCGATCGCTTTGACATTGATGTCATCGACTTCCTCTGATAGCTATTGGAGCTATAATTTTTTGGTCAGCCACTATTTTGGCTATTTGGCGGTTGTACCATCATTTTGATAGACCACTGTATTAGTTGGGTGGTGGTGCCCCTATTTCCCTGTATTTTCCTTTCTGCTTTGTATTATCAGACAGAAATGATGTCCTGTAATACCCGAGAATTTTCATATATTATTAAATAAATATATTAATGGAAATGAGAATTTATTTGAATATAATGATTTTGTGTTATGAGAATGATTAATTCAATTATATTAAATTGAATAATTATAATAATTGAGAAATTATTGGAGTTTACGATAAACTCAATGAAATGCCTTGTGTGGCACAGTGACGTAATATTAACGATTATATTAACTTAAGCGAACAATTAATCTATATTAATTGTTAATCATAAAATATTAATTAATTGTCATCGTAGAATAATTGTTATAAAATATCAATGGTGAATGATTAATAATACGTGATTATTATTATTGCAAGAAATATAATAATAATAATGAGCAACATGTCTATAATATAATAAGATTTATATTAAAGTAATGATTAATCATATAAGGGTTAATTAAATTGTTATGAAGATTAACAATTATATTGATTGATAAAGGATGTGTGTATATATTATTAATTACTATTTAATTAATAAGATGAGTAATTCTATGTGCAAGCATGCGAATTAAATGTGTAACATATAGTAGCTAACTATGTATTATGTGAAGTGTATTATAACACTATTATATGGTAAGGCTTATTGAATTATGGGAGTTACATGATAATGCCTATGTGACATGTGAGTATACAGTAAAAGAATATGACATGCATTATATATGTGTAAATTAATTGTATCACATTGCCATGTTAAAAGTATATTGTGACTTAAAAGTATATATTATATAATCTAAGTGGACTTGTATAATATATCATGAACATATTGTAAACTATTAATTTTAATAAAGTGAGACATCATGAATATATGGTGAACAATTTAATAATAAATGAGATAATGTAATGTGATAACATCCGATTAAATTATACCCGTATGATAAAAATGTACATGGATTATATGTGTACGAGTCACACTTAGTACATTATGTGAATCCATGTTAGTATCATTAGAATTACATTGTAACTATAATTGTGGCCTAATTATATAGTATATATACATGTAACATATTTTGGCATAAGTATTGTGTATATATACAAATTCTAGAATGCTGATATATGGCCTTGTCCCAATATAATAGTCACTCTCCTTCTCCTTCACGTGTATGGCAAAAAGGCTAAGGCCTATTCTCCCCATTCTTCTCCCAAGCTTAGCTAGCAATGATCAATGGGGAGTGGTTTTGATGATGAGATTTACCAACCATTTACCAACTCCCTCTTATCTAGCATGCAATCCATTCATCTGTTAGTTTGATTTGCAATATAATTGCATTGTCTGTGTAATAATTCGTCTATAAATAGTATCCATGTTTCTTCACATTTCTTTTGCTGAGATTTTATTTGAGTTGATAAGTTGAGAGCATATACATATATCAGTATAATAGCATTGTGAAGTAGCAGCAAGTTCAATTATCTAACAAAGGTATAATTATTTTTCCATGTTCTTCATTCATGTTCTATATTTTGCTTACTGTCAAAATTTCCAATTCTTGATTTTGATTTCAATTCATGCTAGATTGGATTAGGACATGTTCTTAGTTGCTATATAGACTTATAAACATGTTCAAGCCATAATGTGGCTGCTTAGAAAAGTTTTCGTGAAGTAATTTTGTGATTTGGGATAATGTCTGCCGAAGCAGACTGCAGTCTGGCCAGAACCAGGGGTGGCGCAGCTGCGCCGGTTTGGCCTTAGTATGCTGCGCAGGACACTGTCTGCAGATTTTGAATTGTTGTTTCCTGCTTGATGTTTGCTACATGTTAGTTTATGAAATAAAATAGAACAAGCATGCTGATATGGTTAATACATATATATTGACTTGTTAAACTAGAACGAGCATGATATATTCGGATCGCTTGCATAAACGATGAAGTGATAGATTTTCAAAATAAACTTAGGATTTCAAAATGGACGTTGATTCGTTATATCCATTTTAGACATTCTGACTTGTGAGACATATTGGTATGACCTAGACACACACGAAATGCATATTGACTTAAGTATATATATATCGTGATATGATATGAACATGTGAACACAACTAGTGCATCTTTCTAACAAAAATACAAGTTTTGGAGGTTGATATTGATATGTAAAGACCATACACACATTCTGATATTTGGAGCATGTTTGAATAAACTTGAAATACATGTCGGACACATTAACTTACGGATATAGATTTTATAATGTTGAACGTGAACGTCGACATGCTACATTGAGATTTGAATTTCGATACTTATGAACATGTTTGATAGAACTTGTAGACTTGCTAAGGTATCATTCATGTTTGCCTACTATGTTACATGTAGTGAAACCAAATTTACTTAAATAAAGCATGTTTTCAAACTAATGATAATGATAGTTGCATATATGTGATATGAAAACTCATGAACATGTTTACTACAAGTTATGTGAACATTTTAAGTGTTTAAAAAAGCGAGCATGTTAGACCTTATGAGTTCGTATCCTTGAATGGCTTTAAATTATTGAAAGTGTTAACTTAGAATCTATTCCATGTATATTTGAAACGAGGAAAGGTTGTACAAACATAAAAGTATCTTTTAATATATTTATATGCTATGTGGTGTTGTTGGCTTGCATGACTGGACAGAAATCATAAGGCACAGCTCAGCCTTGGCTTGGCCAAAGGGCTGAGCAGCTGCGCTGTCCCTAGGCTTAGCCATGGCGCAGCTGCGCCGGCCTGGAATCAGAAGCCATGCAGAGTGACAATCTGATTTTGGACAGATAGCTTATATGATGCCTACATTGCTAGAAATGGTTTACACCTTACTGATATGTGTATATATGTGAGGATTAAGTAACAAGATAATGTTTAACTTATATAATGGAAGCCCATAGGTCAAGGGATCATAGCCACTTGAACATGATGAGTTGCTATAATATCATTTATGTTATAACTATGTACTTGATTCATAATAACATATAATCTGATTTCATGTCATATGAGAATAAGTATGACATGTGACTAAGATAGTAACATGTATGTATATTGAGTAATAAGTTGTGTAACGGATGTGTTAACTAATGAAAATCCTATACTTATAATACACTATAAATAAGATTCAAAAGTGTTGAATTACTTTACGTGGATAAACTATGCTAAAGGCAAGTTTTCTAACTTACACTCTTTTACGGTGCAAGTATTCTATCTTTGTATATTGCGAACTAGCTTCCTACTTAATCGTTTGAATTGAATTAGCATACTTGAACTCTTATTTCATTAAAGCTATTATTCCTGTTGAACTTAGTATTGTTCTTGAATATTGTGAAAGTGTCAATGCCATTTGATTCGGCTAGACTTATATCATTGGAAAGCAACCCAAACTAATTGATTGGTGCGGGATCTTGTATTTGATTTAGAAGAACAACCTTCTTTGAAGGGAATATATAATTGTCGGAGGACCGACGTGCACACATTGAGTATGATTGATTGTTATGCATAACGATGGTACTTTAGGCTGATCACCTGTTGTACTTGTTTTTATTGGATTTTCAGTTTATTACTGTCAATTCTAGTAGAAGTTCATAGTCCTTAGTGACTGCTCAGTATTCAATTATTTAAAATCTTGAATTGACGTATTATTGAATCATATTGATATTAATCTGTCCTTAGCGACTGTTATTGAGAACTGTTGATATTCTTGTTATCCTTGAACTATCAAACCTTGTCATACCTTTTCGAGAATTAAGAATCTTATTACTCACCCTTATTGTATATTACTTGCTGGGCAATTTGTGCTCATTCTTGCATTCCCTAAAACATTTCAGTTAAGGCAGAGCATGGCGAACCTTCGGGCGTTGATAAGGGCAAGGGCAAGGCTACCAACTAGCTTGTCTCTTTTACGTTTTTAAATATTTTAATGTTGTATTAAGATGATGTAGTAAGACTGGTTTTGATTATGTTTAAGCTTAAGTTAGGTTATGTAATAAGTCGTTAATTGATATTATTATGTAATCTATTAAGTACTGTAGGTTGCGAGACTTGGGGGAATAATTATAATAAATCATTGTAAATTATTCTAGAATAGATTTTCCATTGTGATCGTGTGATATTTAGTTATTATTATCGTGATGTATTACCATGAGCACCTGATGAACCGAATTCGAGAGACCCCGTGACGGTCCTGGAATTCGGGGGTGTCACAGGTTGGTATCAAAGCTGTAGTTATAAACCTTAGGAACGAGTGTCCTTAGACTATAACTTAGGCGAACTTAGAAGTTAGGAAGGAGATAAAACTCATGTAGAGTTTTCCTTGACAGACTTAGTCTGTTATGAAATGTAACTTCATTCTATACAATGAACTTATGTTTTATTTAACATTCTAATGGAGTTGCTGTTTGTTTATCTCGTGTTTGTGATTGTAGGATGACAGACACAGGGGTACCTAGTAGAGTGGCAGAGAAGGAGCCCAGGGATATACACGTAGTATACGAGGCACCTCTAGAGGCTACACCAGTGTAGGCTGTTGCACCATTCGAGTCTGACGACGAGGACGAGATTGAGATAGAGTCTGATCTGGAGGAGGAGCCGATGGAGTATGAGCCGATGGAGGATGAGCCAGTAGAGGACTCTGATGAGGCTACTATAGAGGAGCAGATGTTAGGAGAATACAAGGAGCGGATCCTAGAGTTAGACTGCAGGATTCAGGAGCTAGAGGCAGAGGCCCACGAGAGATAGTCTGAGTTCCAGAAGCTGAGGGACGAGGACCACCGGAGGAAGCTGGCTATGCAAGAGTTAGAGGTGGAGATTGCCTACCATAGGGAGGCAGGGATCCAGATGGGGACTCTGTTTCACAGGTCAGTGTCTAGGAATGTAGATTTGCAGAGAAGCTAGAAGAGGTTGAGCAGAGGGAACTGAGTGAGAAGACTGAGAAAGAGGCACTCCGCACTCAGTTGGAATTAGAGGTGATGGATAGGTTACACTTCGAGGAGAAGTGGGAAGCGTCCAATGAGAGAGCTGACGACCTTGAAGATGAGGTCAAATGTAAGAAGAGGAAAATGAACAAGATGGGGTACGTGTTTCGTTCGGCATTTGAGAGAGTGCTTGATGGTGTGTACCACTACCTGGCAGAACAGGGACAGACCCTACACACCATGAGTCGAGAGCTGGTTGCGTATATAGCACAGTTAGAGTACAAGAGCGCAGTGGAGCGCGGGATGATGGGATGAGATTCCCTTAGACAGTCTAGTAGTATTTAGTAGCATTTATCTCTATGTGTTGTACATTCTATGTTGTAATCCCGATCTTTTGTGTAAGATGAGGGAAAATGATGTGAACCCCGTGTTAGCTTTTGTTTGAGGGGTAGTATGGTAGTAGGTTGGTATATTCCCTGTCTTTTGTGATATTAGGGGATATATGTGATAACATTTATAGCAGTATGCTAGGGAAATCATGTAATAAAACGATTTGGCATATGAATATAAATGAAGTTTATTTCGGAAACGTGTTATAGATTTATTCTTTTAGTATTAGAAGAAATACTTAAGTAATATACTTGAATAATAATAAAATAGAAATTTGTGATGCAGATAATGCCGCCCAGACGTAGATTGACTGCACCCGAAGAATCTGTTAACAACGAGAGGGAACAAGTAGACCCGATCCAGAAACTGGTAGACTTGTTAGGAGAAGCCCTAAGGGGAAGGAACAATGAACCCGTTCGCCCGAACCCTCAGACTGTGCCAGTAACAACCTTTAAAGACTTTAAGAGTGTAGGACCCCCGGAGTTCGAGGGAACTACCGACCCAATCGTCGCACAAACGTGGATCAAGGAGATCGAAAAAGCTTTCACTATAGCCAGCGTAGGCGAAGATCAGAAGACGGTGTTTGCCACGTACATGATGAGGGGAGAAGCAAACTACTGGTGGGAGGCTAATCAACAAAGAGCTGGAGAAGGGATAATAGCTTGGGATAAGTTTAAGACGCTGTTCTTCGAGAATTACTTCCCAAAGAGTATGAAGAATCGGATGGAGGTGAAATTCTTAGAGTTAAAACAAGGTGACATGACGGTGGCACAATACGCGGCTAGGTTTAACGAACTAGCGCGATTTGCGGAGTACCAAGTTGGTGATGAAGAGAGGAAGGCTAGACGCTTCGAACAAGGGTTGAAGCCATGGCTGTTCAATAAGGTATCAGTTCTTCAAATTGATTCCTTTGCAACATTACTGGAGAAGGCAATCATTGCGGAAGGTGGCAGTGAGGCCTTAAGTCTGTACAACAAAGAAAAGAAAGGAAAGAATACTGGAGGAGAGAATCGTACTAGAGGAAGCAGCAGTGGAGGAAGTAATTTGGGAAAGAGAAAGTGGGAGAATAACAACAACAACAAAAACAACAATAATCAATCAGGGAATTTTCGTGGAGGTTTCAAGAAGAAGGCTGAAGGATGCCCGAAGTGTGGGAAGAATCACCAGGACGAGTGCTGGAAGGGACGTGGCACTTGCTACAACTGCGGACAGGAAGGGCACATCTCGCCCAACTGTCCGAAACCAAAGAAGATACAAGGATGCTTTGCGTGTGGCTCGACGGAGCACAGAATTAAGGACTGCCCAAAGAAAGGAAGTGGCGGGGGTAGTAATCAGCAAGGAGGCAACAAGCTGATGATCGGTGGACCGGCACAATCCAACCGCCCAACCGCCAGAACCTTTAACATGACCGTCCAGGACGCCGTGGCTGCGAAGGACGTGGTGTCAGGTATAATCCCAATCAATGATATAAATGCTTATGTATTATTCGATTCGGGTGCCACCTGTTCTTTTGTATCTGAAGAATTTGCTAGTAGACTTAGTACACCCCGAGAACGATTAGAAAATCCTTTGATCATAGAAGTTGCTAATAAGGAAGTGATCCCTGTAGAATACATTTATCGAGATTGTCACGCAAACATTAGAGAACATGAACTGAGCGTAGACTTGATTCCTATTAGATTGGGAGAATTTGACGTAATACTGGGAATGGATTGGTTATATAACCATGCTGCGATAATTGACTATCAGAACAAATGTGTGAACCTTCAGACTCCGAGTAAGTCTAAGGTAGTGTTTTATGGTAGCTCATCTCTTAAGCAATCGTGTTGCGTTACGATGACGCAGGCCAAGAAATTGTTAAGGAAAGGATGCGTAGGATATTTAGCTTACATCGTTGATACTCAGAAAAAGGGAGTAGAAATTAAGGATATATCCGTAGTGAATGAATTTCAAGATGTATTTCCAGACGATCTGCCTGGTCTTCCGCCAGACAGGGAAATCAAATTCGTAATAGATTTAGCACGGGGAACGGCACCGATTTCAAAAGCTCCATATCGTATGGCGCCAGTAGAAATGAAGGAATTGATGATACAATTGCAAGAGTTGTTGGATAAGGGTTACATTCGACCGAGTGTTTCTCCTTGGGGAGCACCAATACTATTCGTTAAAAAGAAGGACGGATCGATGAGGCTCTGTATCGATTATCGAGAATTGAACAGAGTAACAATCAAGAACCGATATCCGCTACCAAGGATAGACGACTTATTTGATCAACTGAAGGGAGCAAAGTGTTTCTCAAAGATCGACCTATGAACAGGATATCATCAACTGAAAGTGAGGGATGAGGACATACCAAAGACTGCGTTTCGAACCCGTTATGGACACTACGAGTTTTTGGTAATGTCATTTGGATTGACTAATGCTCCGGCAGCATTTATGGACTTGATGAACCAAGTTTTCAAGCCATACTTGGATAAATTTGTAGTGGTTTTTATCGACGACATTTTGATCTACTAGAAGACAGAGGAAGAACACGCCGAACATCTGAAGATTGTTTTAGGAGGCACTAAGGAAGGAGAAGATGTATGCAAAATTTTCAAAGTGCGAATTTTGGATGGAGAAGGTTTAATTATTAGGCCACGTGGTGGATAAGAATGGAATTGCTGTAGACCCTGCGAAGGTAGAAGCAGTAAGTAATTGGGAACAACCGAAAACACCGACTGAGGTGAGAAGCTTTTTAGGGTTAGCCGGGTACTATCGAAGATTCATCCAAGATTTTTCTAAGATAGCAACCCCGCTGACCAATTTGACTAGAAAGACGGTGAAATTTGTATGGACCGACAAATGTGAAGAGAGTTTTCAGGAGTTGAAGAAGAGATTGAGCGAAGCACCTGTATTATCATTACCAGATGATGCGGGAAATTTTATGGTGTATAGTGATGCATCGCACAAGGGACTTGGCTGTGTGCTTATGCAGCACGGCAAGGTCATTGCATATGCATCACGACAATTAAAGGATTATGAAAAACTGATACCCTACTCACGACTTAGAGTTAGCGGCAGTAGTTTTTGCGTTAAAGATATGGAGGCATTATTTGTACGGAGAAAAATGTGAGATATACACGGACCATAAAAGTCTGAAGTATAGCTTCACACAGAAGGAGTTGAACATGCGGCAGAGGAGATGGTTAGAATTAATCAAAGACTATGATTGCGATATTCTTTATCACCCGGGGAAGGCGAATGTGGTTGCCGATGCTCTGAGCAGGAAAGGAAGGGAGAAGTTGTTTAATTTGACGACTCAGGAAGAATTGATAAGAGAGATGGAGAAATGGGAAATAGAAGTGAAAGAACCAGAGAAGCTTGGAGAGAAGTTGTTTGTAATGGAAGCTCATCCGACATTGTTGGACAGAGTAAAGGAAGCTCAGGAAAGGGATGAAGAGTGTGAGAAAATCCGAAAGAGGATCACAGAAAATGAGGAAGAGAAATTTCGAATGGATAAAGACGGTATCTTGAGATTTGAAGAAAGAGTATGGGTACCAGCGGTAACCGAGTTGAGGAAAGAGATTTTGCACGAGGCACACAATACGACATATTCCGTTCATCCGGGAGGCACAAAGATGTACCGAGATCTAAGGCAACATTTTTGGTGGCCCAATTTAAAACGGGAAGTCGCAGAGTGCGTCAGTAGATGTTTGACTTGCCAACGCGTTAAAGCAGAACATCAGCGGCCGAGTGGTTTACTACAACCGTTGGAAATACCAGAGTGGAAATGGGAGCATATTACGATGGACTTCGTGGTAGGACTTCCAGCTACGCAAAAAGGTTATGATGCCTTTTGGGTTATCGTGGATCGACTAACCAAGACCGCACATTTTCTACCAATCAAGATCCGCTACAGTTTGAACCAATTAGCGAGTCTGTATGTAAAAGAGATTGTTTCACGACATGGAGTGCCGGTATCAATTGTCTCTGATCGAGATCCACGCTTCACGTCCAATTTTTGGAAGAGTTTGCAAGAGAGAATGGGAACACAGTTGAGGTTGAGTACTGCTTACCATCCTCAGACCGACGGACAGAGTGAGCGAACGATACAAATGCTGGAGGACATGCTTAGGACTTGCGTGATGGATTTTAAGGGAAATTGGGACGACCACCTACCCTTAGTCGAATTTGCATATAATAATAGTTACCATGTGAGTATTGGCATGCCACCGTACGAAGCTCTTTACGGAAGAAAGTGCAGAACGCCATTATGTTGGGACGAAGTCGGAGAACGACGAATACTTGGACCAGAGTTAGTACAACAAACCGCAGACGTGGTGACAGTGATAAGAGCCAGATTAGTATCAGCTCAAGATCGCCAGAAGAAATACGCAGATTTGCATCGGCAGGACCGAGACTTCAAAGTCGGTAGTTTTGTCTTTTTGAAAGTATCTCCATGGAAAGGAAAGATCCGTTTCGGCAAGAAAGGAAAATTGAGTCCAAGAGTTATAGGACCGTTCGAGATACTGAAGCGAGTGGGCGAAGTGGCATACAAAGTTGCGTTACCACCCGAGTTGGAGCACATCCACAACGTATTTCACATTTCCGTGTTGCGACCGTACAAGGCCGACTACAAACATGTGATTTCTTACGAGCCCATTCAAGTGGAGAAGAACTTGGCGTATGAAGAAATTCCTGTCCAGATATTAGATAGGAAAGAGCAAACCTTGAGAAATAAAATTATTTCGTCTGTAAAAGTACTTTGGCGTAACCACGATGTCGAGGAGGCAACGTGGGAATTAGAAGATAGGATAATGAGGGATTATCCCCATTTATTTGTGTAACCTCGTAGCAATTCTGGGACGGAATTTTTATAAGGGGGGAGGATGTAATACCCAAGAATTTTTATATATTATTAAATAAATATATTAATGGGAATGAGAATTTATTTGAATATAATGATTTTGTGTTATGAGAATGATTAATTCAATTATATTAAATTGAATAATTATAATAATTGAGAAATTTTTGGAGTTTACGATAAACTCGATGAAATGCCTTGTGTGGCACAGTGACGTAATATTAACGATTATATTAACTTAAGCGAACAATTAATCTATATTAATTGTTAATCGTAAAATATTAATTAATTGTCATCGTAGAATAATTGTTATAAAATATCAATGGTGAATGATTAATAAAACGTGATTATTATTATTGCAAGAAATATAATAATAATAATGAGCAACGTGTCTATAATATAATAAGATTTATATTAAAGTAATGATTAATCATATAAGGGTTAATTAAATTGTTATGAAGATTAACAATTATATTGATTGATGAAGGATGTGAGTATATTATTAATTACTATTTAATTAATAAGATGAGTAATTCTATGTGCAAGCATGCGAATTAAATGTGTAACATATAGTAGGTAACTATGTATTATGTGAAGTGTATTATAACACTATTATATGGTAAGGCTTATTGAATTATGGGAGTTACATGATAATGCCTATGTGACATGTGAGTATACAGTAAAAGAATATGACATGGATTATATATGTGTAAATTAATTGTATCACATTGCCATGTTAAAAGTATATTGTGACTTAAAAGTATATATTATATAATCTAAGTGGACTTGTATAATATATCATGAACATATTGTAAACTATTAATTTTAATAAAGTGAGACATCATGAATATATGGTGAACAATTTAATAATAAATGAGATAATGTAATGTGATAACATCCGATTAAATTATACCAGTATGATAAAAATGTACATGGATTATATGTGTACGAGTCACACTTACTACATTATGTGAATCCATGTTAGTATCATTAGAATTACATTGTAACTATAATTGTGGCCTAATTATATAGTATATATACATGTAACATATTTTGGCATAAGTATTGTGTATATATACAAATTCTAGAATGCTGATATATGGCCTTGTCCCAATATAATAGTCACTCTCCTTCTCCTTCACGTGTATGGCAAAAAGGCTAAGGCCTATTCTCCCCATTCTTCTCCCAAGCTTAGCTAGCAATGATCAATGGGGAGTGGTTTTGATGGTGAGATTTAGCAACCATTTACCAACTCCCTCTTATCTAGCATGCAATCCATTCATCTGTTAGTTTGATTTGCAATATAATTGCATTGTCTGTGTAATAATTCGTCTATAAATAGTAGCCATGTTTCTTCACATTTCTTTTGCTGAGATTTTATTTGAGTTGATAAGTTGAGAGCATATACATATATCAGTATAATAGCATTGTGAAGTAGCAGCAAGTTCAATTATCTTACAGAGGTATAATTATCTTTCCATGTTCTTCATTCATGTTCTATATTTTGCTTACTGTCAAAATTTCCAATTCTTGATTTTGATTTCAATTCATGCTAGATTGGATTAGGACATGTTCTTAGTTGCTATATAGACTTATAAACATGTTCAAGCCATAATGTGGCTGCTTAGAAAAGTTTTTGTGAAGTAATTTTGTGATTTGGGATAATGTCTGCCGAAGCAGACTACAGTCTGGCCAGAACCAGGGGTGGCGCAGCTGCGCCGGTTTGGCCTTAGTATGCTGCGCAGGACACTGTCTGCAGATTTTGAATTATTGTTTCCTGCTTGATGTTTGCTACATGTTAGTTGATGAAATAAAATAGAACAAGCATGTTGATATGGTTAATACATATATATTGACTTGTTAAACTAGAACGAGCATGATATATTTGGATCGCTTGCATAAACGATGAAGTGATAGATTTTCAAAATAAACTTAGGATTTCAAAATGGACGTTGATTCGTTATATCCATTTTAGACATTCTGACTTGTGAGACATATTGGTATGACCTAGACACACACGAAATCCATATTGACTTAAGTATATATGTATCGTGATATGATATGAACATGTGAACACAACTAGTGCATCTTTCTAACAAAAATACAAGTTTTGGAGGTTGATATTGACATGTAAAGACCATACACACATTCTGTTTTTTGGAGCATGTTTGAATAAACTTGAAATATATGTCGGACACATTAACTTACGGATATAGATTTTATAATGTTGAACAGTGAACGTCGGCATGCTACATTGAGATTTGAATTTCGATACTTATGAACATGTTTGATAGAACTTGTAGACTTGCTAAGGTATCATTCATGTTTGCCTACTATGTTACATGTAGTGAAACCAAATTTACTTAAATAAAGCATGTTTTCAAACTAATGATAATGATAGTTGCATATATGTGATATGAAAACTCATGAATATGTTTACTACAAGTTATGTGAACATTTTAAGTGTTCAAAAAAGCGAGCATGTTAGACCTTATGAGTTCGTATCCTTGAATGGCTTTAAATTATTGAAAGTGTTAACTTAGAATCTATTGCATGTATATTTGAAACGAGGAAAGGTTGTACAAACATAAAAGTATCTTTTAATATGTTTATATGCTATATGGTGTTGTTGGCTTGCATGACCGGACAGAAACCATAAGGCACAGCTCAGCCTTGGCTTGGCCAAAGGGCTGAGCAGCTGCGCTGTCCCTAGGCTTAGCCATGGCGCAGCTGCGCCGGCCTGGAATCAGAAGCCATGCAGTTTGACAATCTAATTTTGGAAAGATAGCTTATATGATGCCTACATTGCTAGAAATGGTTTACACCCTACTGATATGTGTATATATGTGAGGATTAAGTAACAAGATAATGTTTAACTTATATAATGGAAGCCCCTAGGTCAAGGGATCATAGCCACTTGAATATGATGAGTTGCTATAATATCATTTATGTTATAACTATGTACTTGATTCATAATAACATATAATCTGATTTCATGTCATATGAGAATAAGTATGACATGTGACTAAGATAGTAACATGTATGTATATTGAGTAATAAGTTGTGTAACGGATGTGTTAACTAATGAAAATCCTATACTTATAATACACTATAAATAAGATTCAAAAGTGTTGAATTACTTTACGTGGATAAACTACGCTAAAGGCAAGTTTTATAACTTACACTCTTTTACGGTGCAAGTATTCTATCTTTGTATATTACGAACTAGCTTCCTACTTAATCGTTTGAATTGAATTAGCATACTTGAACTCTTATTTCATTAAAGCTATTATTCCTGTTGAACTTAGTATTGTTCTTGAATATTGTGAAAGTGTTTATGCCATTTGATTCGGCTAGACTTATATCATTGGAAAGCAACCCAAACTAATTGATTGGTGCGGGATCTTGTATTTGACTGAGAATAAAAACCTTCTTTGAAGGGAATATATAATTGTCGGAGGACCGACGTGCACACTTGAGTATGATTGATTGTTATGCATAACGATGGTACTTTAGGCTGATCACCTGTTGTACCTGTTTTTATTAGATTTTCAGTTTATTACTGTCAATTCTAGTAGAAGTTCATAGTCCTTTGTGACTGCTCAGTATTCAATTATTTAAAATCTTGAATTGACGTATTATTGAATCATATTGATATTAATCTGTCCTTAGCGACTGTTATTGAGAACTGTTGATATTCTTGTTATCCTTGAACTATCAAACCTTGTCATACCTTTTCGAGAATTAAGAATCTTATTACTCACCCTTATTGTATATTACTTGCTGGGCAATTTGTGCTCATTCTTGCTTTCCCTAAAACATTTCAGTTAAGGCAGAGCATGGCGAACCTTCGGGCGTTGATAAGGGCAAGGGCAAGGCTACCAACTAGCTTGTCTCTTTTACGTTTTTAAATATTTTAATGTTGTATTAAGATGATGTAGTAAGACTGGTTTTGATTATGTTTAAGCTTAAGTTAGGTTATGTAATAAGTCGTTAATTGATATTATTATGTAATCTATTAAGTACTGTAGGTTGCGAGACTTGGGGAAATAATTATAATAAATCATTGTAAATTATTCTAGAAAAGATTTTTCCGCTGTGATCGTGTGATATTTAGTTATTATTATCGTGATGTATTACCATGAGCATGTGATGAACCGAATTCGAGAGACCCCGTGACGGTCTTGGAATTCGGGGGCGTCACATGTCCTGCAGTAGCTAGTTTGTTGTAGATATACATGATCTTTTTTATCTATTGCATCATGTTTATATTTGTCATCATACATATATTATGTCATATGTATGCATTCAGACCGCTGCGACTTGATTTGACCTCTAGATGGTCTTGTGGTACGGTGCTACAGATGACGTCGTCTGCGGTCAGCCGTATTGAGCATTCACCACCGTCTGCGGTGGCCACATCATTGAGGTCAGTGGTATGAGAGCCTGTTCTACCCCGTCAGAGGGATAGTGGACCACATGCTGGGGCATTCATTGGCCCTTGCAGATTTTTAGGTGCCTTCTAGATTTGTTGATGGAATTTTACCCTTCTGGATACCTAAGAGACTAATGTTCTGCTTCGGGCGGCATGAGTTGACGTCGACTCTAGAGGAGTACGAGCAATTTATTGGGTTGGCTCTGGATCTGTCGTGTGCTCGTACGGCTATTATTGATATGAGGAGACCGTTTACCCGTATGTCCGGTCTCTGTCAGAGCGTGATCAGGGATTAAATTATATCTGACATGTGATCTCGATTGATTTCCTGATCGATCAATTTGGCGAGCTCGATAGCTTTGATCGCCATGTCGAAGATTTTATTATTTCAGTAGAGGCATGGCATCTGGCTAGAGTAGACATTCTGCTTATGTGTATTGTAGTATACGTCTATATGCTGCTTCGCTTAGATCATTTGGACGTGGTATTAGTAGTTGTGGTTCGGGCCCTTAGACAGGGTAGAACCATCGTCCCTATGATATTGGCTGAGACATTTAGATCCGCCACACATTGTAGTACCCATTCAGAGGGGTTTTTAGGGGCAGCTCGGTCTTGCTGTATATATGGCCAATGTCCCATATACGACCAATTGGATTCTTCAGGCCTCGGGGGTTTTGCTTCATTCATGAGACATCCACAGTTTACTCCTTTTAGCCTGCGGAGTGCATTAATGCAGAGTTATGGTTGGCATTTTTGTCGGATATTGAGCATCAGTTCTCGATCTTGCCATGCTCAGGGATAACGTCCCCATATAGCTTTATCACCCATGCTTCTGGCCTGGATTATTTGCCCCTAGCGGGTTTGAGGGGAGTGACTACCTATCATCCCCTAGCAGTTATATGTTAGTTTGATCAGCTACAGAATTTGCACCACTTTAAGGGGGCTACTGATTAGAGGATGTCGGCTTCGTCTATGTCATCCGCCGACTTAGTTAGAGTATATGAGTGTTGGACTCATCGAGAGAGGGCTGATTTCTCTAGTAGCTATCCGGGCCATTCTCGAGAGTATTTCGCATGGTTAGAGGCAGAGACAGCAGTTGCAGCAGCAGAGCCTCATTTATCTTCGATTGTGGACTCCGACGAGGAGGAGCCTATGGAGGATCCGAATTCTCTTACCGAGGATGAGCTGTTCACGAGTTTGGCAGTGGCTCTAGTGAGTGATCCATCTGTTATTCCTGCATAGATGGATCTGGCTTTAGCGGACTCACTATTTAGGATGACCTTTGAGCGAGATTCGGCTAGAGCACAGATGTTCACCGCCTTGTCTGGCAGAGATTTAGCTTTGGCGGAGAGAGATGGGCTCAGGGCCGCTTTGGATGCTTGATTGATTGAACAGGAGGAGCTTCGATCTGCTAGAGATGTAGCTGTTATGGAGCGAGATGAGATCCGCTTGGCTAGAGAAGCAGCATATGTTAAGATCGAGGAGACTTTGATTGCTCGAGGTGCAGCTTTTGCGGAGAGGGATGAGGCTATAGCTTCCCGTGATTTCCACATTGCTGATAGTATTGCTCTTCGATCTTACACTCATGGTTTGGTCACCAAGATGAGTGCATATATGGATGACCAAAGTGCCACCTTGAAGATGACTATGGAAGTATTGAGCCATATGGAGGCTGTATGGATTGCACTTACAGCTGCTCCCCCATCTTCAGAAAGAGATGCAATGCTGGCATTGTTGACTCGCTTGTCTTTGGGTCCATAGACTAGCTTTATTTTTCCTGCACAGACTAGATCAGCCATTTTTGTCAATTATAGGGCATTATGTATATATTAAACAGTGTTATATATCAGAGAAATATAGTTTTGATTCACTTCCCTGGTTGGATATGTACTGTCATTGCTGAGTGATTACCACTTCTTTCATGACTCGCAGTTGTAGATGTATCTTGAGCTTCTCCTTGATGGACTGGCAGTCGAGATGTCAAGGAGTATCTCAGATGGGCCTGTTGACCAGGGTAGATTGATAGAATTTGGCTTCTATTTGTCTTTGGTGTCTTGGAACTAGTATTTTATTAATTATTTATTTTTTCTTGAAGGTCGAACTGCGCCGTAGATGGCTGCCTACGTACTCCCGAGTTGAGGGAGATCAGGTCATTCGTAGTTCACGCTATTTGGTTGGAGAGAGGTTTGAAAAGTCTTTATCTTGGGTTTTGAGTTTGGTTTGATGAGTTTTTGAGTTTTTTACTTGGTTTGACCGCACCAGAAATGGCTGCTTACTTTCTCCCGGGTTGGGGGAGATCAGGTCATTCGTAGTTCCGGCTGTTTGCTGGAACGGTTTGATTTTTTTGGATCTTTGGAATTTTTCCTTAGTTTGACTGCACCAGAAATGGCTGCCTACGTACTCTCAGGTTGGGGGAGATCAGGTCATTTGTAGTTTTGGCTTTCTAGTGAAAAACCAAACCTGATTTGATTTGTAGGACCCGGATGAGGGTATGCATGTGTCTCAGACGTAGTACCTTTTGATGTCGTCTGAATTAATGATTTGGGGAAATTCATTCCCATCCATTTCTTGTAGTCTGATAGCTCCCCCTGTCAACACCTCCTTGACAATGAAAGGGCCTTCCCAATTTGGGGCGAACTTTCCTTTGGCTTCATCCTGATTGGCCTGGACTTTCTTTAGCACTAAGTCATTTTCTTTGAATTGCCTGATTCAGACCTTTTTGTTGTAGGATTTGGTGATCCTTTGCTGGTATAACTGTCCGTGGAAAATGGCTGTAGCCTTCTTTTCATCTATCAGAGACAGTTGATGATATCGATCTTGCAACCACTGATCCTCGTCAATCTGAGCATCGATCAATACTCGCAAGGATTTCATCTCTACCTCTATGGGAAGGACTGCCTCCATGCCATAGACCAACGAATATAGGGTAGCCCCAGTAGAGGTGCGTATTGACGTCCTGTATGCTAACATGGTTAGGGGCAGCAGGTCAGGCCATTCCTTGTGATTGGCGGACATTTTCTATATGATCTTCTTGATATTTTTATTGGCCGCTTTGACAGCGCCGTTCATCTTGGGCCGATATATGACAGAATTGAGATGCTTGATGTGGAACTTACTGCACAATTCTTTCATCATTTGTTTGTTCAGGTTTTTGGCGTTGTCTGATACGATCACCTCTAGTTGTCCATATCGACAGACGACATTATTTCTGATGAAACTAATAATGACCTCTTTTGTGACTTTGGGAAAAGAGGCTGCTTCAACCCATTTGATGAAGTAATCGATCATGGTGAAGATGAATCGATGACCATTGCTGGCTTTTGGTTCCACTGGACCTATCACATCCATTCCCCACATGAAGAAAGGCCATGGTGAACTCATGTTGTACAACTCATTTGGAGGAGCGTGGATGGCATTTCCATGTATTTGGCATTGAAAACATCTCTTAACGTGATCGTCGCAGTCAGCCTTAAGAGAGATCCAATAATGGCATGTTCTGATTATCTTCTTGGCCAGCAGATGACCGCTCATGTGTGGACCACAGATTCCACCATGGATTTTATCCATAAGTCTTTGGGCTTACATCGAAGTACGTGCAATTCGAGCAACGCAAGGTTAGATTCGAAACTTTCTAACTTTTGATCGGAGCGTCTGTTTTAGGCGTGCTGTGCCTTTTCGGAAGGCCCTCGCTGAGAGTGTTGCAATGAGATGGGATAAAACCTTTTTTGAGTCCAAAAAGATGGGTTCATAACCAGTCTTTGATTCCTCGCAGTTTGTCCGTTGAGCTATCTTACGCTGTTTCCACTCGGGATCATTGTTATGGTTTGTTCTGACATTAGTTGCATTAATTCAGCTTGAGTTAAACTGAATCGGCTTCATGTTGGTAAAATAACTATTTTTCCCCTCTTGGGGTTGCCCTTAATGCTGGCATGGGGTTCGGCTGACTTCTTGGGGTTGTTTCTAAGGTTTGGATCCAAGTTGATTCTGTTTGTCCTCATAGTTATCTCTGAGGCTGACTTGGTCCTTCCAGGTTTTCCTCTAGAGATGGTATAAGGTTCCAGGATTATTTTTGAAGTTGACTTGACCTCCCGGGTTGAGACAGGGGCTGCCTTGTACCTCCCGGGTTGAGACCGAGGCTGACCTGTACTCCCAGGTTGAGGCCGGGGCTGACCTGTACCTCCTGGGTTGAGACCGGGGCTAACCTGTACCTCCTGGGTTGAGACCTTGGCTGACCTGTACCTCCCAGGTTGAGATCGAGGCTGACCTGTTCCTCCTGGGTTTTGACATGGGCTGACCTGTACCTCTTGGGTTGAGACCGGGGCTGACCTGTTCCTCGCGAGTTGAGATCGGGGCTGACCTGTACCTCCCGGGTTAAGACTGGGGCTAACTCGTACCTCCCAGGTTGAGACCGGGGCTGACCTGTACCTCTCGGGATAAAATTAGGGCTGACCTGTACCTCCCGGGTTGAGACCGGGGCTGATTTGATGGCCTGGTATTGAGACCGGGGTTGATTTGATGGCCCGATATTGAGACCAGGGTTGATTTGATGGCCTGATATTCAGACCTGGGTTGATTTGATGGCCCGATATTTAGACCGGGGTTGAGTTAATGGCCCGATATTGAGACCAGGGTTGAGTTGATGGCCCAGTATTGAGATCGGGGTAGATTTGACGGCCCAATATTGAGACCGGGGTTGATTTGATGGCCCGGTATTAAGATCGGGGTTAATTTGATGGCCTGGTATTGAGATCGGGGTTGATTTGATGGCCTTGTATTGAGACCAGGGTTGATTTGATGGCCCGGTATTGAGACCGGGGTTGATTTGATGGCCCGGTATTGAGACCGGGGTTAATTTGATGGCCCGATATTGAGGTCGGGGTTGAGTTGATGGCCCAATATTGAGGCCGGGGTTGATTTGATGGCCCAGTATTGAGACCGGGGTTGAGTTGATGGCCCGGTATGAGATCGGGGTTGATTTGACAAGATAGGTTTTCCCTTTTATAGGGTTAGTAACAGGGACACGAAATTTTGAGTGTCTACAGATGCCCCTCTTTATCATGTTCATGCAATGCAATGGAATGAAAAGGATAAAGATTGCTAGACACTAGAAATGCAAATGCAAATGCAAAGGCAAGGTAATGCATGGGATGATATGTGATGAATGTTAGATACCTGCGAGGGGTTAGGATTATCATTGAATGTTCACGTCACTCTCTGCTGGGAAAACAGTCATTCATGATAACCCTTGGGGCAGCACTGTCAGGCATTTACTGGTAAGATATCAGATTTAAGCTATCACAGAATGCTTTTGTCACTTTCTGTTGGGGATGACGTTATCCATGATTGCTTTGTCGACTCTGATGGGGATGACATTATTGATGCTACCTTGGTTTGAGACCAACGGTTTCCCACGTTTGTCAATACTCTCCCTAAGGCATGTTTCCCTTCAGCTGATGTCGTTGTACATTTCTAAAGGCTCCTCAGCTAGGGATATCTCTTCTGCCGAGTTACTTCAATGGGTGTTCCTGATGCATATCTCGACGATAATTTGCACCAGTAATTGGCCACAGGAGGTTTAATCATCAATCCTTCTTGGTGCTCCTTCTGAGGATGTGTATAACATATTCCATTATTTGTCCCTTGTGGGGATAGATTGATATACTATTTTCACCACCGGATCATTCCAGATGCTTCGCTGGAATTGTTGCCAAAGACTGATGTCACCGGACCGTACCCAACGTTTCGCTGAGGTTGAGCCAACAGCTGAACTGTCACCGGTCTGTACCCGACGCTTTGCTGGGGTTGAGCCAATGGCTGAACTGTCATCGGTCAGTACTCGACGCTTCGCTGGTGTTATGCCAACGGCTGAGCTATCATCGGTCAATACCCGATGCTTCACTGGGGTTGTGCCAACAGCTGAACTGTCATCGGTTAGTACTCGATGCTTCGCTGGGGTTGTGCCAACGGCTAAAATGTCACCGGTCTGTACTCGACTCTTCGCTGGGGTTGAGCCAACGGCTGAACTATCACCTGTCTATACCCGATGCTTCGCTGGGGTTGTGCAAACGACTAAACTATCATCGGTCAGTACCCGACGCTTCGATGGGGTTGAGCCAACGGCTGAACTGTCATCTGTTTGAACCCGACGCTTCGCTGGGGTTGAGCCAACGACTAAACTATCATCAGTTAGTACCCGATGCTTCGCTGGGGTTGAACCAACTGCTGAACTGTCACCGGTCTATACCCGACACTTCACTGGGGTTGATCCAATGGCTGAACTATCATCGGTCAGTACCCGATGCTTCGCTGGGGTTGTGCCAACGGCTGAGCTATCATCGATCAGTACCCGATGCTTCGAAAGTGGCAGTTTTTGATAGTTTTGTCCAGTTTTTTAGCAGTTTTCATCATTGGTCCTCGAATATTGCTTTGGGATAAATACCATGGGATTTCATGAAGTTTCTCTTTCTGTCAGTAATCCGCTACTTAAACGCAGGATTTCAGGACAAACTGCTCAATCGCGTAATGATTTTTCTCAGATTTGACTTTCAGCTCATATAAACTCCGTTTCAATTCGAACTGGACCGAGCTGGAAAGAGTGGGACCCACCCTGGGGAGCCGCAGGTATGGGTGCGACAGCCGCAGGTGGGCCCGTTCCTTCCTGCAATTTTATATTGGGCAGCGGGGAGCTCATAAACTCATTTTTAGTTTTGAGTTTCGAACAGAATTTGATTTTCTTTTTCAGATCTATGGAGTTCGGGCAGCTTTTTTTAGATTTGGTCAGCGGCTACGCGTTCTGTGCATCTCAGGTAACGTTTCGATCCTTTCTTTTAAAGTTTTGACCATTAGAAGTATGTAAACCATGTAGGGTGCTTTTGAATGCAATGGATCAAAAATGTATGCCTATATGACCTGCTAAAAATTTTCTGACTTCATAAGTATGCATATTTTACTTCAATGCACGTTTTCATGTAAGAAAATTCAGATTCTGAAACAGTCAATTTCAGCTTTTTTTGATCAGTTTACTCATCGTTTTTTAGGCCTAGTGAGCCTGGATTTTCAACTAAAAATGTCCATGGTAATTTGGCTACAATGTGAAGTTTATTTTTTTCATAAATATGAACTGTTTCTATTTTTGGGAAGGTGTGCTACTGAATGGCCACCTAGACATGCCTGTGTGCATACGGACAGTCCATTTTACAAAGGAGACTCTGGTGAATTTTTTTCAAAAACTTGAGCATTTAATAAATATTCAGTTTTGACTCTACTGTTGATTTTTGACTGACCCATTCATTTTTTAGGATTTATCTTTTGAAAAACATGCAGTTTTAAGTCTACTGGGGATTTTTAATTGACCCATGCATGTTTTAGGACTTAGAAATGCATCAAGTACTGATTTAAGTTAATAAGCCACAGGTTTTAGGCTTACCACACCCTTTCTGAGGTGATTTGAAGACTTTTTTCTGGTGATGGACCGAGATAGACCCGAGAGTGCCAGCAGGGTCGTTTCAGGAGTTAGACGAAAGAGAGCCTTTGATGTCCCTCAGCCACGGCCAGCTCGGCTTCCTCGCAGGTTAGCTGAGTCAGTGATTCGTGCCGCAGGTAGATATAGACGACGAGGATGCTCCATTTGTTGCTCCTGCCTTAGCTCAGACTCCACGTGTGGAGCTTCCAGGCGTTGTTGTGCTAGTCCAGGATTTGCTGAGAGATTTGAGTTGTCATCCCTCGAGGTTCCTCCATGCCAACGAGGTGACTGAAGCTTTTTTTGTTTCTGGATTTTCTTTCTTCCTTTTGCCATTCTCGGGGCACATGTTTTTGATATGGGTTGGCTTTTGATGCAGGTTCTAGGCTTTACGCAGCCTCGAGGGAGCTGGTTTAACGTGCATTCCCTGTACTACACTCTGCACCAAGACTACAGGGACACTGTTGACACCTGGGGGTTTCAGGCGTTCTTTTTTATTCTTCCTCACCGCTGCCCCAGAGGTTTTATAAGGGCTTTATCTGAGCGCTGGTTCCACCAGACTCAGTTTCTCCACTTGTTAGACTGTGAGGTGCTGATGACGCCGATGGACTGGAGGTTCATCACCGGGTTAGAGTTTGAGGGTGAGCCAGTGCCTGTCATGGCTGACATTACACCCACTGCTATTCGGTCCCTGCTATTTGGTCCCTGCTCGGAGTTCCTGCGATGGCGATCAAGGGTTGGACGGTCCGATCTGGTCTCTTAAGCATAGATGCCTAGAGTGGGGCTTTGCTTGATTCTCTTCCTGATGATTAGAGGGTTAGGGATCGTATCCTGCGAAGATTGTTTCTGGTGATCATCAGGGGTTATTTTCTGGCGGACAACTCTGCGACGGTGTCCTTTGCCCTGGTTAGCGCCACTCGATATGTAGAACGCCTCAGTGACTTTGATTGGGGTACCTACACCTTTGCCTATTTTCTCCGAGGAATGCGCATGCGCACGAAAGGTGTTTCGGAGGCTTGGTTAGGGTTCTACCCATTCCTGCTGATGAGTACATCCTTCTTCTACCTTTTTGATTTCTGCATTTACATTTATCAGTCTTGGTCACTAAGGACTCTTGATATTTACATGTCCAATTTTGGGCATATTAGAGGCTTCCTTGCCGTCGTCTCACTACCACTTTAGGCCTGGATACTTATCCCAGGGATGGCATTGGCACCACTCCACTCTAACGGAGGTCCTTGTCGCTGAGGGATTTACCCAATCTCTCCTGTAGCTTGAGCTTTTGATAGCATAATTGATCTCATGGGTACCATGTACCTCAGACTTTTTGACAGTCGGGTTTGAGGGCGATTTCCCCACTGGCCGAAAGTTTGCATTGTCGACCCGCTAGAGTCCTATTTTTGAGAAAGGGAGGTTGGGAGCTCTATTTGGGAGAGCGTGCTATCAGGAGCATCACGGGGAAGATCCTCATTCTCATTTTTCCTCCTGCTTGGCACCAATGGCCACTAGTTAAGCCACTCACAGACATTCCGATGGAGGGCATAGATGTCTTTACCCTGTCAGATGGTCCATACAGCCAGGTGGTATTCAGCAGCTGGTGGAGTCCTCACACTATTGGGGCTCAGACTCGTGCTACCCAGTTTATGGCAGATAAGGTGTCGGGATCTGTGATGATGACAGACTGGATAGCTTACCTCAGGGAGCCTACTTACTTGGACCAGATTATAGGACTGACCCAACAGTCAGAGAGAGCTCGTTTGTTTATCAGGTATCTTGGCTGAGATCCATCAGAGGCATCTTCTTTTGATCAATCCAGCTCCGGAGTAGGCCCTTCCACAAGTCCATTTTCCAACAGTTATATAGGGGCTGATCCTCCCTTGTACCGCCCTGACATTCCTGATGGTCGAGACTTTGTGTCCACGGAGGAGATGGAGCAGGTTAACCACCTGAGTGTAGATATTTTGGATCTTTTTGGATAGCTATTGTAGCTATATCTTTTGATAGGCCATTGTTTTGGCTGTTGAACGGCTATGCCCCATTTTGATAGATCACTGTTAGTAGTTGGGCATTTATGCCCCATATCCCTGTACTTTATATTTTGTATTTTATTAGCAGACAGAGATGATGCTTGTGGTAGATAGTTTATTGTAGATATGTATGATATTTCCTATCTATTGCGTCATGTTTATCATTGTCATTATCCGTGTATTATGTCATGGATATGCATTTAGATAGATGAGTTCAGATTTGACCCTTAGATGGTCTTATGATACGGTGATACAGATGTTGTCGTCCACCGTCAGTCGTATTGAGCACTCACCACCATCCTCTGTGGCATCTTCATTGTAGTCGTGGTATGACAGTCTGCCCCTCACAGCCAGAGGGACAGTAGACCAAAGGCTAGGACATTCTCTAGCCCTTTTGGCTTTCCAGGTTTAGTATGGGTTTGTGGATGGCATCTTATCATGCTGGATACCTGATCGACAGATTCTCCATTTTGGGCTCCAGGAGTTGACTCCTACCTTAGAGGAGTATAAGCGTCTTATAGGCTTGGCACTGGATCTACCTTGCACTCGTACAGCCATCAGTGATATGAGGAGACCGATTATGATTGTGTCGGGTATGAGACGCCGAGTTATCACTGAGGAGATTATTGTCGGACATGTGATATTTTTAGACTTTTTGATCGATCGCTATGGCCGGTTCGACAGCTACGATAGACATTCTTGGGGATTTTATCATTAAGGTAGATGAGTGGCAGCTTGCCCGTGTAGACATCTTGTTTATGTGCATCGTGGCCTACGTTTATATGCCATTACCCTTGGGCCACTTGGACGTCGGTTTGATGGTTGTGGTTTGGGCCCTTAGACAGGGTTGCACCATTCTACTGATGATATTGGGTGAGACACTGAGGTTAGCTACCTATTGCCATACCCATCCAGAGGGGTTTTTCAGAGGTAGCTCTGTCTTGTTGTACGTGTGGCTCATGTCCCACTTGCTCCCGATTGGCTTCTTCAGACACCAGGGGTATTGTTTCATCCATGAGATAGCCATGTCATACTCCTTTCAGCCGGCAGAGTTTTCGGATGTAGAGACATGGTCAACTTTTTTGTCCGATATTGTGCATCCTTTTTCAATTCTGCCATGCTCCGGGCTAGTCTCCCCTTATAGCTTCATCACCCATGCATCTGGTATGGACTACCTGCCCCTAGCGGGATTAAGAGGAGTGACCACTTACCATCCATTAGCAGTTATGGGTCAGTTTGATCAGTTCTAGAGCCTACACTATTTTGAGGGGGCTATTGATCAGCGGATGTCAGCTTCTTCTATGTCATCAGCCGACCTGATCAGCATTTATGAGTATTGGACTCATAGGAATGATTTCTCCACTAGCCACCCGGATCATTCTCCAGAGTATTCAGCGTGGTTGGAGGCCGATATAGCATCAGCTGCATTCACCCAGTCAGCTCCGATTGTGGGTTCAGATGAGGAGGAACCTATAGAGGATCCTGATTCTCCTACAGAGGATGATTTGTTCATGTATTTGATAGTAGCCTTAGTTAGTGACCCGCCGACCATTCCTACTGGGACAAGTCTAGCTTTGATAGATTCACTAGCTAGGATGACCTTTGAGAGAGATCAGGCTAGGCCGCTGATGTTGACTGCCCTGTCTGGCAGAGATATAGCTTTTGCTGATAGAGATGAGGCTCAAGCCACTTGGGATACGGAGTTAGTTGAGAGAGATGAGGCTCGATCTTCTCGAGACTCTGCTTTTATCGAGTTTGAGGAGACTATGATTACTAGAGATGTAGCTTTTGTAGAGAGGGATGAGATCCGATCTGCCAGAGACGCAGCCTTTGAAGAGGTTAAGGAGGTTCTGATTGCTAGGGATGCTGCTTTTGTAGAGAGGGATGAGGCCATAGCTTCCCGAGATTTCCACATTGTCGACAGTACTTCTCTCCAATCATATACTCATGGCCTAGTTGTCGAGATAAGTGTTTACATTGATGATCACAGTGCCACTATGCAGATGGTTGTGAATGTTTTGACCCGTATGGAGGCTGAGGGTATTGCTGATGAGTAGGTTGAAAACCTATGATTTAATCTCCTTTAGCTTGTTATATTATAAGTTTTTAAGTATTGTTCATATTATTTTCAGTGTTTTATGTTTATTGTGCAGGTATGAGGGTTAGAGTTGGATTTGAGTATAAAAGGATTAAAAAGGGGAAAGATGGCAGTCAGGGGACATAAAGGAGAAAGGCGCGGAGCGCTCGAGTGCGAATATCAGTCTCTGCCACCCAAGCGCAGAGCGCGCAGCAGAAGGAAGGGACCACACGCGGACTACGCGTCTCGGAAGGGGGAAATCAGATTTATTGCTTTATTGAGCAGAAGTTGATTGGAAATAGGATTGAAGGTTTACTAATTGTAATAGGGTTTGTTTAGACTATAAATATTAGTTATTCTATTGATATTAGATATCTTTGAAATAGAAATCCTAGGAGGCTATTCATTCATTCAAACCTTAGTTTTGGAGAATCAAGGCATGTCTAGCTAAACTATTCGATTCAATTCTGAAGGGATGTTGAACCTTATTTACAAATAATGGTTTGAGCAAGTTTATTTTATTATTCTTTCGTATTTGAGATTTATTCTGATTATCTACATAAATTTTCTTGTATGCTATTCAATTAACTAATTTGGTTTCTGCAGGATTAAATTAGTAAATTTATATCTTCTGCTAGATTAAAATATATATAAAGCAAACGATGTATGTCTGATCATAGGTAGCAATCAATGATATTCGATTGTGGTCAAACTTTTGGATATTATTAAGATTTTCAGAAGACAAGTTAAATAATTCCTGATTGTGTAATTGTTGCTTGGAATAATCTAATTCTCATTCTTCATGCTTCTATCATATTAAATTTAGACTGATAGTTCTAGGTAATATGATCGTTAGGATCATTTGTTGGCGATTGTCGCATTAGATTTACACATAAGGAGAATTTTGGATAACTAGCGATCGCGGTTATCTAGGATTGTTAATCTCATTGAAAGATAAATATTGTAAACACTTGGTTAATCCATAATTATGAAAAGGAAATACTGAACTGAAGAATTAAAGCTCTTTAATCATTGATACTTCTTTTAAATTCACTTTTGTTAATTCAACTTTTCAAACTAAAATTCCTCAATTCATTAGAAAAGACTTGGATATATATAAAACAAAATACTCTCTGTGGGATCGATCCTTGCTTGTTACTATACTAATTCTTGAGTTAATGGAATATGAGTAAGGTTAATTTTGGAGTGCTAAACGACAGCTTCCAAATTTTGTGGCTGTTGCCGGGAGAGTTATTTGTTTTTATTTATTCAACTGTTTTCATTTTTATTTTTTTATGCCTTTATCCTCTCACTCTCGTGAATTAAAATTTGATCCAGAAATAAAGAGAACCGCACGAAGGCTTAGGAAGGAAGCTCGAAAATTCCAAGATACACTTGTAGATTTCGACGAAGCTCCATCACCAGGCCTCAACATCGCACTCACACTACTTTCAAACCATTCTTCTAGCAAATCAGACAAGGAGATAGCGGTGCCAAATAACAAGACTTTAAAGGAGTTGTCTAATCCTAATCTCACTCAACAACCTCTATGCATTAAATATCCTGCTTTAAATGCTGCGTTTGAATTGAAATCCGGACTAATTCACCTTTTGCCTACTTTTCGTGGTCTTACAGGTGAGGATCCTTATAAGCATTTGAAGGAGTTTCATGTCGTGTGCTCAACCATGAAGCCACACAACATTACAGAGGAGCAGATAAAACTGAGAGCTTTCCCATTCTCACTGGCGGATTTAGAAAAAGATTGGTTGTATTATCTCCCCTCGGGATCAATATAATCATGGAATGACATGAAAAGGCTATTTTTGGAGAAATACTTTCCTGCTTCAAGAGTAGCCAACATAAGGAAAGAAATTTGCGAAATCCGACAATTCAAGCTGTGAAACATTGTATGAATACTGGGAAAGATTCAAAAAAGCTTTGCTCCAGCTGTCCACCCCACCAGATTGATGATCAACACCTTATCCAATACTTTTATGAGGGACTTGTAACGATGGATAGGAGTATGATCGACGCTGCTAGTGGAGGAACATTAGTGGATAAAACACCGGAGGGTGCAAAGAATTTGATTACAAATATGGCCGCCAATGCACAACAATATGGAACACGGAATGATCATCCAACACAAAGGGAAAGTGAGGTAAGCACAAGTAATATAGAGCAACAAATTTCTGACTTATCTGTTGTGGTGAAACAATTAGCAACAGGTAACTTGCCGGTTGCAAAGGCTTGCAGAATATGTTTAATGGCGGGGCACCCTACAGATGCTTGCTCGACATTACAAGAAGAAGATAATGCACAACAAACTAATGCAATGGGAAAATACCAGGCAAAGCCGCAGAGGAAATATGATCCTTTATCCAATACTTACAATCTAGGATGGAGGGATCATCCCAACTTGAGTTATGGGGGTGCTAGGCCGTAGGCGCAAGGGTTCTACCCAAATAAACAGTAATTTCAGCCAAATCAGCCACAGTACCAACCCAAACCAGCAGCACCGGCAAATTCTGAAACATCCTTGGAGGACATGTTCAAAGCATTTATGACACAGACACAACAGTTTCAACAAGAGACGAAATCTTCCATCCATAGCTTGGAGAGTCAAATGAGCCAATTAGCTACTACTATGGGTCGGTTGGACTCTCAAGGTTCAAGGAAGCTCCCATCTCAAACTGTTATGAATCCTAAGGAGAATGCTAGTGCTATAACCTTGCGGAGTGGGAAGCAAATGGATACACCCACAGCCATAGTTGAGTTTGATAAAGAGCAAGCTAAGGAGGAACCAAAAAAATCTAAGGTACATCCTAACCCTTCTTATCAGCTTAAAGATATTCCTCTTCCCTTTTCTTACAGAGATTCTACAACTTCAAAGAAAGATGAACAGGAAAAAGAAATTCTGGAAACTTTTAGAAAAGTAGAAGTGAATATTCCTTGACTTGATGCAATTAAACAAGTGCCACGGTATGCGAATGTTTTAAAAGAATTATGCACTAAACAACCAAAAATTAGAAAATGATGAAAAAGTCATAGTTGGGGAGAATGTATCAGCTGTTCTTCAAAGAAAAATACCCCCTAAATGTAAAGATCCAGGCATGTTCAGAATTCCATGCAAGATAGGAAACACTAGATTTGAGAAGGACATGCTAGATTTAGGTGCTTCAATTAATGTGATGCCATTATCTGTTTATAAGTCTCTAAATCTAGGTCCTTTGAAAAATACTGGTGTGATTATTCAATTGGCAGATGGTACTAACATTTACCCTCGAGGGGTAGTTAAAGATGTCTTGGTGCAGGTGAACGAACTAATCTTTCCTGCAGATTTTTACATAGTGGATATGGAGGATGATACATCACCAAACCCATCACACATCTTGTTAGGAAGGCCCTTCCTAAAAATAGCAAAAACTATGATTGATGTGCACAACGGGACCTTAACAATGGAGTTTGATGGCCAAAAAATCCAATTTAACATCTCTGATGCGATGAGGTACCCTAGTAATATTTGTCAAGTTTTTGCAATTGATGTGTGTGACTCTTTAGTGCAGGAAACGTTCGAACAAATTTAGAGAGACAGTTTGGAGGTTTCTATTTCTAGCAGTTTGGACATGGATGGGAAGTATGAACTTGAGCAAAATTAGGAATTAAAGGAAAACTATGGTTGTACTACACTCATTGCCTAAACTCTCAGATAAGCATGCAGTCCATTTAATTCAATTACCCGTGTCTCACCAAAAACTAGTACCATCTATTGAGCAAGCTCCAACATTTGAATTAAAACAATTACATGCACACTTGAAATATGCGTATTTGGGGACTAATGAGACTTTACCTGTGATAATTGGTAGTAATCTAACCAAAGCGCAGGAAGAAAAATTGTTGAGAGTCCTTAGGGACCATATCACAGTGTTTGGTTGGATAATAGCAGACATCAAAGGTATTAATCCCGCAATGTGCATGCATCGGATTTTGCTAGAAGTCGGGGCTAAACCTACGAGGCACAAAGACGATTGAACCCACCTATAATGGAGGTAGTAAAGAAAGATATAATAAAATTGCTCGATGCAAGAATCCTCTACCCCATCTCCGATAGTCAATGGGTAAGTCCGGTACAGGTAATTCCAAAGAAATCGGAATCACGGTTGTCAAAAATGATAATAATGAGTTAGTGTCCACACAGATGCAAATAGGTTGGAGAGTATGTATTGACTATAGAAGGTTAAATGCTGTAACTAGAAAAGATCACTTTCCCCTTCCTTTTATTGATCAAATGTTAGAACAATTAGCTGGGCATACTTATTATTGCTTTCTAGATGGTTTTCAGGTTATAACCAGATTGTGATTGCACCCGAAGACCAAGAAAAGACCACATTCACATGTCCCTTTGGTACTTTTGCCTATCGGCGAATGTCTTTTGGACTCTGCAATGCCCCAGGTACTTTTCAAAGATGCATGGTGAGTATTTTTTTCGATCTTTTAGAAGAATGCATTGAGGTCTTTATGGATAATTTCACAGTACATGGTAATTCTTTAGACGCTTGCTTAAATAATCTAACTCGTGTTTTGGATAGATGTTTGGAAACTAACCTTGTGCTAAATTGGGAAAAATGTTACTTTATGGTAGAACAAGGAACTACCCTTGGTCATGTAGTGTTAGTTAATGGTTTAGAAGTCGATAAAGCTAAAATTGATATTATATCTGCATTGCCTTACCCCGTCAGCGTGCGAGAGATACACACTTTTCTTGGACATGCAGGATTTTATTGCAGGTTTATCAAAGATTTCTCCAAGATAGCATTGCCCTTATGCAAATTCCTCCAGAAAGATGAGGAATTCCACTTACATGATGAATGCAAGGTGGCTTTTGATAACTTAAAGAAATTATTGACGACAGCGCTGTCATTCAACCACTAAATTGGAAGTTCCCATTTGAGATAATGTGTGATGCAAGCAACTATGATGTCAACGCCGTCTTGGGCCAAAAGATTGACAAAGCTGTCTATGCCATCTACTATGCTTCTAGAACATTGAATGCGGCTCAGATAAACTATTCCACAACTAAAAAAGAACTCTTATCTGTTGTATTTTCTTTAGATAAGTTTAGATCATACTTACTTGGTACTAAAGTGATAGTTTATTCTGACCATGTTGCTCTCAGGTACTTGCTTACTAAGAAAGAGTCCAAACCTCGAATCATAAGATGGATCTTGCTATTGCAAGAATTCGACTTGGAAATTAGAGATAAAAAGGGTGCGGATAACTTGGTAGTGGATCACTTGAGTATAATTCTTAAGGAGGAGGAAACACTACCATTACAAGACATGTTTCTCGATGAGTATCTACTTTCCATTCGCAATACTACTCTCTGGTATGTAGATATTGTGAATTATTTGGTAAGTGCGTATTTACCGGGTGAGTTTTCAAAATCCCAGAAAGAAAAGCTTAGGAGTGATGCAAAACATTATGTGTGGGATGACCCATACTTGTGGAAATTTTGTGCTGATCAGATAGTTAGACGTTGTGTACCTGATAATGAGTTCCAATTTATTATAGCTTTATGTCATTCGTATGCTTGTGGAGGTCATTTTGGACCTAAGAGAACATCACATAAGGTGTTAGAGAGTGGTTTCTTTTGGCCCTCAATTTTCAAAGACTCATATTTATTTTGCAAATCATGTGAAAATTGTCAAAGAACAGGAAATATATCACATAGAAATCAAATGCCACAAAATCATATTCTAATTATTGAAATCTTTGATGTTTGGGGTATTGATTTTATCGGGTATTTTCTTGTTTCCTTTGGTAATGTTTACATCTTATTGGCAGTCGATTACATCGGAGCACATTCTCACCCACGAGGTGAGGGTTATATTATGATTCCACCATCATCGTCACCAGCCACAGACATGCCGATGACTGATGAGGCAGAAGCAAGACCATCTACGACTTCTACAACCAGGAGTCAAAAGCAGATGCTAAGGCTTGCGCAACGCCAAGATTCAATACATGCATACAACATTGGCGCATTCATGGCGTTGGCAGATGCCTTCTACCGTTTCAATCCGACTGATCCAGTCCAGCTTCCAAGTCCTCTTATTCTACCTGCTTACCCCCTTTCGGATGATGAAGGTCCTCAAGATGAGCCTTGACTCGTCTCGCAGGGAAGTCCTCGTGCTTAAATTGCTTTATTTTCACTTAATGAGAACATTACTATTGATAAGTTTGGGGGGGGGGGTAATTTATTTTAATATCATATTTAGGTTACATACAATGTAGTTTTCATTATAGCTTTACTATATCTGCATAAAAAAAATATATTTGCATCCATGTAGGATTTGTGTTAGTTCGCATGGAGATTGAGCAATTAAGCCTTGTTAGTTGTGATGAAAGCCAATGAGGAATCTAATTTACGACTTACATGCCTAAATTGATTATCATGTGTTGATTAATTTTGACCATAGGAACTTCTTAACATGAGTCTTGTTTTTTTTTCTAATCTCAAGCACACCAAATGATTATCAGTAATAACAAGAAAGTAGATTCAAGATAAAACATGGGCATGTATTCATTTGATCACATATTAGAATTAAACATTGACTTATACATAAGTTTGGGGGAATTGTGGCTCGAATGAAAAGAAAAGAAAAAAATCAAAAAAAGATATAGGAAAATCAGAAAAGAAAAAAATATAGTTCTGGAATAAAAACTGACTTAGTTTAATTTCGTGGCCTTTGTTACTTGGACAAGTAAACCTTAGGGGATGTCTTAACACCTAGCGCCCTAAAGCCTTCGGGTTTGAGAGTCGTTGACCGATAGTCCGTTACACGGGTAGCATTGAAAAGCCTAAGGAAGTTGAATAAGTCGGACTTAAGAAATAATTAGTGAGATGGAGCATTAAAATGCACTCACTTGGTATAGAGAGCTTGGTTCCAAATGTTGATTTCCTTTGCATTTATGTGTATGCTATGATTAAACTACAAGTCTGGTCTTGGATGATTTATATGTGTATGAATTTATTTGTGTTGCTCATTGTTATTGTTGGAGTCATGTTGGACACACACACACACACAGAGAAACATGCAAATATTATGTTTATGAGGTGAGGATGTGAGAAGTTAAGGTAACGCATGATGCGTTATTGATGTCATAATGGTTGTTTATCTCTGAGGCATATTGTCGACATTGGGAAAAAATCCGCGGGTCTGGTTACAACCCGAATCTTTCTCTTTTCTTAAGTTATGTCTACCCTTACTCTTTTTATTGTGAAAGAGGTTTTGAAGGGTTTTTTAGGAAAAGTCTAACATGTATCATGTCGACAATTGAATGTTTTTCAGAGTCGCCAGTTGGTAGATTTGAAATGGTTGTACCAACTCAATCGAGTTTTGTTTGAAAGAGGCCCAATAGCTGGACACTGTCAAAACTTGATCTTTGAAACAGAAGTTTTGAGTTCGGGGGCTTGGTTAAGTTTGGGAAAGGTGTTAGGCACCTCACAACTCTCGTGTAAACACGGTACCGCATCTTTGCAATATTTCTCTTTTAAATCTGCAATGTGTGTGTGATTGCTGGAAGAAAATTAGGCCTATGTTTGATTGGAAGTATGTTTACGCATCGTTGAACCTATATACGAAGGGTTTGATTTGATTTGCAAAAGGTCTTTGATTTGATTTGCAAAAGTGTTTTGATTTGATTTGCAAAAGCTTCTTTTTTTCGATAAGATTATTGAAATGATGTTTTAAAAGAAGGTTTTCAAACCCTTACGCTAATATAGGAATTGAAGCATATTGATACTTCAGTTTTATCTTTTCAGCCTTAAGGCTCAGTTTGAATGGTGTTTGTCGAGCTGCGAAGCATCCTCGACCAAAAAATATATACAAGTGTCAGTCTTCTCATTGGAATGACAGCCATCGGAGTGACTCTGACACGACAAATCATGTTCTCACTATGTTGAGAACTTAAATCCGGATAACCGTTTTAAGGCCTTTTGTATGTACATTTTTACAGAAAAATTGGCAGGGTATATTTGTAAAGTGGAGTTTATTCATCGTGGGAATCAGATTCTGATCAGTTTTATCATGAATCCCACGATTCCTAGGCTCACATAGGGAAGCCAATAAACCTGTACATCTCAAATTTGTACAAAAATATATCCAAATATCGCCAGAACCGAGGATTCATCAGTAAATCCTGGCTCGCACATGGCCGAAGCATCTCGTTCCCACTAGATAGCTATCTAAGGGCCGCGAGGTAGCTTTTATAACTAAAACTATAAAAATGCTAGATTTAAATAAATCTCAGTCATTTTAGCTTCCCGGTTCTGTCTGGACCCTTTTTTGAACCGTTTGAAAGCTAGAGTTGGCGAGATTTAAAGAAATCTAGTTCGCCCGTAGAAATGTTAGTGTCGATTCATATCAAATGAATATTTTAAGCAATAATTTAATAAAATGAGTAAGACAATATATATATATATATACGAAAGCTGTAAAGGGCGATGTATTTTCACTTCGATGCTCGGACTGAAATGGAAATATATATATATATATATATATATATATATATAAAGTGTATAAAAGCCACGGAATGATCCAGGCTGGACAGAATTGAAATATATATAAATATATATATATATATATATATATATATATATATATATATGTATAAAAGCAGTAAAGGGCGGTGGGTTTTCACTCCGATGCCCGGACTGGAATATAAATATATATATATATATATATATATATATTTACAAAAATTATATAAAAGCCACTGAATGATCCAGGCTGGACATAATGGAAATAAATATATATATATATATATATATATATATATAAGAAGTAAAAAGGCCACAGAATGATCCAGGCCGAACTGAAATGTAAATATATATATTTATATTTAAATATAGACAACAAAATAGTCAAACCGGAACTGGGAAGATAACCCAGTCCGGTGAAAGGTGCATATATATATGTATATATATATATAAAAGCAGTATACTACCTCGGATTTGACATCCGGGCTTGACAAAATTAAAAAGTTAGTATATATACAGTTAAATATATACAAAAAAAGCCAAACTCGGCCAGGAAAGATAACCCAGTCTAGTGAAGTTGCTCAAAAAGAAGATGCAAGTATATAAAAGCTGTTAGAAGCGACGGATCGTCAATCCGAGTTGTAAAAATGCAAGAAAATGTGTTTTAAGTACTAAAATGTACCAAAAGTTAACAAAAACGGTCACCGAACTGAGTTTTGGGCATATTTCAAAACCAAAATTTGATATACAAGTGTATAACAGTACAAAGAAGTAATATAAACTTGCTGATCATAAAAATACTCACAATGGACTGCTACACGGGCATTTTGACAAATCGTAGGCTTTAAACATCCAAAATCTACGGGTTAATTTTTGATATGTGGTAGTATGTGGGTATATCTATGTGTTAGAGTGAAAAAATTTGGGTTTGGAAGACAAGAAAATGGCTGGAAACCAAACGGGCAAGGGTTCAGAGCATTTTCAAATTCTTGAAATGAGCTGGGGGTGAGCTTATATATATAGACCGAGGAGAAGCAGCTCTACCTTCTGCTATCGTAGGTAGAGGTACGGCTCCACATGATAGGGAGCACGTGGCGGGTCCAATTGCATCAAAGTACGTGCACTCTGAGCAATGCGATGTCAGATTCAAAACTTTCTAACTTTTGATCGGAGCGTCCGTTTGAGGCGTGCTATACCTTTTCAAAAAGCTCTAGCCGAGCACATCACAATGACAAGGGATAAAACCTTTTCTGAGTCCAAAAATATGGGTTCATAACTGGGTCTTTGATTCCTCGTAGTTTTTTCGTTGAGCTGTCTTGTGCTGTTTCCACTCGGGATCATCGTTATGGTTTGTTCTGACCTTAGTAGCATCAATTCGGCTTGAGTTTGACCGAATCGGCTTCAAGTTGGTAAAAATGACCGTTTTATCCTTCCCGGGATTACCTTCAATGTCAGCATGCCCTTTGGCTGACTTATTGGGGTCGTTTACAAGGTTTAGATCCCATTCGAGTCTGTTCGTCCTCAGTGTTGTCTCCGAGGCTGACTTGGTCCTTCCACGTTTTCCTCTAGAGATGTTGTGATGCTTCAGGATAGTTTTTGAAGTTGACCTAATCTCCCGGGTTGAGACCGGGGTTGATCTGTACCTCCCGGGTTGAGACCGGGGCTAACCTGTAATTTCCGGGTTGAGACTGGGGTTGACCTGTACTTCTCGGGTTGAGACTGGGGCTGACCTGTATCTCTCGGGTTGAGATCGGGGCTGACCTGTACCTCCCGGGTTTAGACCGGGGCTGACTTGTACCTCCCGGGTGAAGACCGGGGCTGACCTGTACCTCCCAGGTTGAGACCGGGGCTGTCCTGTACCTCCTGGGTTAAGATCGGGGCTGATCGATACCTCCCTGGTTGAGACCGAGGCTGATTTGACTTCCCGATATTCAAATCGGGGTTGATTTGACGGCTCGGAATTGAGACCGGGGTTGATTAGTGTGAGAACCCGAATTTTCAAGAATTAATAAATGAGAATTTAATGAATAAAATTCTTATTATGAGATGTTTCGAGTTTGAGTATGTGTATATGTGTTGTATATTATGAAATATATGATTTGGTATGAAGAGAATTATATATTCATGTATTAGGGAAAAGAGGTTTAATAGTTATTTAAACTATTAAAGAAATTAAATGAAATTGTTATGAAAAGAAAATTAACTGAATAATATTAGTTAATTTAATTAAGTTAAAATTATATTATGAGATAATATAATTTGATTGTTATGCCGTATGAGCAATGAAAATTATTATGAATTAAGTTTCATTAATAATGTGAGTAATTCACTTAATTAAAATAGTGAATTAATGTGAATATATTTGTTTCAATAAAATGAGAGATTAATATATATTACATATAAATGTAATATGTTAATGTAATATGATTGTGAATTTCATGAGTAGTTAAAAAATTTATCAAATTAAATAAATATTTCGATTGGGATATTTATGGAATAAAACGAATATGTGATGGAAATTGTTATGGGATAAATTGTTAAGGTATGATAATATTGATGAGATTTATGTTAAATGATTTTATAATCGGTTCGTATTTTATTACGCTAATGGAATGGTAATATTCTAGTTTAATTAAATAATTAAATTAGACAGATTATGATTTGTTAAATAAAATTAGAGTTATATGGGTTAAGTAATTTAATCAAATGAAGTGTGACAATTGTGAACCATATGATAAAGGGATTATTTAAATAAAATAGTAAGAGGCTAATTGGGTTTTAGCCAAACATGGTCTAAAGACCATTTGTATTTGTAATTGCGGAGTCTTTGTTTTGATAAATGGCTAAACCATGTTAAAGTGGTGGTCAATTTATTTGCTAAGGCAGAGAGAAGGAGAGAAATAGGGAAAAGGGGAAGAGAGAAATTAAGAGAGAAAGAGAAGAAATTCTCTATAATTGAGAAGGTTTTGGAGAATCAATGAAGGAAGAAGTAGAAGATTCAAATCATCTATCCTAGATTTAAAGAAGAAATCAAAGTTAATAATTTGGTTATAAAATCTATTTTGTGTTCTTATATACTTCTTTGTAAAAGAATTTGGGTAGAGGATTTGTTAATAATTGATGATACACTTGTTAATAGATGTGTATAATCTGGTATATAACCTCTATAATGGGTTTTGTAGTAATCGGATTGGTGTAATTATGTTAAAAGATAGAGAATTTGAGTTTTTGGTTGAATATGTATATTTTATCTTACTTTGAGACTAAAATTGATGGTTAGCTCATGTATAGAATTCGAAATCGATGGGTATATGCTAGTAGTACCTTGAGAAACGAAAACAACGCAAGTTAAACGAACCAAAACGGATCTAAAATGAAGTCGTAGTGTTTGGTCTCGCTAAATATTTTGAAATATAAAAATATAGCATGAACGCTGAATTGGAACCCTTAAATAATTGTGAAAGTTTCTAAAATGTTATAATCATTCTATAGATGAGTAGTTCAATGTTTAACGAGTTCATAGAGTCGAAAACCAACTAATTCCGACTTAAAATGAAGAAGTTATGAATATTTTTAATTTGTGCAGCAAAAATCGCAAAATCTGGAAGTCTGGGCGAAGCCAGGGGTGTGGGCGCAATGCCCAGGGGCGCGGGCGTGCTACCCAAGTGCGCGGGCGCTCTGCGCAGGGCGTGGTCGCACCAATGGTGCTGTCCGGGATTGTTTTGACATCCTTGACTAAAATAGGCATAACTCTTTCATACAAACTCAGATTGAGGAGATTCAAGATGATCCGGAACGAGGACGAGTAGACCTACAACTTTTGTTCTTTAAGTGTTTTGATTTGAGGTCGTTAACAGGGGCAAAATGTCCATCTTTGAGACTGATGTGTATTTAGAGTCAATCGGAGGGCGTCGGGAATGCACGTATGCAAGTGAAGTGCTTCTGATGATAGAAGATGTTCTAAGTTATAAGACTTGAAAATTATAAAATATAATGATGTTTAACATTTATCAATGATGTAACGACAATTATATCGACTTAACCAAACATTAAGTGTCGGTTAAATGAAAAGTATAAAGAAAAATGAAGCGAATGTTAACTTATTTAATGTTAACAAACATTATACATCTAATGTGATGTAAAGACGAGGTTTAAGGCTTAATTAAATGTTAAGTGTATTAAAGTGGAACGAAATGTGAAGTAAAAGGAAGTTTAACGTAAATAAATTAAATGAACAATGAGGAGCCCTAACAGGACTTAACCACATAAATTGAACATTGTGTATCAATCCTAAAGAAGATGATAGTCGATCGTAAAGTAAAGTTACTTAAACAATTACTAAGCATTGCTATGTGACTAATAAATGATGTGCATGATTACATAATTGTGTAGGATTCATGAAGTGCCGATATCTGTAAGCTATTTTCTGTAATTGATAATCTACAAACTAGGCAAGTCTTTCAGTTCCTATTTGCTTTATGAATTTGGTAACTGATTTTTGTGAATTAAACTGTTGAATGTATGTGCAATTATAAATGATGTTTTACACTGTGAAAGTCAATTTATGACTAAACTGATTGGGTTATGGAACTCAATCTTTAATTGAGATGTGAAATACATCATGTATGATATGTTTAGTTAAACTATTATGATGTATGAACTGAGAATGATATTGTGTGCTATGTGATGCATGAAAACTGTTAGACTTGCTGAGCTGTCGAGCTCATTCTTACAAAATAATCATTTTGCAGGTCAAGGATTCATGGTAATGATACGTGCTAATTGAATAATAGAGATCAATATCAATTCAAGAAGATTATTTGCTTTTAGATGAGAAATATATCTGATGGTTTGGATATATTATAATTGTTGAGTTGTCCGATGTATAATGGATATTAATTTGTAATGTAAGATTTTGTTTATACCTCTGATGAAGCGAGTCATAAAAGTAGATTTGATTTAAAAATATGTAAATGATAAAGGTTGAGATTCAGTGTAATGAAGAAAGAAATGTATAAAAGTTTTAATTATTCCTCATTTTTGTAAATTTAATACTGATTAATGATGTAAAGTTAGAAGTTCGTTGTATTGTTAACGACCGATGTCAATAGGTTGTATTGTATGAATTTTGGGGTCGTTACAGTTAGTATCAAAGCTGATAGGTTATACACCTCACGTAAGAGTACCTTAGGCTATGCCCTTAAGTTATAAGAATTTAAGTTTAAGTAGTGGTACCGTCGTCCTCTTTAATGGTTGATGTATAGTATCTAGGCTAAACGATTCCTTCAGGGAGTGGAGGTATATACGAACTAGCCACCGATCTAACTCACTTTGTAAGACGGTGTAGACGAGACGAAAAACTAGTTTGTTGGTTGTTTGTGGGAAACCACTCAGCTTACTATATTGAACACTGTTAGATACACGATGTGTACTGAGCATAGAGTTATGAATAAGTATTATGAAAAGATGATTCTTTTTACATACATAGATGTATAGGATGAGTTAAGTATTTGAAATGTTATAAGAAGAAGATGAGAATGACGAGGACTAAACTCAAATAAAATATTGAGCAATATGAATGAAGTTAGAAATTCTTAAAGGAAGAATTGATTAATAAACAAGAAGATTCAAAGAAGAATCTTGAAGAGATATAAAGACAAGAATCAAGAGTTACCTAACTCCAATAATCAAGATGACGAATAATGATGAATAGACAAAGTCTATAAGATTAAAAGCATAAATGAAATCATAATATGATAAGATGAAAGGTAAAGATAAGAAGATTGTAAAACAAAATGATAATGAGATAAGAAAAGAATCATAAGGGAGATGATTATAGAATGAGATCACGACGTGGTCTTTTAAAGTTGTAAAAGACAGATGGTCTATAATGATTGAATGGTTATAGTTTGATGCTATAAAGAGAATATACTATGAGATAGTACGAGATAAACTTACGAGTTATAGATGATGAGATACATAAAAATCTGTATAAAGCAAAAAGAAATAGAAGAGTAGGATGGAATTAAGTTGGATTTCAACTGAGAACTCATGTGGTGGCTGAGTTGTACAAACTTTTGTATGGGCAGGGGTTTTGTGCTTACACTTGGTTTATCACATGGATAATTATTGGAATGTTGGTGTCGCACTATCGCTATATATATGGTGAGAAGGTTATTCTTGTCCCATGTTTATAATTGATAGTTAGAGACTATTAAGATTAGATTAGATGATATTAAGATTAGGTGCGGTTCTTAAAACTCATTCTTGTTGTAAGTTCTTGACTCATAATCGTATATATGTTTTTGAACCCTTAAACATATGGACAGTCCCTGATCAGTTCTTGGACTACGTATTGCTAGGACAAGTTCTTAAACTCATATTATTGTGGAAGGTTCCTGAACTTCGAAAGTGTGGTAAGTTTGATGAACTATACTGGGTATAGAAAGGTTATGGTATAGAGAGCTTTGATGGTGCTGAAGATTAATAGAATGATTAAGTAATGAAACGGTGGAGTAAATATTTACATTGGAGAAAATTGGATATTCTAAATCTTCTAGTCATGCTAGATTTTTGAAATTTATTGACTTCGTCCTGATGTTTGCACTTCTGAGTCTTTTGAGCAAATTTTGGATCAAATGATTAAACCAATGGATTTTTTAAAATAATGCTATTATTCACATGTCTATGCTAATTTCTCCAGCTAGAAAAAAATGATTTAAAATTTTTAATATGTATTTTATATTTTCTATGCATCTTTTGATATGGTGTAGAAATAATAATCGAGGAAGTCATCAATGCAGTTGAACCTAGTGTTGGATGTGATCGTAGGATCGTCAGCCCACTATGGTATGATGTAGTATGACGACGTCATATGATGACGAAATCCTTAACGTACCATTACTACGGTATGGTATCAAGATATTATAAAAAGATTTATTTATTTTTAGTTTTCTTAAACTATAAAATATATATATATATATATTTATTGAGTTGGTTAAAAAATAAATAATATATATATATATATATATATATATATATTTCGATTGATGCCCGAATTATTGCTAAAAGTCTATGCTACTTGACTCAGCTAGACAAATATTGAAAAATGTTTATGATATTCTAGCGTTCTTGATAAAGTATGCCAAACAAAATTATTTTGGGGCGGATTCAGATGTTGAAAACTGAGGTGAACAACCCTATAAAGGGGACACCTTATCGGAGACAATGGTTCCGAAAGTAACGCATATATTCGTTACGATGTTGTAATCTAATACGTTGCGCACGACGTAGCGGTACGATAGGCTGATCACCTAGAGTACTTGCAGAGAGTATTTTCAGTCTGTGTGATTGCTAAACATTCTATTAAAGATGCTTTACAGTGGTGATACACTATTAAACATGGAGAAGAGTTCAAGGTCTTATGACCCCTCATCATGATTTGGAATCTTTTAAATTCCAAAGTTTTTTATATCGCTTCCCAATTGTTGAGCAATTGTGGAAGATTCTTATTATTTTGAAGTTGAATGTGGCAAGAAGGATATTCCTTAGAAAGAAGTAGTTGTAAAATGTAACTTGTGATGATGAAAGATCTTTAGAGAAAGAATTTGGTTATACAATTCAGTGAAAAATGATTAATGTAAAGTTTATTGTGGTAGATCAAATGAACGAAGATTAGTAAATTAAAATTTCGAGGATGAAATTCTTAAAAGAAGGGGTGAATGTGATAACTTGAATATTTGTACGATGGTAGATCAGGATATTAAATAGTTACAACGAGTATGTTATGCAATGATCCTTAGAAAAGGGAAATGAATGCGTTAAGGGTTAAAGAATATATAGAACTCAAAGTGTTCCAGGTTTAAGTGAAGGTGATGAAATAAAACCTACACTAAGGTAATGTGTTAAGTGATTTAACGATAATTGTGAAAGAAATTTAGTGAAAACCGAGGAAGGTTGATTCCGAGGACGGAATCCTTATAAGGAGGGAAAGATGTGACATCCCGAATTTTCAAGAATTAATAAATAAGAATTTAATGAATAAAATTCTTATAATGAGATGTTTCGAGTTTGAGTATATGTATATGTGTTATATATTATGAAATATATGATTTGGTGTGAAGAGAATTATATATTCATGTATTGGGAAAAAGAGGTTTAATTGTTAATTAAACTATTAAAGAAATTAAATGAAATTGTTATGAAAAGAAAATTAACTGAATAATATTAGTTAATTTAATTAAGTTAAAATTATATTATGAGATAATATAATTTGATTGTTATGCCTTGTTAGCAATGAAAATCATTATGAATTAAGTTTCATTAATAATGTGAGTGATTCACTTAATTAAAATAGTGAATTAATGTGAATATATTTGTTTTAATAAAATGAGAGATTAATATATATTACATATAAATGTAGTATGTTAATGTAATATGATTGTGAATTTCATGAGTAGTTAAAATATTTATCGAATTAAATAAATATTTTGATTGGGATATTTATGGAATAAAATGAATATGTGATGGAAATTGTTATGGGATAAATTTTTAAGGTATGATAATATTGATGAGATTTATGTTAAATGATTTTATAATCGGTGCATATTTTATTGCGCTAATAGAATGGTAATATTCTAGTTTAATTAAATAAATAAATTAGAGAGATTATGATTTGTTAAATAAAATTAGAGTTATATGGGTGAAGTAATTTAATCAAATGAAGTGTGACAATTGTGAACCATAAGATAAAGGGATTATTTAAATAAAATAGTAAGAGGCTAATTGGGTTTTAGCCAAACATGGTCTAAAGACCATTTATATTTGTAACTGCCGAGTCTTTGTTTTGATAACTGGCTAAACCACGTTAAAGTGGTGGTCAGTTTATTTGCTAAGGCAGAGAGAAGGAGAGAAATAGAGAAGAGAGGAAGAGAGAAATTTAGAGAGAAAGAGAAGAAATTCTCTGTAATTGAGAAGGTTTTGGAGAATCAATGAAGGAAGAAGAAGAAGATTCATATCATCTATCCTAGATTTAAAGAAGATATCAAAGTTAATAATTTGGTTATAAAATCTATTTTGTGTTCTTATATACTTCTTTGTAAAAGAATTTGGGTAGAGGATTTGTTAATAATTGATGATACACTTGTTAATAGATGTGTATAATCTAGTATATAACCTCTATAATGGGTTTTGTAGTAATCGGATTGGTGTAATTATGTTAAAAGATAGAGAATTTGAGTTTTTGGTTGAATATGTACATTTTGGCTTACTTTGAGACTAAAATTGGTGGGTAGCTCATGTATAGAATTTGAAATCGACGGGTATATGTTATAGTAACTTGAGAAATGAAAACAATGCAAGTTGAAGGAACCAAAATGGATCTAAAATGAAGTAGTGTTCGGTCTCGCTAAATATGTTGAAATTTGAAAATATGGCATGAACGCTGAATTGAAACCCTTAAAATGATTTGTTAAAGTTTTTAAAATGTTATAATCGTTCTGTAGATGAGTAGTTCAGTGTTTAACGAGTTTATCGAGTCGAAAACCAACTAATTCCGTCTTAAATAGAAGAAGTTATGAAGATTTTAAGTCTGTGCATCAAAAATCACAAAATCTGGAAGTCTGGGGCAACGGGCTCGCGGCCCAAGAGTGCGGACGAGTTGCCAAATGGCGCGGGCGCGCCGCCCAGGGCGCGGGCGCCCCACTGGTACTGTCCGGGACTATTTTGACATCCTTTACTAAAATAGGCATAACGTTTTCATACAAACTCCGATTGAGGCGATTCAAGATGATCCGAAACGAGGACGAGTAGACCTACAACTTTCGTGCTTTAAGTTTTTCAATTTGAGGTAGTTAACATGGTCAAAATGGACATCTTTGGGACTAATGTGTATTCACAGTCAATCGGAGGGCGTCGGGAATGCACGTATGCAAGTGAAGTGCTTCTGAAGATAGACGATGTTATTCTAAGTTATAAGACTTGAAAATTATAAAATATAATGATGTTTAACATTAATCAATGATGTAACGACAACTATATCGACTTAACCAAACATTAAGTGTTGATTAAAAGAGAAGTATAAAGAAATATGAAACGAATGTTAACTTAATTAATGTTAACAAACATTATACATCTAATGTGATGTAAAGACGAGTTTTAAGACTTAATTAAATGTTAAGTGTATTAAAGTGGAACGTAATGTGAAGTAAAAGGAAGTTTAACGTAAATGAATCAGATGAACACTGAGGAGCCCTAACAGGACTTAACCACATAAATTGAACATTATGTATCAAACCTAAAGAAGATGATAGTCGATCATAAAGTAGAGTTACTTAAACGATTATTAAGCATTGTTATGTGACTAATAAATGATGTGCATGATTACATAATTGTGTAGGATTCATGAAGTGCATATATCTGTAAGCTGTTTTCTGTAATTGATAATCTACAAACCATGCAAGTCTTTCAGTTCCTATTTGCTTTATGAATTTGGTAACTGATTGTTGTGATTCAGGCTGTTGAATGTATGTGCAATTATAAATGATGTTTTACACTGTGAAAGTCAATTTATGACTAAACTGATTGGGTTATGGAACTCAATCTTTAATTAAGATGTGAAATACATCATGTGTGATATGTTTAGTTAAACGATTATGATGTATGAACTGAGAATGATATTGTGTGCTATGTGATGCATGAAAACTATTAGATTTGCTGAGCTGTCGAGCTCATTCTTGCAAAATAACTATTTTATAGGTTAAGGATTTAAGGTAATGATACGTGCTAATTGAATGATAGAGATCAATATCAATTCAAGAAGATTATTTGCTTTTAGATGAGAAATATATTTGATGGTTTGGATGTATTATAATTGTTGAGTTGTAAGTTGAGTTATCCGATGTATAATGGATATTGAGTTGTAATGTAAGATTTTGTTTATACCTCTGATGAAGCGAGTTCTAAAAGTAGATTTGATTCAAAAATATGTAAATGATAAAGGTTGAGATTCAGGGTAATGAATAAAGAAAGGTATAAAACTTTTAATTATTCCGCATTTTATTAAATTTAATTCCGATTAATGATGTAAAGTTAGAAGTTCGATGTATTGTTAACGACCGATGTTGAGAGTTGTATTGTATGAATTTTGGGGTCATTACAGTATTATCAAAGATGATAGGTTATACACCTTAGGTAAGAGTACCTTAGGCTATGACCTTAAGTTATAAGAATTTAAGTTTAAGTAGTGGTACCGTTGTACTCTTTAATGGTTGATGTATAGTATCTAGGCTAAACGATTCCTTCAGGGAGCGGAGGTATATACGAACTAGCCACCGATCTAACTCACTATTTAAGACAGTGTAGACGAGACGGGAAACTAGTTTGTTGGTTATTTGTGGGAAACCACTCAACTTGCTATATTAAACACTGTTAGAGACTCGATGTGTACTGAGCATAGAGTTATGAATACATATTATGAAAAGCTTTCCACATACATAGATGTATAGGATGAGTGAAGTACTAGAAATGTTATAATAAGAAGATGAGAATGACGAGGAGTAAACTCGAATAAAATATTGAGCAATATGAATGAAGTTAGAAATTTTTAAAGGAAGAATTGACTAATAAACAAGAAGATTTAAAGAAGAATCTTGAAGATATATAAAGATAAAAATCAGGAGTTACCTAACTCCAATAATCAAGATGGCGAATAATGATGAATAGACAAAGTCTTTAAGATTAAAAGCATAAATGAAATCATAATATGATATGATGAAATATAAAGATAAGAAGATTGTAAAACAAAACGATAATGAGATAAGAAAAGAATCATAAGGGAGATGATTATAGAATGAGATCACGACGTGATCTTTTAAAGTTGTAAAACATAGATGGTCTGTAATGATTGAATGGTTATAGTTTGATGCTATAAAGAGAAAGTACTATGAGATAGTACGATATAAACTTACGAGGAGTTATAGATGATGAGATACATAAAAATCTGTATCGAACAAAAAGCAAGAGAAGAGTAGGATGAAATTAAGTGGAATTTCAACTGAGGACTCATGTGGTGGCTGAGTTGTACAAACCTTTGTATGGACAGGGGTTTAGTGCTTACACTTGGTTTATAACATAGATAATCATTGGAATATTGGTGTCGCACTATCGCTATATATATGGTGAGAAGGTGATTCTTGTCCCATGTTTGTAATTGATAGTTAGAAACTATTAAGATTAGATTAGATGATATTAAGATTAGGTGCGGTTCTTAAAACTCATGGTTGTGGTAAGTTCGTGACTCATAATCGTATGTATGTTTTTGAACCCCTAAGCGTATGGACAGTCCCTAATCAGTTCTTGAACTACATATTGCTAGGACAAGTTCTTAAACTCATATTATTGTGGCAAGTTCCTGAACTTCCAAAGTGTGGTAAGTTTGATGAACTATGCTGGGTATAGAAAGGTTATGGTATAGAGAGCTTTGATGGTGCTGAAGATTGATATAATGATTAAGTAATGAAACGGTGGAGTAAAGATTTACATTGGAGAAAATTTGATATTCTAATCTTCTAGCTATGCTAGATTTTTGAAATTTATTGACTTCGTACTGATGTTTGCACTTCTGAGTCTTTTGAAAAATATTGGATCAAATGATTGAACCAATGTATTTTTTAAAATAATGCTATTATTCACATGTCTATGCTAATTTCTTCAGCTAAACAAAAATGATTTAAAATTTTCAAAATGTATTTTTTATTTTCTATGCATCATTTGATATGGTGTAGAAATAATAATTGAGAAAGTCATCAATGCAGTTAAACCTAGTGTTGGATGTGATAGTAGGATCGTCAGCCCACTATGGTATGATGTAGTATGCCGATATCATATGATGAAAAAAATCCTCAACATACCATTACTATGGTACGGTATCAGGATATTATAAAAAGATTTATTTATTTTTAGTTTCCTTAAACTATAATATATATATATATATATATATATATATTTCTTGAGTTGGTTATAATATATATATATATATATATATATATCGATTGATGTCCGAAATGTTGCTAAAAAGGTCTATGCTACATGACTCAGCTAGACAAATATTGAAAGATATTTATGATATTTGAGCGTTCTTGACAAATATGCCAAACTAAATTGTTTTGGGGCGGATTCAAATATTGAAAACTGAGGTGAACAACCCTATAAAGGGGACACGTTATCAGAGACAATGGTTTCGAAAGTAACGCATATATTCGTTATGATGATATAATGTAATACGTTGTGCACGACGTAGAGGTACCATAGACTGATCACCTAGAGTACTTGCAGAGAGTGTTTTCAGTCTATGTGATTGCTAAACATTTTGTTAAAGATGGTTTACAGTGGTGATACACTATTAAATATAGAGAAGAGTTCAAGGTCTTATGACCCCTCAGCATGATTTGGAATCTTTTAAATTTCTGAGTTATTTATATCTCTTCCCAATTATTGAGCAATTGTGAAATATTCTTATTATTTTGAAGGTGAATGTGGCAAGAAGGATATTCCTTAGAAAGAAGTAGTTGTAAAACGCAACTTGTGATGATGTAAGATCTTTAGAGAAAGAATTTGGTTATACAATTCAGTGAATAAAGATTAATGTAAAGTCTATTGTGGTAGATCAAATGAACGAACATTAGTAAATTAAAATTTCGAGGACAAAATTCTTAAAAGAAGGGGTGAATGTGATAAGCTGAATATTTGTACGATGCTAGATCAGGATATTAAATGGTTACAACGAGTATGTTATGCAATGATCCTTAGAAAAAGGAAATGAATACGTTAAGGGTTAAAGAATATATAGAACTCGAAGTGTTCCAGGTTTAATTGAAGGTGATGAAATAAAACCTACACTAAAGTAATGTGTTAAGTGATTCAACGATAATTGTGTAAGAAATTTAGTGAAAATCGAGGAAGGTTGATTCCGAGGACGAAATCCTTATAAGGAGGGAAGGATGTGACAACCCGAATTTTTAAGAATTAATAAATGAAAATTTAATGAATAATATTCTTATTATGAGATGTTTCGAGTTTGAGTATGTGTATATGTGTTATATATTGTGAAATATATGATTTGATGTGAAGAGAATTATATATTCATGTATTGGGGAAAAGAGGTTTAATAGTTAATTAAACTATTAAAGAAATTAAATGAAATTGTTATAAAAAGGAAATTAACTGAATAATATTAGTTAATTTAATTAAGTTAAAATTATATTATGAGATAATATAATTTGATTGTTATGCCTTGTGAGCAATGAAAATTATTATGAATTAAGTTTCATTAATAATGTGAGTGATTCACTTAATTAAAATAGTGAATTAATGTGAATATATTTGTTATAATAAAATGAGAGATTAATATATATTACATATAAATGTAATATGTTAATGTAATATGATTGTGAATTTCATGCGTAGTTAAAATATTTATCGAATTAAATAAATTTTTTGATTGGGATATTTATGGAATAAAACGAATATGTGATGGAAATTGTTATGGGATAAATTGTTAAGGTATGATAATATTGATGAGATTTATATTAAATGATTTTATAATCGGTGCGTATTTTATTACGCTAATGGAATGGTAATATTCTAGTTTAATTAAATAATTAAATTAGAGAGATTATGATTTGTTAAATAAAATTAGAGTTATATTGTTTAAGTAATTTAATCAAATGAAGTGTGACAATTGTGAACCATATGATAAAGGGATTATTTAAATAAAATAGTAAGAGGCTAATTGAGTTTTAGCCAAATATGGTCTAAAGACCATTTGTATTTGTAACTGCCAAGTCTTTGTTTTGATAACTGGCTAAACCATGTTAAAGAGTGGTCAGTTTATTTGCTAAGGCAGAGAGAAGGAGAGAAATAGAGAAGAGAGGAAGAGTGAAATTTAGAGAGAAAGAGAAGAAATTCTCTATAATTGAGAAGGTTTTGGAGAATCAATGAAGGAAGAAGAAGAAGATTTATATCATCTATCCTAGATTTAAAGAAGAAATCAAAGGTAATAATTTGTTTATAAAATCTATTTTGTGTTCTTATATACTTCTTTGTAAAAGAATTTTTGTAGAGGATTTGTTAATAATTGATGATACACTTGTTAATAGATGTGTATAATATGGTATATAACCTCTATAACGGGTTTTGTAGTAATCGGATTGGTGTAATTATGTTAAAAGATATATAATTTGAGTTTTTGGTTGAATATGTACATTTTGGCTTACTTTGAGACTAAAATTGATGGTTAGCTCATGTATAGAATTTGAAATAGATGGGTATATGTTGTAGTACCTTGAGAGACGAAAACAACGCAAGTTGAACGAACCAAAACGGATCTAAAATGAAGTCGTAGTGTTCGGTCTCGCTAAATATGTTAAAATATGAAAATATAGCATGAACGCTGAATTGGAGCCCTTAAAATAATTTGTTAAAATATCTAAAATGTTATAATCATTCTGTACATGAGTAGTTCAGTGTTTAACGGGTTCATAGAGTCAAAAACCAACTAATTTCGACTTAAAATGAAGAAGATATAAAGATTTTAAGTCTATGCATAAAAAATAGCAAAATCTGGAAGTCTGGGCGAAGCCAAGGAGCGAGCGCGCTGCCCTATTGTCGGGCACGCTGCCCAGGGCGCGGGCGCGGCAATGGTGCTGTCCGGGACTATTTTGACATCCTTTACTAAAATGGGCATAACGTTTTCAAACAAACTCTAATTAAAGCGATTTAAGATTGTCCGGAATGAGGACGACTAGACTTACAACTTTCGTTCTTTAAGATTTTCGATTTGAGGTCATTAACATGGGTCAAAATGGTCATATTTGGGACTAATGTGTATTCAAAGTCAATCAGGAGGGCGTCGGGAATGCACGTATGCAAGTGAAGTGCTTCTGACGATAGAAGATGTTATTCTAAGTTATAAGACTAGAAAATTATAAAATATAATAATGTTTAACATTAATCAATGATGTAACGACAACTATATCGACTTAAACAAACGTTAAATGTCGATTTAAAAAGAAGTATAAAGAAATATGAAACGAATGTTAATTTAATTAATGTTAACAAACATTATACATCTAATGTGATGTAAAGACGAGGTTTAAGACTTAATTAAATGTTAAGTGTATTAAAGTGGAACCTAATGTGAAGTAAAAGGAAGTTTAACGTAAATAAATCAAATGAACAATGAGGAGCCCTAACAGAACTTAACCACATAAATTGAACATTGTGTATCAAACCTAAAGAAGATGATAGTCGATCGTAAAGTAGAGTTACTTAAACAATTACTAAGCAATGCTATGTGACTAATATATGATGTGCATGATTACATAATTGTATAGGATTCATAAAGTGCAGATATATGTAAGCTATTTTGTATAATTGATAATCTACAAACCAAGCAAGTCTTTCAGTTCTTATTTGCTTTATAAATTTGGTAATTTATTGTCGTGATTCAGACTGTTGAATGTATGTGCAATTATAAATGATGCTTTACATTGTGAAAGTCAATTTATGACTAAACTGATTGGGTTGTGGAACTCAATCTTTAATTAAGATGTGAAATACAACATGTATGATATGTTTAGTTAAACGATTATGATGTATGAACTGAGAATGATATTGTGTGCTATACGATGTATGAAAACTATTAGATTTGCTGAGCTGTCGAGCTCATTCTTGCATCATAACCATTTTGCAGGTCAATGATTCAAGGTAATGATACATGCTAATTGAATGATAGAGATCAATATCAATTCAAGAAGATTATTTACTTTTAGATGAGAAATATATCTGATGGTTTGGATGTATTATAATTGTTGAGTTGTAAGTTGAGTTGTCCGATGTATAATGGATTTTGATTTGTAATGTAAGATTTTGTTTTTACCTCTGATGAAGCGAGTCATAAAAGTAGATTTGATTTAAAAATATGTAAATGATAAATGTTGAGATTCAGGGTAATGAAGAAAGAAAGGCATAAACGTTTTAATTATTTCACATTTTATTAAATTTAATACCGATTAATGAAGTAAAGTTAGAAGTTTGAAATATTGTTAACGACCGATGTCGAGAGTTGTATTATAAGAATTTTTGGGTAGTTACAATTTGACGGCCCGGTATTGTGATCGGGGTTAAGTTGATGACCCGGTATTGAGACCGGGGGTTGATTTGATGGCCCGGTATTGAGACCGGGGTTGAGTTGACATCCCGGTATTGAGACCGGGATTGAGTTGATGACCCTGTATTGAGATCGGGGTTGAGTTAACGACCCGATATTGAGACCAGGGTTGATTTGATGTCCCGATATTGACACCGGGGTTGATTTGATGGCCCGGTATTGAGACCGGGATTGAGTTGATGACTCGGTATTGAAACCGGGGTTGATTTGATGGCCCGGTATTGAGATCAGGTTTGAGTTGATGATCCGGTATTGAGACCGGGGTTGATTTGAAAAGACTATTTTGCCCTCCTATAGTGTTAGTAACAGGGAAATAAAATTTTGAGTGCCTACAGATGCCCCTCTTTATCATGTTAAAACAATGTGGTGGAATGAATAGGATAAAGATTGCTAGACACTAGAAATGCAGATGCAATGGCAAAGCAATGCATGACAGGATACGCGATGAATGTTTAGATACCTTCGAGGGGGTAGGGTTATCATTGATTGATTACGTTAGTGTCTGCTGAGGATAACGTTATCCTTGATAACCCTTATTGCCGCATTATCATGTGGTTGCTAGTAGGACATCAGAGTTAAGTTATCATAGACTGTTCTCAACACTTTCTGCTGGGGATGACATTCTCCGTGATAGCTTTGTTGACTTTGACGGAGATGACATTATTGATGTTACCTTGGTTTGAGACCAATGGTTTCCCACGCCTGCCGATACTCTTTATGGGGAATATTTTCCTTCCGGTTGATGTCGTTGTATCTTTCTGGCAATTTCTCTGTTGGGGATACATCTCGGTCACTGAGTTACCTCAGTGTGTGCTTCCAATGCCTATCTTGATGATAATTTACACTGGTAGTTGGCAACAGAGGGTTAAATAACTAATCTTTCTTGGTACACCCTCTGAGGATGTGTATAACAGATTCCAGATTCCATCATCGGGGATGGATTATTATATTTCTTCCGTCACTGGATCACTTCCGATGCTTCGCGGGGGTTGCGCTAACGATTGAGACGTTGCTAGTTTTGAGCCAACGGCTGCTACTTCGCTAGGGTTAAGCCAACGACCGAACTGTCAGCGGTCAGTACCCGACGCTTCGCTGGAGTTGTGCCAACGGCTGAACTGTCATCGGTCAATACTCGACGCTTCGTTGGGGTTGTGCCAATGATAGAACTATCACCGGTCAGTACCCGACGTTTTGCTGGGGTTGTGCCAACTGCTGATACTGTCATCGGTATATTCCCGATGCTTCGCTAGGGTTGTGCCAACGGTTTAACTGTCATCGGTCAGTACCTGATGCTTCGCTGGGGTTGTAACAACAATTGAACTGTCACTGGTCTATACCCGACGCTTCGTTGGGGTTGTGCCAACGGCTGAACTGCCATCGGTCTGTACCCGACGCTTCGCTGGGGTTGTGCCAACCGCAGAATTGTCACCAATTTATAGCAGACGCTTTGCTGGGGTTGTGCTAACGGCTTATACTGTCATCGGTCTGTACCTAATGCTTTGCTGAGGTTGTGCACATGGCTAAACTATCACCAGTCTGTACCCGACGCTTTGCTGGGGTTATGCCAACGGCTGAACTGTCATCGGTCTGTACCCGACGCTTCGCTGGGGTTGTGCCAACGGCTGAACTATCATCAGTCTGTACCTGACGCTTCGCTGGGGTTGTGCCAATGGCTGAACTGTCACCGGTCTGTACCCGACGCTTTGCTAGGGTTGTCCCAATGTCTTAACTGTCACCGGTCTATACCCGACGCTTCGCTGGGGTTGTGCCAATGGCTTAACTGTCACCGGTCTGTAGCCGACACTTGGCTAGGGTTATGTCAACGGCTGAACTGTCATTGGTCTATACCCGACGCTTCACTACAATTGTGCCAACGGCTAAACTGTTATCGGTCTGTACCCGACGCTTTAAAAGTGACAGTTTTTGGCAATTTTGCACCGTTTTTCGGCAGTTGTGCACAGTTTTTCTGCAGTTTTTCAACATTCTTCATCATTAGTGCCCGGACATTGCTTCGGGAAGCATACCAATGGCTTTCAAGAAGTTCCCCTTTTTGTCAGGATTCCACGGCTTAAACGCAGGATTTCAGGACAAACCGCTCAATCATGTAGCGATTTTTTCTCAGATTTAACTTTTCAGCTCATATAAACTCCATTTAACTTGAACCAAACCGAGTCGAAGGGGGCGGGACCCACCCTGGGGAGCCGCAAGTAGAGGTGCGACTGCCGCAGGTGGGCCCGCTTCTACCTGTATTTTTATATTGGGCAGCGAGAGTCATTTGAAATCAGTTTCATTTTGAGTTTCAAACGGAATCCGATTTTCTTCTTCAGATCTACGGAGTTTAGGCAGCCTTTTTTTGATTTCATCAGCTCCCACGCGTTCAGCGCATCGCAGGTAATGTTTTACATCCTTTTTTCGCATGTTTTGACCGTTAAAAGTATGTAAACCACGTAGGGTGCATTTAGACGCAATGTATGAAAAATGTATGCTTATATGACCTGCTAAAAATTTTCTGACTTCACAAGTATGCATATTTTACTGTAATGCACATATTAATGTAAGAAAAATCATATCCTAAGACAGTCATACTTTGCTCTTTTTGATCAGTTTACTTATCTTTTTTGGGGCCTAATGAGCCTGGATTTTCAAATACAAATGTCCATGGTAATTTGGCTACCATGTGAAGTTTACTTTTGATTTTATTTCATAAATATGAACTGTTCCTATTTTGGGAAGGTGTGCTACTGAATGGCCACCTAGTCATGCTTGTGTGCATGCGGATAGTCTATTTTACAAAGGAGACTCTGGCGAAAGTTTTTTAAAAACCCGAGCCTTAAATAAACATGCAATTTTGACTCTACTGGGAATTTTTGACTAACCCATACATGTTTTAGGACTTAGAAATTTGAAAAACATGCAATTTTAACTCTACTGAGGATTTTTGACTGACCCATGCATGTTTTAGGACTTAAAAATGCATAAAATACTGATTTAAATTAAGAAGCCACAGGTTTTAGGCTTACCACACCCTTTTTGAGGTGATTTGGAGACTTTGAGGTGATGGACAGAGACAGACCCGGTAGTGCTAGCAGGGTAGTTTCAAGAGTTAGACGGAGGCGAGCTTCTGATGTTCCTCAACCACGTTCAGCTCGGTCACCTCGCAGATTAGCAGAGTCGGTGATTCGTCCAGCCCAAGACGAGTCGTCGATTGATATAGTTGATGAGGAGGCTACTTTTGCTGCTCCCGTCCCAGGTCAGGCCCCACGTGCGGAGTTTTTGGGCATTTTTGTGCTAACCCAGGAGTTGCTGGGAGACTTGAGTCGTCATCCATTATGATTTCTTCATGCGAATGAGGTGACTTAAATTTTTCTTCTTTATGGATTCTCTTTTTTCTTTTGCCATTCTCGGGGCACAAGTTTCTGATATGGGTTAGTTTTTAATGTAGGTTCCCGGCTTTATGCAGCCCCGAGGGAACTGGTTCAATGTGAACTCCCTCTACCACACTTCGCACCAGGAGTACAGGGATATCGTTAACGGCTGAGGGTTTCAGGCCTTATTCTCTATTCTTCCCCGCCGCTGCCCCTGTCCCTACAGTTATATGAGGGCTTTGTCTGAGCGCTGGTCCCACCAGTCTCAGTCTCTTCACTTGTTGGACTGCGAGGTAATGATGACCCCTATGGATTGGAGGTTCATCACTGGCATAAAGTTTGAGGGTGAACCCGTGCCTGTTGTGGCCGACATTACGCTCACTGCCGTTAGATCCCTGTTGGGAGTTCTTGTGATGGCGCTCAAGGGTCAAACGGTCCGATCTGGTCCCTTGAGCATAGATGCCCAGGGTGGGGCTTTACTTGAGCCTCCGCCTGATGATGGTTAGGGATCTCATCCTGAGGCGATTATTTTTGGTGATCATCAGGGTTATTTTTTGGCGGATAATTCATCGATAGTTTCCTTCGCTCTGGTCAATGCTACTCGACATGTAAAGTGCCTCAGTGACTTTGATCAGGGTTCCTACACCTTTGCCTATTTTCTCCAATGTATGAGCATGCTCTCGGAGGGTTTGACAGAGGCTTGGTTAGGGTTCTACCCATTTCTGCTGGTGAGTACATCTTTCTGGTACATTTTTTATTTTTTCATTTACATTTGTCATGTCTTGGTCACTGAGGACTTTTGATATTTATATGGCCAGTTCTGGGCGTATGAGAGGCTTCCTTGCCTACGGCCTGCCACTGCTTTAGTTTTGAATACCTATCCCCGGGGATGGCGTTGGCATCACTCCACTTTGATGGAGGACCCTGCTACTGAGTGCTTTACTCATTCTCGCCTGCAGTTGGAGCTTTTGATAGCCGGAGTGATCTCGTGGATCCTATATACCTATGAGTTTTTGACTGTTGGATTTGAGGGTGGCTTCCCCACTGGTCGGGAGTTTGTATTGTCGACCCGCAGAGTCCCGTTTTTTACAAAGGGAGACTGAGATCTCTATCTAGGAGAGCGTGCTATTAGGAGCATCACGGGGCAGATCCGCATTCCTATTGTTCCTGCTGTTTAGCATCATTGGCCATTGATCCAGCCACTGATAGATATCCCTATGACGGGCGTTGACGGCTTTACCCTGTCAGAGAGTCCATACAGTCAGGAGGCATTTAGCAGCTGATGGAGTCTTTGCACTATTGGAGCTCAGACTCGTGCTACCCAGTTCATAGCAGACAGTGTGCCTAGGTCTGTGATGATGACAGACTGGATAGCTTGCCTCATGGAGCCTACTCACTTGGACCAGATCACAGGGCTGACCTAGGAGTTAGAGAGAGCTCATGTGTTCATCAGGAATCTTAGCCGAGATCTGTCAGAGGCATCTTTTTTTGACCCTTCCAGCTCAGGTACGGGCCCTCATCAGGTCCATTTTCCAGCAATTTTACAGGAGCTGATCCTCCCTTGTACCGCCCAGATATGCCTGATGACTGCGACTTTGTGTCCACGGAGGAGATGGAGCAGGTTAACAGCCTGAGTGTAGACGTTTTGGATCTTTTTGGATAGCTATTGTAGCTATATCTTTTGGTCAGCCACTGTTTTGGCTTTTGGGCGACTATGCCCCATTTTGATAGACTACTGTTAGTAGTTGGGTGGTGGTGCCCCACATTCCTGTACTTTTTATTTTGCTTTGTATTATCAGACAGGGATGATGCTTGTAGTAGATAGTTTATTGTAGATATGTATGATATTTCCTATCTATCGCATCATATTTATCATTGTCATTATGCATATATTATGTCATATGTATGTATTTAGACAGATGAGTTCAGATTTGACCCCTGGATGGTCTTATGATACGGTGATACAGATGTCGTCGTCCACTGTCAGTCGTATTGAGCATTTACCACCATCTGTGGTGGCATCATCCTTGAGATCGTGGTATGAGAGCCTACCCTTCCTAGCCAGAGGGGCATTGGATCAAATGGTAGGGCATTCATTGGCCCTCGTAGACTTTCAGGTTCCGTACAGGTTCATAGATAACCTTTTACCCTTTTGGATACCCGAGAAATAGGTTTTTAGCTTTGGGCGACACGAGCTAACTCCGACTTTAGAGGAGTATGAGCTGTTCATTGTTTTGGCTTTAGACTTGCCCTGCACTCGCATTGCGATCAGCGACATGAGGAGACCGTTTCTTCAGATGTCTGGTCTACGTCAGAGTGTAGTTTTAGATGAGATTATTTATGGACATGTGATCTCTATGGACTTCTTGATTTATCATTTTGGCCAGCTGGACAGCTACGATTGCTATTTTGGAGATTTTATTATTTCGGTAGAGGCATGGCATTTGGCCAGGATAGATGCTTTATTGATGTGCATAGTAGCCTATGTCTATATACCCCTTCACTTGGACCACCGGGATGTCGATTTGATAGTCATGGTTCGGGCCCTTAGACAGGGTAGCACTATTTTTCCGATGATATTGGCCGAGACGCTGAGAGCAGCCACCCACTGCATTACCCACTCGGAGGGGTTTTTTAGAGGCAGTTCGGTCTTGCTGTACGTATGGCTCATGTCCCATTTACGATCGATTGGATTTTTCAGACACCAGGGGTACTGTTTCACCCATAAGATAGCCATGTCTTACTTCTTTCAGCCAGCGAAGTGTACCGCTGCAGAGTCATGGTCAGCATTTCTATCTGATATTGCATATCCATTCTCGATTCTGCATGCTTAGGGCTAGTCTCCCTATAGCTTCATCACCCACACATTTGGCATGGACTATTTGCCCCTAGCGGGATTGAGGGGAGTGACTACTTACCATCCTTTGGCTGTTATGGACCAGGTCAATCAGTTTCAGAGCCTGCATCAGTTTGAGGGGGCTATTGATAACAGGATGTCAGCTTCGTCTATGTCGTCTACTAATTTGGTTAGAGTGTATGAGTGTTGGACTCATAGGGAGAGGTCTGATTTCTCTAGTAGCCATCCAGATCGATCTCCAGAGTACTCAACGTGGTTGGAGGCCGATATAGCATCAACTACATTCATTTAGTCAGCTCCGATAGTGGATCAGATGAGGAGGAGTCTATAGAGGATCTTGATTCTCCCATTGAGGATGAGTTGTTTATGGGTTTGACAGTAGCACTAGTTAGTGATCCGCTGATCATTCCTACCGGTATAGATCTAGCTTTGGCAGTCTTTCTAGCTTGGATGACCTTTGAGAGAGATCAGCTGAGAGCGCTGATGTTGACTGCCTTGTCTGGCAGAGATATAGCTTTTGCGGAGAGAGATGAGGCTCGAGCCACTCGAGATATGACATTGGTTGAGAGAGATGAGGCTCGATCTTCTCGAGACCCTGCTTTTGTTGATATTGAGGAGACTTTAATTGCTAAGGACTTAGCTTTTGCGGAGAGGGATGAGATTCGATCTGCCAGTGATGCAGCTTACGGAGGGATTGAGGAGGTTTTGATTTCCAGGGATGCTGCTTTTGTAGAGAGGGATGAGGCCATAGCTTCTCGGTATTTCCACATTACTGACAGTACTACTCTCCGATCTTATACTCATGGTTTGCTTGTCGAGATTAGTGTTTACATTGATGATCATAGTGCCACTATGCAGATGGCAATAGATGTTTTGGCCCGCATAGAGGCTGAGGGTATTGCGCTTGCAGCAGCTCCTCCATCTTCAGAGCTAGGTGATATGTTGGCACTGCTGTCCCGTTTATCCATGGGTCTATAGACTAGCTTTATTTTTCCTGCACATACTAGATCAACTATTTTTATCATGTACAGGACACTATGTATATATCAAATAGTATTATATATTAGAGAAATATATTTTGATTCACTTCCCTGTTTGGATATGTATTGTCATTGCTGAGTGATTACCACTTCTTTTTATGACTTGTTGTTATTGATGTATCTTGAGTTTCTCCTTGATGGACTGACAGTGAGATGTCAGAGAGTATCTCAGCTAGGCCTGCTGACCAAGGAGGCTTGATAGTTTTCAGGTTTCATATGGTTTCGGTGTCTTGGGACTAGTTTTTATTGGTTTTTATTTTTTCATGAAGGTCAAACCGCACCATAAATGGTTTCCTTTGTACTCCCAGGTGCAGGGAGATCAGGTAATTCGTAGTTCTGGTGGTGTGAGAGAGGTTTGTGTTTTGAGTTCGATTTGATGAGTTTTTAATTTTTTTTTTTGGTTTGACTGCAACAGAAGTGGCTGCCTACGTACTCCCAGGTGGAGGGAGATCAGGTCATTCGTAGTTCCGGTATCAAGTGAAAACTGAACCTGATTTGATTTACAGGGTCATGATGCGGGTATTCATGTGTTTCACACATAGTATCTTTTTATGTTGTCTGAGTTGATGAGTTGGGAAAATTCGGTTCCGTCCACTTCTTGCAATCTGATAGCTCCTTCCGTCAACACCTCCTTGACAATGAAAGGGCCTTCCCAATTAGGGGCAAACTTTCATTTGGCTTCTTATTAATTGGCCAAAACTTTCTTCTGCACCAAGTCATTTTCTTTGAATTACCGTATTTGAACTTTCTTGTTGTAGGATTGAGCAATCCTTTGTTGGATATAACTGCCAGTGGAAAATGGTTGTAGCCCTTTTTTCATCTATCAGGGATAGCTGGTGGTACCGGTCTTGCAACCACTGATCTTCGTCCATCTAAGCGTCAATTAATACTCGCAAGGACTCCATCTCTACTTCTATGGGAAGGACTGCTTCCATACCATAGACCAATGAATAGGGGGGAGCCCCAATAGAGGTACGCATTTGTTAGAGTTTATGCCCTAGAGGCTAATTCTTAGATGTAATTGCTTAAACATTTTTGATATTATATTTGATTGAATAAATGAATTATTTTATTATGATTTTATTTACTGCGTTATATAAATGTTAACATAATAAAAGTCCTTAGAATAGTGATACAAATTATATGGCTTCAAGTATGTGACTTGAACATGAGATCATATAGTTACAATTAGTATCATTACTCTTAAATGTCCCTAGTCGAGTGTCATTGTTAATGGGACAACAATGATACATTGAGACTAGTATGTGGATTGACTGATGGCCAAATCTCATTGGTCATAAATATATGAGATATTGAGTCAATGCATAGGTACATGTTAGAGAACAATGTACTGGGCAGACCCACCATGAGAATTCTACGTGGAGCATTATGCAAAGTGTCATAAGCAATTCTTATAGTGACAATGATGTAATGATCCTCCGACCTGAAATTACTATATTACTACACGAGAATTTATGTACTTTGATATCATCAAAGGCCACCTTTAATAGGTGGACGATAAAGGTGATTATTGGATACATCATGAATCGTGTGAGGAATATGAGTGATCTAGATGGAATTTAACCCTCCTATATATTAGGGGTGATATCCATAGGCCTCTTGATTGAGTAGGACTATGAAATGCATGGCCATGCTCAAATAGTGATTTGTTTCATATAGTCTACTCATCGATCAAGAAAACTCAGATTAAATTATGAAGAGGATGACACATTCCATGCCTCGAGTTTAATCTAGGATGTCAAGGTTAAAAGGATTAAATTACATTGAAACATTGGTCACGAAAAGGTTGTATCGAATCACCGATCTTATTATTATTTGGGTAGCAGTGATGCATTACTAGATGCCGCTCACTGTTTATAATTTTATAATATGATTTTAAAATTATTGCCAACATAATAATAACCTATAGGGTCACACACTTAGAACGTAATTAAAAGGGAATTAATTTAAATTGTATGGATTTAAATATATCAATATGATTGATAGTATTTAAATTATGAATTTAAATTAATAGGATAATTTGTATATATATATATATGTATATTAATTAAGTAAGACTTAATTAAGATATATAATATATATATATATATATATATATAAATTCAGATTTTATTTTTCTAATTGGATTAGGTTTTGGTTAATTCCTTTAACTGCTATATATATGATATATCAGCCGTTTAGGGTATCATCGATATCAAAACCCTAGCCGCTCTTAGAGAGAGTAGAGAGAAAAATTTTGAAAAGTCCAGATCCTTGGCGGCTAGTACCGCAGCTTTCCTTGCTGCAGATTGTGTGACGATTCGCGGGACGTTCGTGTGGATACCGTAGAGGCGCAGTTCCGTTGGATTGCATTGAGGATTCGAAGCAGTTCTAGAATCTCCATCGTCTCCTTTCAGGCTTGAATAATCGGTAAAACATATCTTAACCTCTGAATTAATATGTTTTCGCATGGATCCTATTTTAGGGTTTCAGAAAATTTTAATTTCCGCTGCGTTTATGTGCCGAAAACCCTATAGTGGTATCAGAGCTACTTGCGAAACGATTAATTCAGATTACGTGTTTTAATTGTATTCGTTATATATGATATATGATGATGCATGTTTACCGATCTGAAATTGAATATATGATATTCTGCATGTATGCGTATTCTGGAAATCTGTAATATATATGCATATATATGATATTCTGATAATTGTATCCTACAAGGTGGAAATTCAACTTCTGTTCTAATTGGATTAGAAACATGAAGATTCGATTTAATATGATTAATCGAAACTGGACATATATGATATGTTCTGGGTGTATTATTAGTATGAGTGTGTTAGCGGATTGTATATGATTCTGGAATTGTTTCAGAGATTTGTATGAAAAATTCTACAATACAGATTGTAGTTCAAAAAAAAATTTCCCAGGGCACTGCCCCCGGCCCCGCTCGCTGACCGGGCAGCGAGACCACCTGCTGGCTGATAGGTCAGCCGGACCACCGCCAGGGGGGAGCCCCCCCTTGGACCCCCCCGTCGTAGCGCACGATGGTCGTGACCTCAATATTTTGTATATAGTTTTCTTTAATTATATAAAATATGTCATATGCTTATTGTGATATGCATGGTGCATAGTTATGGCCCTTTTGACCCATAGGTTAGTGGTTTTGGTTTTTAAATACGGCTTGCATGTCGTGCCTTTCTATAAATTCTGATGTAATATTCTCTTCTCATCTAAATCCCCTCGAATGTAACTCGAAGTTTCTTTATGTCATGTAATGTACAATTGTAACCTATCAAGATGACAAGATGATGATGGAGAGGAGACACATGCATGAGGAAGGTCCCAGGAAGCTACTATTTTGAAGACCTTTTACCACCTTAGACTGACCTTCAATCTTTTCATTAGCTTGAAAAGATTGGCATAGGGTTGGGGCCATAACTGTGACACATTTAATTTTGCACTTTATTTATGCTTGTATACGATATGATATGATAAATAATGTGCATGTTTAATAAGATTAAAATTGGTGAGATCTAAATTAATTATTAAAATCCCTCATAAAATTATTAAGTCTAAATCAGATGCCTTCCAATGAATAACAATCATCAAGACCTTGACCGATGGATGTAGGTTTGCTAAAGTAAAGTACCCCATTTATCTTGGTAAGATGCGATAGGATAATTGTGATATCCAAACTATTAAAATCATTGGGCCAGACTTAACTAAGTTATCACAATAGGATTGTGGACTTAGAGGCATAGAGTTTGGTAGGTACCATTAGATGGACTAGAAACAAATGTTGTTCACCAAACTATCTAAGAGTTATATATGATATAATTGACAAAGGGTTGTCTACCTAAATAATTATGTTTTGAGAGAATAGCCAAAGCTAACTTAAGGCATAATGAAATATGGATCTTAGCTCACTAGAAAGATTTAATTGAAAAATGCTTTCCGAATTAATGGTGAGGGCTATTAATTTGAATAAAACAGTGGGAGGTATATTTTGAATGTACTATTATCAATTACATAATATCAAAATTCTGCAATTTGACTTATTATTTTTGCACTTATAAATTGTAGATATCAATGGCAAACAACAACACAAATAGTCTTTCACTACGATCAGTCCTTGAGAAGGAAAAGCTGAGTGGAGTTAATTTCCTTGACTGGCATAGGAACTTGAGGATTGTCCTCAAACAGGAGCGCAAGCTATATATCCTTGATGGGCCCATTCCTGCAGCACCAGCTAACACTGCACCACGTGTAGAGCATAATGCTTACAAGAAGCATCAAGATGATGCTCTGGACGTGAGTTGTCTCATGCTAGCAACTATGAACTCTGAGCTTCAGAAGCAACATGAGTTAATGGATGCTTATGAGATGATCGAGCATCTCAAGAAATTGTTCGAAGGGCATGCTCGACAGGAGAGGTATGATAGAAGCAAGGCGTTGTATCACTGCAAGATGGGTGAACGTGATCCAGTTGGTCCACATGTGCTGAAAATGATTGGGTATATTGAGTACCTTGGTAGGTTGGGTTTTCCGATTACTCCGGAAGCCCAAACTGATCTTGTTTTGCAATCTTTGAACAGCAGCTACTCTCAATTTGTTATGAATTACCTCATGAATGAAATTGAGAAACCACTTACTGAGTTGTTGAGCATGTTAAGAACTGCTGAGAACAACATGAAAAAGGCAGGACCCGCTCCCATAATGATGGTGCAAAAGGGGAATGCTAAAGGAATGGGGAAAGGCAAGAAGAAGATAGGATCTAAATCTGCCAAACCCAATCCCAAAACCAAACAGGCTTTAAAACCTAAAGGTGGGGTGGCTAAAGAAGGTGATTGTCACTTCTGTGGAAAATCTGGACACTGGAAAAGGAATTGTCATGCTTATTTGGAAGAACTGAAGAAAAAGAAAGGAAGTATGACTTCTGATTCAGGTATATATGTTATAGAAGTCAATTTGTCCACTTCTACATCATGGGTATTGGATACTGGATGTAGTTCTCACATTTGTGTTAATGTGCAGGAACTCCAAAGGAGTAGGACTTTGGCGAAAGGCGAGGTTGACCTACGAGTTGGGAATGGAGCAAAAGTTGCTGCACTAGCCGTAGGAACTTATCATTTATTTTTGCCCACTGGGCTAATATTAGAATTAGAGGATTGTTATTATGTGCCTGCTATGAGCAAAAATATTATTTCTGTTTCTTGTTTGGACAAGAAAGGTTTTTCATTTTTAATAAAGAACAATAGTTGTTCATTTTACTTAAAAGAAATATGTTATGGTGTTGCACAATTGTTTAATGGTCTTTATATTCTTAATTTAGAAATGCCTATCTATAACATAAATACAAAACGATTTAAATCAAATGATTCAAATCCGACATATCTTTGGCACTGTCGTTTAGGCCATATAAATGAGAAACGCATATCCAAACTCCATAAAGATGGGTTTTTGGATTCATTTGATTTTGAATCATATGAGACATGCGAGTCTTGTTTATTAGGTAAGATGACTAAAGCCCCTTTCACTGGACACAGTGACCGGGCTAGCGATGTATTGGGACTTATACATAGTGATGTATGCGGACCCATGAGTTCGTTAGCAAGAGGTGGGTTTTATTACTTCATTACATTTACTGACGACTTCAGTAGATATGGATATGTGTATCTTATGAGACACAAATCCGAATCCTTTGAAAAGTTCAAGGAATTCAAGAATGAAGTTCAAAACCAATTTGGCAAAAGCATAAAAGCCCTTCGATCCGATCGAGGAGGTGAATATTTAAGCCAAGACTTTGATGACCTTCTAAAGGAGTGTGGTATTATATCACAGCTCACTCCACCTGGAACACCACAATGGAATGGTGTGTCTGAGAGGAGGAATCACACATTGTTGGACATGGTACGATCGATGATGAGTCATGCAGATCTTCCAATAAGCTTCTGGGGTCATGCCCTAGAGACAGCTGCATTCACACTTAACCGTGTTCCTACAAAGACGGTTCATAAGACACCATATGAGATGTGGACTGGGAAACGTCCTAGTATGTCATTCATGAAGATTTGGGGTTGCGAGGCGTTTGTAAAACGTCTGGCTTCTGACAAGCTCGGACCCAAATCTGACAAATGCAATTTTGTGGGATACCCAAAGGAAACAAAAGGGTATTATTTCTACAAACCTTCTAAGAACAAAGTATTTGTTGCTCGAACTGGTATTTTTCTAGAAAGAGAATTTGTCTCTAAAGGAAACAGTGGGAGGAAAGTAGAACTCGAAGAAGTTCGAGAACCACAAAATATCATTGAACCTGAGTTGGAACATGAGAAGGAACCACAAGATATTGTGGAAAGTGAACCTGCTCAAATTACACGAGGCATTCGTAGATCTGGTAGGACACGCCAAGAGCCCGAGAGATATTATGGATTTCTTGTGACTCAAAATGGCGATGTGATGCTCATAGATCATGATGAACCTGCTTCCTACCAAGAAGCTATGAATGGACCAGATTCTGAGAGATGGCTTGAAGCCATGAAATCTGAGATGGACTCCATGTATACTAACCAAGTATGAACTTTGGTTGATCCACCCGAAGGGGTAAAACCAATCGGGTGCAAGTGGGTTTTCAAGAAGAAAACCGACATGGATGGTAATGTACAAACCTATAAAGGTCGACTGGTAGCAAAAGGTTTCAAACAAGTTCAAGGTGTTGACTATGATGAAACCTTCTCTCCAGTGGCAATGGTTAAATCCATCAGGATCTTACTTGCTATTGCAGCCTTTTATGATTACGAAATCTGGCAGATGGATGTCAAAACTGCTTTCCTTAACGGAAATCTCCTTGAGGATTTGTATATGACACAACCTGAGGGTTTTCCCAATCCAAAGGATGCTGGAAAGGTATGTAAGCTGCAGCGATCCATTTATGGATTGAAGCAAGCCTCTCGGAGTTGGAATATTTGATTTGATGAAGCAGTCAAAGAGTTTGGCTTTATAAAAAATAAATATGAACCTTATGTATATAAGAAGGTTAGTGGGAGTCACATTGTATTCCTGGTATTATATGTTAACGACATATTAATTATTGGGAATGACATTCCTTCCTTGCAGGCTGTAAAAACATGGTTAGGAAAATATTTCTCCATGAAAGATTTGGGCGATGCAACCTACATTTTAGGTATCAAGATCTATCGAGATAGATCGAGAAAAATGCTCGGCCTAAGTCAAAGTACATATATTGATAAAGTGCTGAAACGGTTCAGTATGCAAGAGGCAAAAAGAGGACACTTACCCATGTCTCATGGTGTTAAGATCTCTAAGGCCCAATGTCCTAAATCACATGATGATGAGGAGCGTATGAGAAAGATCCCTTATGCTTCGGCAATTGGATCTATCATGTATGCAATGATATGTACTCGTTCGGATGTCTCGTATGCTTTGAGCATGACGAGCAGATACCAGTCGAATCCAGGTGAAGGTCACTGGACAGCAGTCAAGAATATCCTCAAGTACCTGAAAAGGACTAAGGATTCATTCTTGGTATATTGAGGTGAAGACGAACTGACAGTAAAGGGTTACACAGATGCTAGTTTCCAGACTGACACAGATGACTATAAGTCTCAGTCAGGTTTTGTGTTTTGCCTTAATGGTGGTGCTGTTAGCTGGAAAAGTTCGAAGCAAGAGACAGTAGCCGATTCTACAACAGAGGCTGAGTATATTGCTGCTTCTAGTGCGGCCAAGGAGGCTGTATGGATTAAAAAGTTCGTCACTGAACTTGGTGTTGTTCCAACCATTGTTGATCCGGTTGAGCTATACTGTGATAATAATGGAGCCATTGCACAGGCTAAGGAACCCAGATCTCACCAACGATCCAAGCATATACTTAGGCGGTACCATCTCATTCGTGAAATCATTGATAGAGGAGATGTACATATAAGCAGAGTGCCAACAGATGATAATGTTGCAGATCCACTGACCAAAGCTTTGTCGCAGTATAAGTACGAAAGTCACACTAGTTCCATGGGTATTAGATACATGAGTGATTAGCTCTAGTGCAAGTGGGAGACTGTTAGAGTTTATGCCCTAGGGGCTAATTCTTTGATGTAATTGCTTTAACATTTTTGATATTATATTTGATTGAATAAATGAATTATTTTATTATGGTTTTATTTACTGCGTTATATAAATGTTAACATAATAAAAGTCTTTAGAATAGTGATATAAATTATATGGCTTCAAGTATGTGACTTGAACATTTGATCATATAGTTACAATTAGTATCATTACTCTTAAATGCCCTAGTCGAGTGTCATTGTTAATGGGACAACAATGATACATTGAGACTAGTATGTGGATTGACTGATGGCCAAATCTCATTGGTCATAAATATATGAGATATTGAGTCAATGCATAGGTACATGTTAGAGAACAATGTACTGGGCAGACCCACCATGAGAATTCTACGTGGAGCATTATGCAAAGTGTCATAAGCAATTCTTATAGTGACAATGATGTAATGATCCTCCGACCTGAAATCACTATATTACTACACGAGAATTTATGTACTTTGATATCATCAAAGGCCACCTTTAATAGGTGGACGATAAAGGTGATTATTGGGTACATCATGAATCGTGTGAGGAATATGAGTGATCTAGATGGAATTTAACCCTCCTATATATTAGGGGTGATATCCATAGGCCTCTTGATTGAGTAGGACTATGAAATGCATGGCTATGCTCAAATAGTGATTTGTTTCATATAGTCTACTCATCCATCAAGAAAACTCATATTAAATTATGAAGAGGATGACACATTCCATGCCTCGAGTTTAATCTAGGATGTCAAGGTTAAAAGGATTAAATTACATTGAAACATTGGTCACGAAAAGGTTGTATCGAATCACCGATCTTATTATTATTTGGGTAGCAGTGATGCATTACGAGATGCCGCTCACTGTTTATAATTTTATAATATGATTTTAAAATTATTGCCAACATAATAATAACCTATAGGGTCACACACTTAGAACGTAATTAAAAGGGAATTAATTTAAATTGTATGGATTTAAATATATCAATATGATTGATAGTTTAAATTATGAATTTAAATTAATAGGATAATTTGTATATATATATATATATGTATATTAATTAAGTAAGACTTAATTAAGATATTATATATATATATATATATATATAAATTCAGATTTTATTTTTCTAATTGGATTAGGTTTTGGTTAATTCCTTTAACTGCTATATATATGATATATCAGCCGTTCAGGGTATCATTGATATCAAAACCCTAGCCGCTCTTACAGAGAGTAGAGAGAAAATTTTTGAAAAGTCCAGATCCTTGGCGGCTAGTACCGCAGCTTTCCTTGCTGCAGATTGTGTGCACGATTCGCGGGACGTTCGTGTGGATACCGTAGAGGCGCAGTTCCATTGGATTGCATTGAGGATTCGAAGCAGTTCCAGAATCTCCATCATCTACTTTCAGGCTTGAATAATCGGTAAAACATATCTTAACCTCTGAATTAATATATTTTCGCATGGATCCTGTTTTAGGGTTTCAGAAAATTTTAATTTTCGCTGCGTTTATGTGTCAAAAACCCTACAGCATTGATGTCCTATATGCTAACAGGGTTAGAGGTAGCAGATCAGACCATTCTTTATGATTAGCGGACATTTTCTGCATGATCTTTTTGATGTTCTTATTGGCTGCTTCAATAGCACCATTCATCTTGGGCCGATAGATGACGGAATTGAGATGCTTAATGTGGAACTTGCTACATAGTTCTTTCATCATTTAATTGTTTAGATTCTTTGCGTTGTCTAATACTATCACCTCTAGTTGTCCATATCGACAAACGACATTATTTCTGATGAAACTAATGATGACCTTTTTGGTGACTTTAGGAAAAGAGGCAGCTTCAACCCACTTGGTGAAGTAATCGATCATGGTGAAGATAAATCGATGACCATTGTTGGCTTTTGGTTCTATTAGACCGATCACATCCATTCCCAACATGGAGAAAGGCCATAGGTGAACTCATGTTGTGTAGCTCATTTGGAGGAGCGTGTATGGCATTTCCATGTATTTGGCATTAAAAGCATCTCCTGACATGATCATCACAGTCAACTTTGAGAGAGATTCAATAATGCCCTATTTTTAATATCTTCTTGGCCAGCAGATGACCGCTCATTTGTGGGCCACAGACTCCACCGTGGACTTCATCCATCAATCTTGGGCTTGCTCTTTATCAAGGCATCTTAATAAACCTATTCTAGTATCCCTTTTATATAGTGCATCTCCGCTCAGATAGAACTTCAGGGCCATCTTGTGAATCCGCTTCCGCTCGGATTGGCTTGCCCCAGCGGGTGTAGATCCATCTCGGAGATATTCCTTGATGTCTTGATACCAAGGCTGTTTGATAGAAGGTATTTTATCTGATATGTCTCTAATATAATTTTATATGTTGGGGCCTTCTGACTTGTGAATTTGATGTCGGGAATCTCACTTCTATCGGATATGTGGATCAAGGAAGCCAAATGTCGCCAATGTATTAGAGAAGTCATTCCTACCTCGAGGAATATGGATGAAGGTTATGTCCTCAAATTCCATGGATATTTTGATGACCTGCCAATGAAAGGGCAGCAAATGCAGTTCTTTGATGTGATATGCCCCAGTGGTTTGTTTGATGACCAATTCCGAGTCTCCGAAGACTAGTAAATGTTTGATACCCATGGATTGGGCTAACTTCAACCCCATTATGAAGCCTTCATACTCGGCTGTGTTGTTAGTGTTGCCAAATTATAGTTTGGTAGCCACATGATATTGTTCTCCTGTACTAGAGATAAGGACTTCCCCATATCTGGCACCCTCCATGTTTACCGCTCCATCAAAATACATTTTCCATGGTTGGACTGTATTCTCTTATTGGAGTTGTTAAATTGTCATGATCCCATCATCGGGGAAATAAGTCTCAAGGGGCTCGAACCCTCCTGATGGTGCTTCGGCTAATTGATCTGCAATGCCTTGACCTTTGATGGACTTCTGAGTCACGTAGAAAATATTGAACTGTTATAGGATCAACTGCCATTTGGACAGTCGACAATTCAACATTGGCTTGTTGAATACATACTTTAGTGGATCCATGCGGGATATGAGGTAGGTCGCGTGCCCATGGAGGTAATGTTGTAACCTCATTGCGGCCCATGCAAACGCACAACACGTCTTTTCGATCAGGGTGTACTTCTGTTCACCACTACTGAACCTTTTACTGATGTAGTAGATGGCTCTCTCCTTGCGACTATCATCTTTCTGTCCCAACATACAGCCCATTGCATTGGTATTGATTAATAAGTACATGAACAGGTGAACTCCATCCCTTGGTGCTACCAATACTGGTGCTTCAATCAGCTATTTCTTGATAGCAAGGAAGGCTTTCTGACAATCCTCATTCCATTTGGTGGAGGAATTCTTCCTTAGTAGCTTGAATATAGCTTCACAGGTTGTTTTGAGCTGGGAAATGAACCTGCTTATGAAATTGATCCTTCCCAGGAACTCACGTATCTCCTTCTCTATTCGAGGTATTGGCATCTCAGTGATGGGCTTTGATCTTGGCAGGGTCTAGCTAGATGCCTCGATTACTCACCAGGAATCCCAATAACTTACCTGATTTGACGCCAAAAGCACATTTGGCGAGATTTAGCATGAGGTTGTACTTACACAACCTGTTGAACAGCTTCCTGAGATGGTCAAGGTGATCATCCTCCCTCCGAGATTTAATGATTATGTCATCCATATAAACTTCTATCTCCTTATGCATCATGTTATGAAATAGGGCCACCATGGCTCACTGATATGTGGCTTCGGCATTGATGAGGTCGAAAGATAGTCTTCTGTAATAGAAGCTGTCTTCTCCCTATCCTCTTCAGCAACCATGATTTGGTGGTAACTAGCAAAGCAGTCCATAAAAGAATATATGTCGTATTGTGTCGTATTGTCTATCAGGATGTGGATGAAAGGTACTGGGAAATTGTCCTTGAGACGGGCTTTGTTCAAATCCCGGTAATCCACACATACTCGTACTTTCCCTCCAAGTTTAGGTACGAGAACTATGTTTGACAGCCACTCTGGGTATTTTGACACCATGATGATTTTGTCTTTGAATTGTTTAACGACCTCTTCTTTGACTTTAAGACTCCATTCAGGTTTCAAATGCCTGAGCTTCTTCTTGACTGGCTTAAATCCATCTTTGATGGGCATTCGATGGATGACAATATCAGTAGATAGGCCAATCATTTCTTCATGTGACCATGCAAACACATCCTAGAACTGTATTAGGAGTTCGATCAGGTCAATTTTTTGATCTTGTGTGAGGTCTAGGCCTATCTGGATTTCTTTGATGTTTTCGGAGGTTCCTATATTGATAGTGGTGGTTTGGTCGAGGTTTGTTTTGGGTTTGTCTTCGACCCATTCTTTGATCTCTTCGGGCACCTCATAGTCATCTTCCTCCTCTTGATCAATATCCATTAAGTTGAAGTTTAGTTCAACATCAAAGTTGTAGTCACTGTGATAGTTTAGCATCTCATCAGTAGTGACAAACAAATCCAATTTGGAGTCCCTTTTTAACTGTGGCAAGGGACACTGCTCCTGTTATCCAAGGTTTGATCCTAATGAATAGGGATGATCAAGGAATTGTGATCGTTTGCCTCATCTCGGATAATGACTGAGACATCTTTTACAATAGGGCTGGGGTTTTTCTTTGAACTGCCCCCTTTTTCGTTTTTGATTACGAGGAATTTAAATCAGCTCCTCGTTGCCATTGTCTAGGATCTCATCATTCATACCCTCGTAGTTTATGATAACCCACATGTTAGCAAATGGGTCTCGTCCTTCATACAGGAACTTTTTTTTTCCCTTTTTGCTATCACCTTCAGGCTTTGGGGATTTCCTTTCCCCGACGGGTATGATTGGAGGAAACAGCATGGCTGATATAACAGCGGGGATCTTCTTTATTAGCTTTACGAAGCCAGCATCAGTGAGATTTGGCAGCAGTATGGTGGAAGCATGAGTCTTAGGGTGCTTCTGTGGGTTCCGACGGCTTGACCCTGGATGAATAACCCAATCCGGCTCTCCCTGACTGGCTCGGGATTTGGACTAGACTTGTAATACCTAGCTAATTCTTTCCTAATCCTTTCCCCGGTTGGAAACCCAAAGATACCATCTTCTGGCCCACTGTCATCACTTCAGGGGAGACTTTAGGCTTCAAGGCTGGTGCCCTAACTGGTAGATATTGAGTATCACTTACCTCCAAGGCTTGAAAACTAGCAGGTTCAATCCCTGCATCCAGGCTGATCACTAGCATGTCTCCCTATATGCAGACAATGTATTTCGGCTCGGCATTCATCGTGATTAGGTTGCCATTGATAATGTATTTGAGTTGTTGATGGAGTGTGGATGGCACTGCCCCTGCCATGTGGATCCATAGCCTGCTCAATAACAAGTTATATCCAGTGGCTATATTGAGCACTTGAAAGGACACATAGAAAGTGTGAGGACCAATCTCTAGTGGAAGCTCTATTTCTCCCATAGCTTATCGGCGAGATCCATCAAAAGCCTAGATGACTACATGACTGGTTTTGATACGGTTCGAGTTAATCTTCATTCTCTCTAAGGTATCGTAGGGACAGATGTTGAGGGATGATCCTACATCTATGAGCACACCTCCGATCACATACTCGGAAGACATCACTGCTATTTGTAATGACTTGCAATGACTCGTCCCCTCTGCAGGTATATCATCGCCAGTGAAGGATATCACATTGCTGTTGAAAATGTGTTCTACCACATGACAAAATTTCTCGGTATCCACGGTATGTGGCAGATAGGGCTTCTTCCAGTACTTTCACCAGAATGTTGCGATGATCCACTGAGGATAAGACCAGATCTAGGATAGACATCTGCTTGGGTGCGTCTTTCAGGTTTTGCACCACTTTGATTTCATGGTGTCCCATTTTGTCGAGGAGTTCTTCAATTTTCTCTTCAGCCACTATTTCTTTTGCTTTGATGACTGATTTGATCACCCGCTGAGGTAGGTACAATGGATTATCCTTTGGTACAATGGTAAATTTGTTTGAGGTTGAACCTTCGTCATTCCCGTAGTTCCATAGGACCCTATTTAGACTGATAACTGGATGCTGAGGTCTGAAGGGCAAGATTTAAGGCTCGGGTACAGTCACCTTCACAAGATTTTGTGTTTCTTAGCAGTACTAAGGGTGTGAGAGATGACTCCTTATCATAGGAAATAACAGCCACTGTATCCTGATTCCACGCAGTGGAAAGAAATAGAGTTTCTTCATCTGGGAGGCCATAATCCAGATTCCCTCTTATCAATTCACCACTTTTAACCATATTCTGAATCACGTTACGAAGTGCCCAACAATCCTTAGTATCATGGCAGGGTGCATTGGAGTGGTACTGACAAGTTTGGTCAAGCTTGAATTTCCTGGATCGCGGGTTTAATGGAGGTAATAAATTAGCAACCATTCCCTCATTGATTAACATCTGGAGAATTTCCTTTATCGGCTGGTTCAGGTTAGTGAAATTCCTTTGAAAGGCGAATTTCCTACCAGCTTGGAAATTCTCCTCTTTGGCCATCTTGTCTTCCCAGGATTCATGCTCATGAGACTGGCAGTGATCCCTCATGGGGATGGTACTGATCTCCGGTGTGGGAGGATTTGCATCAGATTGGTTGGTCTGGTTCATCATATATTTGGTGATCTGATGTTGATAGACAACCAATTATGCTAACTGTTCAGTTTGTTCCTTGATAGATCTCCTGCTCGATCAGGAATTGCCTTTCTGAGACTTCTCAACTGTTTGGGCTGTTGTTGCTGGATGGAGTTGATTCTCCTACGTATTGGAGGTACTTGGATCCTTCTCCATTTCCTATATTGATTATGTTAACATTTTCCTCTTTGTGCTGAGGAAGGGGATTATCCTGCACGTACGATTGCTCGGGTTTTGTCACCACAATCTCTCCGTTATCAAGTCTTGATTTTTGTGCTTGAGAGACCAACAATCTTATGTGTTATGGCCCGGAGCTCTGGAATGGTAGGCACACATCTTACTTGGATCGAAATTCTGTCCACCAGTATTGGTTGGTGGAAGGAGTTGCACAATCTTCATTTGTGTGGTTAACAGTTTTAGTACATTCTCGAGTGAATCCCTTAATGGGGTGAATGTTCTCCGACGTCTGGCCTCCATAGTCTTCTAAAATGGAGGGTTTGAAAGCTGTGCAGGAGCTTAAAAAGAGTTATAATTCCTCCTTTGAATGGGCATACTGCTTGAATCACCCTTTGTATTTTGTCCTTGTAGCACTAAGGACACTTCTTCCTCTTTCTTCTTATGTGCGCTCCGGGGATTACTCCCGTAATTCCCGGACTGGATATGTTCGGCAATGGCTTCCAAGGCAGTCATGTCCTTTATCTTCCCAGACTTCAGCCCCACTTCGGCAATCTCTCTATGCTTGATTATCTCAAAGAATGGTTATTCTATGCCTGCTAGGACCCTCTCATAATATGGAGCATCTTGAATATCGATGAAGGTCATTACTATCTCAGACTCAAGCATAGCTAGGGTGACTTGTGCTGCAACCCGTCTCCACCGTTGAGCATACTCTCTGAATGACTCAGTACTTTGTTTCTTAATTTTGGTTATCTGGTATCTGTCTGGAGCCAGCTGAGATTGGAAACTATACTGACTGAGGAAAGCATGGGTCAACTCTTCCCAACTGTGAATTTTGGAGTTGTCTAGACGGGTGTACCAGGCTCTAGCCTCTCCGGTTAGACTCTTCTGAAATAACTGCATTCAGAGTTTCTCGTCCTCTGCATAGGATCCGAGCTCTCCAATAAATACTTTCAAATTAGTGTAAGGGTTCCCCAATCCATCGTATTTCTCAAAATCAGGAGTTCTAAATTTTTTAGGATAACGAGCCCCAGGGAAAATACAGAGGGTCTGAATAATTAACACTGCCGAATGACCCAGTCCCTTTGATAGACCGGATGGTTTCTTCCATCTGTTGTACTTTTTTCAGAATGTCACCAGCTTACTGTTCTTTGTTGAAGGTGGTGATTTCAGGGGTTTTGTTGGTTGTGTCCTGGTTTTGTGGTCCAGGAATCTGAGTATCTGTCTTTTTGGTCTCTTGACTGTCACCACTACGACCAGGTGTTCCGGGTTCTGTGTGAGTTTGGGCTTGCTTCCCTTTAAGAGCCTTACTTTGTTCTCTTAGGAAACTGGCCAATTCGGCTATCTGATTCTTTAGTCCTTCGAACACTTCCCTAGAGACAAGGGTGGATTCTGGCTTAGCACTGGAAGTCATGTCCGTGGATGGACTTAGTGCTTTCTTAGACTTAGATCTAGTAACAAGACCAATTTTTCACCTACAACAAAATATAGGGGTGTTAGTTTCCTAAAGTAGGTAGGGATAGGATGCATGCCATGATGTGTTTTTGTAGTTTTTTAATCTTATCCTACAAAACAGAGGTCAGTTGTTTTGATGACAAGATGACAAGATGTATATACCAAGAAATGTAAAATTTTTATTATAATATTTTTATTGTGCTCCTTTACATTGGAATTAAAAACTTGACATTGAATTGAAAGAGGAAGGCATGAAGAAGCTTCCCATCAGATTTGGTTAATCAGAGGCTGACCTATCTTAGGTTACCTTTCGCTGCTTTTTCGGCATGAAGGTCCCCAGATCATCGCAAGCTACTAGAGGAGAAATTAATTCGATCTTTCAACTGGAGCGAATCTGGGTGGTGCATTTTCATGAGCCCCCGAAGACTTATTCGCCCTCGAAGACATTACTTATCAGCAACGGGTTTGCTCCCTGGTGGAGGTATCACACAACATACATTCACATACATCGTGCCTCACCGTTATGCATATGATGACATGGGTGCGAAGCACAAAAAAATAGGAAAGAATTCATTCACATTCATTCAATGTAAAGATACAGCATTCACATATACGTGGATTTTTAAAGGTAAATGTTTGAAAAGATTTTCAATGCTGCCTAAGCCCTCTACTTTCCCCAGCAATGTCGCCACCTATCGACGTCGGGAAAAAATCTGCGAGTCGGGTTACAACACGGATCGTTCTCTCTTCCTAAGTTATGTCTACCCTTACTCTTTTTATTGTGAAAAAGGTTTTGAAGGGTTATTTAGGAAAAGGCCAACATGTATCATGTCGACGATTAGATGTTTTTCAGAGTTGGTAGTTGGTAGATTTGAAATGGTTGTCCCAACTCAACCGAGTTTTGTTTGAAAGAGGCCCAATTGCAGGACATTGTCGAAACATGATCTTTGAAACCAAAGTTTTGAGTTCGGGGGCTTGGTTAAGTGTGGGGAAGGTGTTAGGCACCCCACAACTCCCGTGTAAACACGGTACCGCATCTTTTCAATATTTCCCTTTTAAATCTGCAATGTGTGTGTGAATGCTGGAAGAAAATTGGGCCTATGTTTGATTGGAAGTATGTTTACGCATCGTTGAACCTTTATATGAAGGGTTTGAGTTGATTTGAAAAAAGTCTTTGATTTGATTTGCAAAAGTGTTTTGATTTGATTTGCAAAAGCTTCTTTTGTCTAATAAGATTATTGAAATGATGTTTTGAAAGAAGGTTTTCAAACCCTTACGCTAACATAGGAATTGTAGCATATTGATACTTCAATTTATCTTTTCAGCCTTAAGGCTCAGTTTGAATGGTGTTTGTCGGGCTGCGAAGCATCCTCGACCACAAAATATATACAAGTGTCGGTCTTCTCATGGGCATAACAGCCATCGGAGTGACTCTGACACGAAAAACTATGTTTTCACTATGTTGAGACCGTAAATCCGGATAACCATTTTAAGGACTTTTGTATGTATATTTTTACATGAAAACTAGCAAGGTACATTTGTAAAATGGAGTTTATCCATCATGGGAATCAGATTCTGATCAGTTTGATCATGAATCTCATGATTCCTAGGTTCACATAGGGAAGCCAATAAACCTGTGCAGCTCAAATTTATACATAAATATATCTAAATATTGCCAAAACCGAGGATTCATCAGTAAACTTTGGCTCGCACATGGCCGAAGCATCTCGTTCCCACTAGATAGCTATCTAAGGGCCGCAAGGTAGCTTTTATAACTGAAACTAGAAAAATGCTAGATTTAAATAAATCCTAGCCATTCTAGCTTCCCGGTTTTGTCTGGACCTATTTTGAACCGTTTGAAAGCTAGAGTTGGCGAGATTTAAAAAAATCTAGTTCGCCCGTTGAAATGTCAGTGCCGATTCATATCAATTGAATATTTAAAGCAACACTTTAATAAAATGAGTAAAGCAATATATATATATATATATATATATATATATATATAATTATATATACGAAAGCTGTAAAGGGCGATGGGTTTTCAGTCCGATGCCCGGACTAAAATGGAAACATATATATATTTATAAAAGCTGTAAAAAAGTCACGGAATGATCCAGGCTGGACATAAGGGAAATATATATATGTATAAAAGCGGTAAAGGGCGGTGGGTTTTCACTCTGATTCCTGGACTGGAATATAAATATAAATATATATATATATATATATATATATATATATAAACTGTATAAAAGCCACGGAATGATCCAGGCTGGACAGTGTTGGGTAATTTCTATGCGCAACACGCAAGTGTACATGGTCAACAAGTAATAAAGTGATAAATTAGATATCGTATCCACGGAGACAATAATTACTGTTTAATCAAACAATTACCAACTTTATAATATTTTAGCTTTATCAAACTAACGGTTAAAAGATGTTTTTTATAACTAAATTATTACTTAAAGCAATCGCAACACTAAATCAAGATTTTAACAAGATTGAGAGAATTAAGCCTACAATTTCACTTATAATTGCACTTTTGATAATATCATTTTCCCCAATTTATTTCAGTTAACCCCCAGATTATTAATCAAGAACACTAACGTAGATAAAATCACCTCATGATGCATAATATCCATACTTACTCATATCCACAGATGATAGATTCAACCGAGACATCCTAATTAACTAATTCACTATATTTCTTATGTGAAATAAAATTAATAAGAATTTATTATCAAGTTCTCTATCAGAATACATATGGCTTAAAGGCATACTTCTACCCTAAACACGAATCACAATTTTTATCTATGCAGAAATCACAAACATATGTCACTATGGCTAGTTCTAATCCCATATGTCCCTTCACAAGTTCATAAGAGATAACAGATAATTATTGATCAGGCAATTATATAAATTAATCACACACATAGTAAATAACCTGGGAATAACATCCATAAACTGAGTTTAAGAATATTTAATCATCCATTACAATCAAAGATCCATTGTAGGCTTAAAAAGGAATTTAGTTCATCATAGACAAGTAAAATCCAATAATCCACATCGTAAGAAACATCCTGAATACAAGATAAAAAGGTAGAGAGAAAGTAGACACTAGAATAATATCACCGCTCTCCACTCCGATCTTATGTTCGTCGTGTCAATTCGATGCTTCAATCCTCCGTGCAAGTTCAATTCTTCAATTAGGGCTTCTCGATCCGTCAAAAAACTATTTGTAGCAACCTTATATTGTGCCTTTTATAGTCTCCAAGCCGCAACACAACTTAAACCTCTTTTCTGCACAATCCCAGTAGAAACAGGATTTTCCTGTTATTTTTCTGCCGTAGGCACACTGTAGACACTCAAAATTTTCCTTGCCCAATACTAACACTGTAGGAGGGAAAAACTGTCAATCAAGCCAATCTCAGTCCCTACACCAGACATCCAATCTAAATTCGACCACCAATGTTGGTCCTTCAGCCTAAATCCGATCCCCAATGTCAGTCAATTCTAGTCAAATTTGATCACCAATATCGGTACTCCAGCCAACTCCGATCGTCAATCTGACCGTCAATCCAACTCTGATAGTCAATCGGACCCGTCAGATCACCCCCTATCTCAATATCGGGACATCAGCTCAAACCCAATCAATGATATAGGGACAACCACAACACTGATAAACCATATTGGGATGTCAAAGTAGCCTCGATAGCAATCTAGGATGTACAAATCAGCCCCGACAGAAACCCAGAAGGTACAAATCAGCCCCGACAGCAACCCGGGAAGTACAGCTCAGCCCCGACATCAGTTTGGGAAGTCAGGTCTACTTCAAACATAAACCTAAAACACCACAACACTTCTAGAAGAAAACCTGGAATGACCACGTCAGCCACAGAGGCAACACTGGGGACAAACAGACTCCAATGGGATCCAAGTTTTGGAAACGGCTCCCAGAAGTCAACCAGAGGCCATACTGACACCAAGGGCAACCCCGGGAGGGGAAAAATGGTTATTTTACCAACTCTCATTCGATTCAGTCAAACTCAAGCTGAATTGATGCCGCCAAGGTCAGAAAGAACCACAACGGTGATCCCGGGTGAAAACAGCACCAGACGGCTCGACGGACAAATTGTGGGAAAACAAAGTCCTGGTCCTAAACCCACCTTTGGGGAATTAAAAAGGGTTAAAACTAATGTTATTGTGACACTCTCAGCGAGGGCTTTCTGAAAAGCTATAGCACGCCCCAAACAGACGCTCTGATCTAAAGTTATGAAGTTTCGAACCTAAGATCGCGTCGCCTGGCATGCACACACTTCGAGACAATAAAGTCGGGTATGTAGGCCCCACCCTAGGGAGCCGCACCTCTACCTATGGTAGCAGCAGGTAGAGCTGAGGCTCCCTATCTTATATATAGAGGTACACCCCCATTCATTTTTAACAATTTTGAAACGCAGCGAAGCTCTGCCCATCTGATTTTCTGACTTTTACACCTCTTCTAAAACCAAATATTATTATTCCAACACGTAGACAAACCCATATACTACCACATATCAAAAAACCACGGGTAGATTTGGTGGTTTGAAGCCCACTAAGTGGCAAAAAGCCCGTTTTGCAGGCTATTGTAAGTATTTTTACGATCAGCAAGTTGCTATTACTACTTTGCACTGTTTTACACTTGCACATGAAATTTCACTTTCTAAATATGCCCGGAACTTAGTTTCGTGGCCGTTTTCATCAAAAATTGATACATTTTTATATATAAACTTCGTTTTTAACATTTCTACAACTTCGATTGACTATCCGTCAGCTCCAGTAGCTTCAATGCACTAGCACGCACATTCTGTCAACTTCGCCGTACTGGGTTATCATCCCAGTCAGGCTTTGGCCCTCTTTTGGTTATATTTAACTGCAAATGTACTAACATTTCAATTTTATCAAGCTCGAATTTCAAATCCGAGGTAGTTTACCGCTTTTATATATATTTACGCATATATAAGAGACATTCACCATCACTGGTACTCATATCAGTCCTGGTTGACTACATTTCTGTCAATATATATATATATATATATATATATATATATATTCAGTCGGCCTAGACTATTTCGTGGCTATTTTACTGCTTTTGCACACTTCTCCATACTGGGTGCTCTCCCCAGTCACTGGGTGACTATTTTTCTGTCAATTTCAATTCTAATACGGGCACAAGCGTGAAAACCCATCGCCCTTTTTACTATTTATATATATATATATATATATATTATTTCTGTCATAGCCTGGATTATTTTGTGGCTATTTATAGTTTTTATATATATACATTTCAATTATAGTTCGGGCTTGCGAGTGAAAACCCATCGCCCTTTACAGCTTTTATATATATTTAACTATATATATTGCTTTATTCAATTTATTCAACTGCTGCATTTAACATTCATTTGTATATGAATTTGCACTAATTTTTCTGCGGGCAGACTAGATTTATCCAAATCTCGCCAATTCTAGCTTTCAACGGTACAAATAGGTCCCGACAGAACCTGGAAGCTATAATGGCTGAGATTTCTTTAAATCTAGTTATTTTTATAGTTTCAGCTTCGAAAGCAACATCGCGTCCCTTAGATCGCTATCTAGTGGGAATGAGACGCTTCGGTCGTGCGAACCGGGATTTACTGAATGAATCCCTGGTTCTGGCTATCTTGGGATATTTATCTGTTTCTGTACAAATTTGAACTGTGCAGGTTTTCTAGCCACTCATATGTGAGCCTAGGAATCGTGGGGTTCATAACCAAACTAATCAGAATCTGATTCCCACGATGGACAAACTTCTATTTACAGATGTACCCTACCAGTTTTTTCTATAAAATGTACATACACAGACCTTAAAACGGTTATCCGGATTTAAGGTCTCAACATAGTGAAAATATGGATTGTCATGTCAGCGTCCCTCCGATGGTTTTCATACCCATGAGGAGACTAACACTTTATATTTCTGTGGTCGAGGATGCTTCGCAGCCCGACAAATCACATTGTGCATGCAGCCTTAAGGCTATAAAGATAAAATTGAGAGTAGCGATATGCTTCAATTTCTATGTCAGCGTAAGGGTTTGATAAAGCCATCTTTCAAATCATCACTGTTAATTTAATTCAAAAGCTTTTGCAAATCCAATTAAATGATGCTTTTTGCAAATCAAATCAAAGACTGATTTTCAAAATCAAATCAAACCCTTCGTATATAGGCTCAACGAAGCCTGTCAAAGCTTTCAATCAATCAATAGGCCCAATTTTCAAACAGCATTCACTCATGTATTCCAGTTTTAAGGGAAATATTGAAAAGATTGCGCTACCGTGTTTACACGGGAGTCGTGGGGTGCCTAACACCTTCCCCACACTTAACCAAGGCTCCGAACTCAAAACTTCGATTTCAAAGATCAAGTTTCGACAGTGTCCTGTAATTTTGGCCTCTTTTGAAATCAAATTCGGTTGAGTTGGTATAACCATTTTCAAAACTACCAACTGTCGACTCTGTTTAAATCAAATCAAATCGTCGACTTATACACATGTTGGCCTCTTTCCTAAAAAACCCTTCAAAACCTTTTTTGCAATAAAAAGAATAAGGATAGAGATAACTTAGGAAGATCGATTTGAGGAAACTTGGGTTTTAAACCGACCCGCAAGATTCTTAAATTTTCCAACGTCGACAGGTGGCGACTCTGCTGGGGACAATAAAGGGCTTAGGCCGCTTTCAATCTTTTCAAACATTTCCCTTTCAAAACTATTAAATGTATGAAATCCTGTGTCTCCACAGTCAATGGATGAGTGAATGCTATGCCTTTCATTGAATGTATGAATGCTATGCCTTTACATTGAATGAATGAAAATAAATGCTTTAGTGCTTCGCACCCATATTAGTGATTCGTACAAACTGTCATTGCATGCATAAGCGATGAGGCCGATGTATGTGAATGTATGTCGTGTGTCCCTCCACCAGGAGGCTAACCCGGTCGGTGATAAGTAAGGACTCTGGGGAAGACTAAGTCTCCGGGGCTGCCTCCTAAAAATGTACCACCCAGATTCGCTCTAGTTGAACGATCGGATTAACTTCCCTTCTTGTAGATTGCGATGATCTGGAAACCTTCATGCCGAAACTAAGCCCACGAGAGTAAACCTAAGATAGGTTAGCCTCTGATCAACCCAATCAATGGTAAGCTTCTTCATGCCTTCCTCTTTCAATTCCATGTCAAGTCTCCAATTATTTAGGAGCACAATGTAAATGATAATAATGAAAGATTTACTTTCCTGTCAAATATCTTGTCATCCTACCATCAAAGCGACTAACCTTTGCTTTGCAGGATAAACTCTAAAAAACACATCATGCATCCAATCCTTGCCTACATCAGGAAACTGACACGCTTACATTTTGTTGTAGGTAAAAAATTGGTCTAACTACTAGATTATAATCTGAAAAGGCACAAAGCCTAGCCACCGACATGACTGAAAGTAGCTAATGCGAGTCGAGTTCTGTGTCTCAAAAAGAGTTCGAAGGACTTAAGAATCAAATAGCAGAGTTGGCTATCCTCCTAAGAGAACAAAGCAAAAACACTCAGGGCCAGCCAACATTCAATCAAACATAACCCTCCTTCCAGGGTGGTAATAAAAGTACTGACAAAAAGGGGGAAATGCAGATCCCTAAACCACGATACAGTAAAAGAACCAACAAAACCCCTGAAATCATAAATCTCAGGGAGGATCGGGAAACTGGCAATCTCCGAAGGAAAGTTCAACAAATGGAAGAAACCATCCGGGCAATCAAAGTGACAGGAAACCTTAGAAGTGCTACCTATTCAGATCTCTGCATATTCCCAAGGGCTAGATATCCTGACAGATTCCAAGTCCCAGAGTTTGAAAAGTACAATGGGGCAGGCCATCCTTATACGCACTTGAAAGTATACATTGGCCTAGGGTCTTATGCTAAAGATGTAAGCCTCAGAATGCAGCTTTTCCAAAAGAGTCTCACTGGAGAGGCTAGGACATGGTATGCCAGACTTGATAATGCAAAAATCCACAGTTGGGAAGAGCTAGCCCATGCCTTCCTAACTCAATACAGCTTCCTGTCTCAGATAGCTCCGGATCGATATCAATTGACCAAAGTCAAAAAGCAGAGCAACGAGTCTTTCCGTGAGTATGCCCAAAGATGGAGACATCTTGCAGCACAAGTCAACCCGCCTATGACCGAAGCTGAAATGGTGATGACTTTCATAGACATCCAAGAGGCACCTTACTATGAGAGGATGCTGGCCAGAATAGGAAAGCCATTCTCAGAGATGATTAAACATGGCTAAATGATAGAGATGGGCCTGAAAGCAGGCAAGATCAAAGATCTCACAGCCTTGAAAATAGTCACCGAGGATATACAGTCTGGCAACTATGCGAGTTATCCCGTGAGGATACCCAATAAAGGCAATGAAGATGTATCCCTCGTTGTACAGGGGCAGTCTAGGAGATCTAACCATAGTCCCCCCATTTGAAAGAGGGAAAGCAATCTGCCATCACAATAAACCTCATTCAACAATTACCAGAAGAGAAAGAGAAAATTTGAAAGAATTAAAAATCGGGTGTTCACTCCACTAGGTAATTCCCTTGAAAACATATTGGTGAAGTTAATATATCACAAGAAGATTACCGAGCTGGCTCCATCTCTGGATCCAAAAAGCAAAAGATACAATCCTAGCCTGAGATGTTCTTACCATTCAGGATCTCCATGACACGATACACAAGATTGTTTGTCCTTAAAGCATAAAATCCAAAACCTGATCGAAAGCGGTGATCATGTGATCCAACAACCTGACCATCCAAATGTCAACCCCAACCTTCTGATGCAGCATGATACAGAGGAAGTAAACACTATCGGGTCAAGAAGCGATGAAATGTATCCAAATCGTAAATACATACGAAGGATAGAGGATTACCCCCGAAGGAACAAGATAAATGTCCTCGAGTCAGAAAATTCAAAGGAGGGTATGATAATAATGCAAAAATTGGATGCGATCCAACATCAAGTAACTTTGCTGGCTAATCTTGTAGTGCGCCAACATCAGGGTACAAGGCAACTTTTCATTCAAAGCCAAGAGAAAGAGGAGGTTATTCAGAATGAGAGCATATCTCCCTCCAAGATCCGCCGACTAAATGAAGAGGATCAAGGCATGATCAATGAACGGGAAGGGTGGAATGATCAAATTACTCGAAGTTCTCACCAAAAGAAAAATAGTCCAGAGGAATGCGAATTCCCAAATAAGAAATATCAATCAACATTCCAACACGAGCAAACCCTCAAAATTCTACGGCACCAAGAGTCGGGGAGAGTCGGCGAAGAAGGGTATTCACACCTGTGGAGGACTCATTGGAAAATATGTTAGCACTGTTGGTTGCGCAGAGAAAGATTACTGAGTTTTTTCCTTCTACCAAGCCCGAGACAAGAAGTTATGATGCCACAAAGATATGTCGCTATCATTCTAACTCACCTGGACATGCAACCGAGGAATGCTGGTCTCTAAAGCACAAAATCCAGAACCTCATTGAAAATAGAGACCTGAAGAAAGAATTCCCCATGACCAGAAAAGGCGAGAGGGAGATAAAGAGCTCAAGATGTCCACTCGAAGCGGGCAGTTCAAAGGATGTGATGGCTATAAGCATCCATCCAGGCATAACACAAGGTGGACAGACCATAATACTGGGAGTGATCGAAGAAACAAAAGAATCTCCCAATGAAGTTCATCCACCATCATCAAATATCTTGATGCCCAAAGCCAACAACTACATGCAGCCTTATCCTTCTGGAAGATGAGGATTAGATACTGATCCTTCCCCGTATGGAAAAAGCCCAAAAGGAAAGTTCCTTGCGAGAGATACAACATCAGTGAAAGGGGGATTTCATGCTCAAATCCTCTCAAGGCTATGAGAAAAGTGAAGGAGCAGACGAAGAAAAAGGTGGCAAAATTCTCAAGGAAGCTAACCCCTCGAGGAATCTGGAGTTCATACCTTTCTACGACGAGTCCAGTTTAAGCCTCCTTAGGGGATATGCTGATTCATAAGGCGATCAATTTATGGCAGGGATTGATGATGTTCAGAGCCAAGATGGAACCTCTATCACTAGCCTCGAAGGCGACATAACCACGGATGACTGGACTATCGGGCCTCAGCTAGCCAGGAGGACATAGATCCAGAGGAAAGTTGCGAGTTCCAGAGGATGTTCGGATGTTATCTTTTTCTTATCCTTATGCCTTTCGTTTTCCATGCATACAAAATCAAAAGACCAACAAATAAAAAAAATCAAAAAGAAAAAAGAAAAAAATCGAGCCTTTCATGCAAGCGTGAACTACGAAAGACTTGATCTCCCTCAACCCTGGAGTAAATAGGTAACTATCTTGGTGCAGTCAAACCAAACAAAAAATTCAAAAACCCTCGAATCCAAACATAAAACAACAAAAAACTCAAAAGCTTATCAAACCAAACAAAGAACCCAAAAGGGACACTTCTCAGCCCTCCCTAAAAAATAGAACTACGAATGACCTGATCTCCCTCAACCCGGGAGTACGGAGGTAGCCATCTATAGCGCGGTTTGACCTTCAAGAAAAAACAAAAAAAATAAAGACCAGCTCCAAAACACCAAAGACAAATAGAAGCTAAACTCTATCAAGATCCCTGATCAACTGGCCATACTGAGGAAAAATAAAGCTGGACTCTAAACCCGTGGATAAGTGGGATACCAGTGCCAATACGGCATCTCTTTGAAGATAGAGGAGTAGCTGCAAGCTCCTAACCCTTGGTCTCCATACGAGCCAGAACATCCTCTGCCATTTGCATACTATGGCCTCGTCCCTCTCAGCAAAGGCAACATCCCGAGTGGTTCGGGCCTCGCCTCTATCAATAGAAGTCGTATCTCTAATAGAATGGGTCGTCAACATCAACGCCCTGGCCTGATCTCTCTTGAAAGTCATCCAAGCCTGTCGAATCTGCCCTAGCCAGATCTTTCCCAGCAGGGACACTTGGTACGTCACCGACCAAAGCCATGGTCAAAGCCATCATATCACCAACCATCCCAAGCCCTTAAGTCCAATTCATTAGAATCCGAAGGCATCTCGATATCAAGCGTCAAAGTTGGAACAACAACACAGCGATATATCAAGCATAAACATCCGCAAAGACGTTCGAAGAGCTGAAGTCTCAATCTAAAATTTCATCAAATCAAAGGAAAGGTCATCAAAGCCAATTGCTCCTACAAATTAAAAATAATGACTAGGGCATCCAAGCATTAAAGCCAAAATCCACTACCTGTTCACCATGGGGGTCATGCGGTTAAAGACTCTTGCGATCTCACTATCTTATCAGCCCATCGATCAAACATACAACCAAGCAATCCTCCCAGATGACAAGCAAGACTAGGGTAAGTCCAAAGTCAACAACAACTCGATGTTGGGACCCTTGCAACACGGCTGAACCAATTTCAAAAATGGCTCAATTTAATGCTGGGGCATTTATCAACCATCCAATCAACATGCACCAGTCGGTACCATCAGCATGGTCCATCATCATCCAAGCTTCCATCATTGGCAATCCGGTATGACAAATCGATCTTTTCCAATCATAATTTTCGTAGAATACTGGGATCCGCTGATAAGGTATGACTCTTTCATCTCTTTATGTGCTTTCAAATTCCATGCATTAGCGATCATACACATAAATCCTGCATTAGAGTCTTAGAAAAAGAGAAGAAAAAAAAGATTTTTACTTAACTTGTTATGAATTGGATTAATTTTGATAAGCGTCTATGGAGCAAGAATCATGAAAGCGATTAGAGAATTAAGACCATTTAACCTTTGGATTAGGCACGACGTCCTAATTCAAAGCACTTTTTAGAGCAAACTTGACCTCATATGCATGTCTGCACTTTGCAATTGACCTAATTCTTAGTTGTGGGGTATGAAACTATGACGACAAGGATGAAAATTAGTAGCCAGCCTAATGTCTCGAATCGTGGTATGGGTTACTCGAGTAATTAAGCTTGAGGGGTGTCTCTACACCTGGTGCCCTAAAGCCATCTGGTTTGGGAGCCACCGGCCCAACGCTCATTACATGGGTAACTCAGTTCCTAAGAAAATGAGCAATTCAAGAAATCAAAGCATAAGCAGATTCAAATCGTGGCCTAGGTTACTCGAGTAATTAAGCCCGAGTGTCTCTACACTTGGTGCTATAAGGACCGAGAATTTCACATAATCATGTGTAATTTTTACGAATTTTTTTTTTTACGGAAGTATTTGAATCATATAAGTGTATATGTGAATTAAGCTAGAGAGTTAATTTATTAACTAAAATATATACTTAATCATTTTCCAAAAAAAGTAATATAAGTTATGTTAAAAATTAACATAGCTTGAATGTTAGCCTTGATTATTAAAATAAAAAGATTTATAATCTTTAAGTAATTAATTATCGATATAGATTATGTGAAGTGATTATATGATTATGTGAGTATTTAAATATAACAAGAATTTATCAATAATGATAAATATGTTATGACTTATGTGAATTAAGTAGGTGATTGAATAAATGTGTATTATGTAATGTGTATACAATTATTTTGTATATAAAGAGAGTTAAGCATAAAGTTATGTAACCTAATACATATATTAGGTGTGATAATTAAATAACCTAATGGGTTATAATATAAGAGAATGATAGTATTTAAAAATATATACTAACCCTAAAAGATTTATTTTATACATCTCAATTAATTAATTTTATAACCTAAGTAAGATAAGTTTAATTGGGTTATGAAATTAAAGATATATGAGTAAGGAATTAACTTACAAATGTGTGTGAAGAAATCCTAACTAAATGATTAGGGTAAGATACAAAAAAATTAAAAGTATGGAACTAAGTTGATTTTATGGCCCAAAGAATTAATTTGTAGCCCAATTATTTATTTGAGCATGAGACTTGTAGCTAATTTGATTTAAGAGCAATTAAATCATTAAGCTAGCCCAATATTATATATAAAGGGCAAGTATACTAGTGGCCCAATTAATTAGAGATGGATGCCTAAGTATATTTTAATTAGTAGCCAAAAGAATTAAAAGGTGCAAGCCCAAAAGAAATAAATTAAACCCCAATTTTTTTGCTAGTTAAAGAGGGGCATCATGGACATTTAATAAACTAATTAAAGTAATAAAAACAAATCAAAAAGGAGGAGATAAGGGCCACATGGTCGGTTATAGAGGAGAAGAAAAGGGGGGACAGATGAAATGATTGTCTTACTTTATTTGGTCACTAACTATGCAAGGTGTCAACCTTTGAATGGAGCCACCAACTTTTACCAAGCTTGCAAGGCATATCAAAGTGATAAGGAAGAGAGAGAAGGATAGATGTCGTGGAAGATATTATATAGATATACTAGTTACATGTATATAATTTTTACCAACAAACAAAACCTTTATCATTTCTCTTTCATCTCTTATTTGCTAATAAAAGCTAAACTAAGAAAGAGAGAAGAAAACCCAAGAAACCAAGAGAGAGAGGTAGAGATTTTGGGCAGCACATAGAGGGAGAGAAGAGAGATTTTTTCAACCTATCTAGTTCCTTAAACAAACCTAAGAAGAAGAAGAGCATAAATCAAGGTATAAACACACTATCTTTGAGCTTTTGATTTATGGTTTTGGGTTGTTTTGTAAAATAAAGGAGTTATGTTTATTAAACTCAAAAATATTAGATCTACAAGTTTTCTAGTGTGTTATGTGTAGATCCAACTATTTTGATTGTCAAAAGTTAGATCTAAAGCAAGAAATGGAAAATAGGTTTTCAAAAAGTTCAAAAACCCTAATTTTCTTAGCATTATTTGTGTTTAATCTAGTGTTTGATGATTATTTGGTGAATTAGATCATGGATCATGTTAGATCCATGAGTATATGAAGTGATAGTATGAGTTATGATGGTTTATGTTGGTGAATATGAGAGATCAAGAAAGATTTCTTAGAAATCACAAAGGTTAAGAAATCAGATTTTTTAGAAAACGATACATGAAATTAAAACAAGCATATCTCTCAATATATTTTGAATTTTTGAGTGTGGTCAATTTTTAGACTTAGATATATAAATCATCTAATAGATCCAAGTGGAATCACTGAAAAATATATTGTAGATTTTCGTATGGACTGATTTTAGTAAAGGAAGTAAAATCTAAAAAAGTCAAAAAAGTAGGCTGTCCAGAAATTGTAAGGGCAATTTAGGAAACCTAATTAATGTAATAAAATCCAATCTTTTGGAACATGAAAATATATGAGATAAAGTAGCTTGTGTCCAAAAATAAGCTTATTCCTGACGTAGAATGAGCAAGTTATGACTATTTCAATATTTGTATTTTTTTCGACAAAAATACTATAGCTGGAGTTGTATAACTCCGATAGCCACGAAATTTAAACTGGAGGCTCACGTTAACATGTGTAAGATCCCGCCAAGAGTTGGGATTTTCTGGAGTTAAGCAAGATGTAGCAAATTTCTTAAGGAATTAACTAGAAATGGATTTTTGAAAAATACTTAAAATTGAGAACTTCTAGAAAAATTATTTGTGTATGAGATATGTGTATTTATGTATGGACAAAAGATAAAAAAAAATAATAAGATGATTTGGTTAAAAAGGGGGAATCCAGCTTGCTGAATTGCAATCTGGTTTGCTGGATTGGCCATGAAGTTGCTGGATGAGATGTTTGGATAATCCAGGATGCTGGATTAATTAAATAAGTTTTGAAACAACAAGTTATTTGAATCCAGGTTACTGGATTAGGTATTTGGCTTATAAAGGACTTATAAAATGAAAAGACTAAGTGTTAATTCACAAGTTGTATGATATAGTAGTGTTAAGTCTAAGGTAGTATAGTTGTACTCTTTAATGATGATTATGTGTTTACATGTTAGATAAATTATTATGAGTAAGATATATGATGCTAATTAAGAGATCGATCTTGTTAATGATAGGTATTACAAAAAAAGTTAACTTCAATTGCGTAGCAGTAGTCAACGAATCAGACAAGTTTCCTAACTCAACTTGAGTTATTATTTTTCAAGCATAGTAGTGAATAATTATTGTTAGTTATTCATATCTATAATGATTACTGTTGTTAGCACATAGTGCAATTGATTTTTGTTCTAGTATTTGAACTGTTTATAAGTCATGTCTCAGCTAATTGTTTTGGCGAGACTAATATTTGTTAAAGCATGAAACGTTCTATATCTTATGAACTGATTTATTATTGGAAGATCTATGTCATTGATTTTGGCTAGATCAATATTGATATTCTATATTGAAATCATAGTATTTCTGTAAAAATAATCCAAACCATATTGTTGTGGTATGGACTCGTGATGTAAGACTGGGATGAACAAACTGTATTGTCTTAAATCGACCTATGCGCTATTATTGAGTATTATACATAATATAGGGTACAAAGGAGTTGGCCGCTCCAGGTACTTGCAGAGGAGTATAGTTTAGTTTTTATAACTAACTTATATTCCTATGGTAATTTAGTTTTAATAACTAATGAATCCTCTATTAGTTCATAATCCTTTTGTGATCACTCAGCATGAAATCTGGGTATATCCCACTTTATTGAATATTGTTGCAATATTGTTAATTCTTCTTATTCAATTGAATATTATTGAATCTTTTAAAGAATTTTACTGTTTCATCCCTGATATATTATTCAGTATGAAATTTGAGAAAGTTCTATTATTGAGATTGAATTTTTATTCAGCTACTTTGAAATCCTTTGATTATTGTTGAAGTTCTATAGAAGCTAGACTCTTCTATTCATAATATATCATTTATCGTATACTTTAACTTGCTGAGCAAACTCGTTGCTCACCCTTGCTTAAATAAAACATTTCAGCTAATGCCGAGGTAGCAGAAGGTTCTAACAGGGATAAAGGCAAAGGCAAAGCTCATGAGTAGTTAGTAGCAACTTTTAATGGCTATGTTTTATTATGTAAATTAATTATGTAAACCTTTTGTATATATAAGGGTATGTAAGTTATGTCAAGGTTAGTTAACGTGGGATATTGTTATAAGTTGTATTAAGTAATATTATGAATGATGTTTTTTCATTAATGAATGGGTAGTTAGATGTGATATATATGATGGATCGCGAGCACTAAACCCGAGTTCAGGGAACTCGAATTTGGGGGCGTCACAGGTGCCCTAAAGCCGTCTGGTTTGGGAGTCACCGGCCCAATATTCGCTACATAGGTGACTTAGAGCCTAAGAAAACGAATCTTGCACCAGCTCAGGCGAATCAAAAGAATAGACCGCCTAACTTGTCTCGAAGTGTGGCCTTTGTTACTCGAGCCAGTAAACCCGAAGGGGTGTCTTAACACCTGGTGCCCTAAAATCGTCTGGTTTAGGAGTCATTGGTCCAAAACTCGTTATATGGGTAACTCTGAAAAGCCTAAGAAAACGAGACAAATTTAAGCGAGAAAAGTAGAAAATTTTGCAAGAAAAAATGATATCATCTGAAAATCATATAAGAGAAACCCGTGCTAAGGGTTGCGTCACACATAGTGCATATGTCATTTGATCTTAATCTTGTGAAGAGCAGTGTCTAAAGCAAAGATAAGATGTCTATGATGAAGGGAGATAAGTCTTGTGAATCTAATCCTACCCATGAAAAATGACCATGGACGCTTAAAAGTTTTCTTTCGATTTCATAACTTGTTAAGCAAAAATTTTGATTTCCTTAGGAAAAATTCATTTTCATACTCCCTTTCAAGATCTTTAGGGATAAGATGAGAGTGCATTGAATACAAGCATTCAATTTTATAAACTCAAAATTTCAAATGCCTCATACTAATCCTGACGGCCCGAGCCATCAAGCTGTCAGCACATATTGTTGTTTGTCTGAATGTGCAGGATATTGCTCAGCCATGGACACGGTCAACAAAATGAGTTTTTCTATGAACCCTAGTAACAACCTGCGAAAGGGTTGGGGCATTTTTCCATTCCATGAAATAAAAAGGATCTACGGCGGAACCAAGTTCCTCATCAAAAGAAAAGGGAGAGTTCCTGAAAGAAATCAAGGCGACATCAGCTGTCCCTCCACAAAAATGGAAAAGTCTTCAACAGAGACCTTAACTTGGGAAGAACAGATGCCCGATGACCAAAAGATCTAGCAAAGGAAATCTGCATCGTTAAACATGTCAACCTGCGCCAAGTCCTCACAAGTTGAGGCCTCTACAGTAAAGTTCAAATCTAGGCAATAAAAGAATGGGCTACATCCTCCAGGACGTCAGCATCACCCGGGTCATCAGCCAACCCAGTGTTTAATCCAGCAGGGTTACAAGTGAAAAGCTTACTCTTTTTTCACACTCAATGATCAAATCGTTGGCATCAATCCAGCGTAGCATCAAAGAATGATCCGATAATGTAGACCGTGGAATGCAACTTCATCGAAGATATCAGGATACCTCCTAATAAAGCCATTAGTGTTTGGACCACCAACTTCAATCGTCAATCTAACCGTCAGATCATCCCCGATCTCAATATCGGGACATCAGCTCAAACTCAATCATCGATATCAGGACTACCACAGCACCGATCAACTATATCAGGATATCAAAGTAGCCTCGACAGCAATCTGAGATGTACAAATCAGCCCCGGCAGCAACCCAGGAGGTACAAATCAGCCCCGACAGCAACTCGGGAAGTACAGCTCAGCCCCGGCATCAGTCCGGGAAGTCAGGTCTACTTCGAACATAAACCTAAAACACCACAACACTTGCAGAAGAAAACCAAGAATGACCACGTCAGCCACAGAGGCAACACTGGGGACAAACAGACTCGAATGGGATCCAAGTCTTGGAAATAGCTCCCGGAAGTCAACTAGAGGCCATGTCGACACCAAGGGCAACCCCGGGAGGGGAAAAATGGTCATTTTACCAACTCTCATCCGATTCAGTCAAACTCAAGCTGAATTGATGCCGCCAAGGTCAGAAAGAACCACAACGGTGATCCCGGGTGAAAATAGCACCAGATGGCTCGATGGACAAACTGTGGGGAAACAAAGACCCAGTCTTGAACCCACCTTTGGGGACTTTAAAAGGGTTAAAGCCAATGTCATTGTGACACTCTCAGTGAGGGCTTTCTTGAAAGCTATAGCACGCCCCAAACGGACGCTCTGATCTAAAGTTATGAAGTTTCGCACTTGAGATCCCGTCGCCTGGCATGCACACACTTCGAGATGACGAAGTCGGGTATGTGGGCCCCACCCTGGGGAGCCACACCTCTACCTGTAATAGCATCAGGTAGAGCTGAGGCTCCCTATCCTATATATAGAGGTGCACCCCCGTTCATTTTCAATAATTCTGAAACGCAGCGAAGCTCTGCCCATCTGATTTTTTGACTTTTACACCTCTTCTAAACCCAAATATTTTTATTCCAATACGTAGACAAACCCATATACTACCACATATCAAGAAACCACAAGTAGATTAGGTCGTTTGAAGCCCACTAAGTGGCAAAAAGCCCGTTTTACAGGCTATTATAAGTATTTTTACGATCAGCAAGTTGCTATTACTACTTTGCACTGTTTTACACTTACACACAAAAATTCACTTTCTAAATATAGCCAGAACTTAGTTCTGTGGCCGTTTTCATCAAAAATTGATACATTTTTGTACATAAACTCCGTTTTCAACATTTCTACAACTCGAATTGACGATCCGTCAGCTCCAGTAGCTTTAATGCACTAGCACGCACATTCTGGCAACTTCATAGGACTAGGTTATCATTCCAGTCCGGGTTTGGCCCTCTTTTGTATATATTTAACTGTAAATGTACTAACAATTTCAATTCTATCAAGCCCGAATTTTAAATTTGAGGTAGTTTACAGCTTTTATATATATTTACGCATATATAAGCGACATTAACCAACACTGGTACTCATATCTGTCCTGGTTGACCACATTTCTGTCAATATATATATATATATATATTCAGTCGGCTAGACTATTTCATGGCCATTTTACTGCTTTTGTACACTTTCACATACTGGGTGCTCTCCCCAGTCACTGGGTGACTATTTTTCTGTCAATTTCAATTCCAATACGGTCACAGGCGTGAAAACCCATTGCCCTTTTTATTGTTTATATATATATTTTTTATTTTTGTCACAGCCTGGATTATTTCGTGGCTATTTACAGTTTTTATATATATACATTTCAATTCCAGTCCAAGCTTGCGAGTGAAAACCCATCGCCCTTTACATATTTTATATATATTTAACTATATATATTGCTTTATTCAATTTATTCAACTGTTACATTTAACATTCATTTGTATATGAATTTTCACTGATTTTTCTGCGGGCGAACTAGATTTATTTAAATCTCGCCAACTCTAGCTTTCAACGGTTCAAATAGGTCCCGACAGAACCTGGAAGCTATAATGGCTGAGATTTCTTTAAATCGAGCTATTTTTATAGTTTCAGCTTCGAAAGTAACATCGCGTCCCTTAGATCGCTATCTAGTGGGAACGAGATACTCCGGCCGTGCGGACTGGGATTTACTGAATGAATCCCTGGTTCTGGCTATCTTGGGATATTTATCTATTTCTGTACTAATTTGAACTGTACAGGTTTTCTAGCCACTCATATGTGAGCCTAGGAATCATGGGATTCATGACCAAACTGATCAGAATTTGATTCCCACGATGGACAAACTTCTATTTATAGATGTACCCAACTAGTTTTTTCTGTAAAATGTACATGCACAGACCTTAAAAGGGTTATCCAGATTTAAGGTCTCAACATAGTGAAAATATAGATTGTCATGTCAGCGTCCCTCTGATGGTTTTCATACCCATGAGGAGACCGACACTTTATATTTCTGTGGTCGAGGATGCTTCGCAGCCCGATAAATCACCATGTATATGCGGCCTTAAGGCTATAAAGATAAAATTGAGAGTAGCGATATGCTTCAATTCCTATGTCAGCATAAGGGTTTGATAAAACCAGCTTTCAAAATATCAATGTTAATTCAATTCAAAAGCTTTTGCAAATCAAATTAAATGATACTTTTTGCAAATCAAATCAAAGACTGATTTTTAAAATCAAATTAAACCCTTCGTATATAGGCTCAATGAAGCCTGTCAAAGCTTTCAATCAATCAATAGGCCCAATTTTCAAACAGCATTCACTCACGCATTCCAGTTTTAAGGGAAATATTAAAAAGATTGCGATACCGTGTTTACACGGGAGTCGTGGGGTACCTAACACCTTCCCCACACTTAACCAAGCCCCTGAACTCAAAACTCTGATTTTAAAGATCAAGTTTCGACTAGTGTCCAATAATTTGGGCCTCTTTTCAAATCAAATTCGGTTGAGTTGGTACAACCATTTTCAAAACTACCAACTGGCGACTCTATTTAAATCAAATCAAATCGTCGACATATACACATGTTGGCCTCTTTCCTAAAAAACCCTTCAAAACCTTTTTTGCAATAAAAAGAATAAGGGTAGAGATAACTTAAGAAGATCGATTTGAGGAAAACCGGGTTACAAACTGACCAGCGAGATTCTTAAATTTTCCAACGTCGACACCAGCCCCATCGGCAATTTCCTCTTTGGCACGCCCGCCCCGGAGGCAGTCCACTTTCCAGCATGCTCATTTTGCACCCCCACCCCAACGGGGGTTTTGGCCTGCAGATTCCCGCCCCAGCGGGGGTCCACTTCTTTAAAAATCTGCACTTTTTTGCTCCTTTCTTCCTGATTTCCCATCAATCCTTATCCTGCAATTCATCGCACAAAACCAGGTAAAATTGATACTAAAATAACTTGAAGTAAGAAAGAAACAAGCTATAACGGATATCAATTCGTTGGTATAAGACCATCTTATCAAATACTCCCAAACTTGAGACTTTGCTTGCCCTCAAGCAAAACAATGCATATGCAATATCAATACAATGCCTACTAATGCAACTACCAGATAACACGAAGATAACCATTATTGCCTCAGAGAATTCACAAAGATATAAACAATAGATCTAACTAGAAATACATCTGCACATCAGACCAATCAATGAATCTATACCTGCCAACAGCTTTGCTGTGTGTGTGTGCTTAACAACAATAAACTCAACTACATATCAAATATATCACATAATATGCGTCTTAGAACGAAATCACAATTCTAACTCAAGAAATCGCGTAAACAACATAAAGTGGAATTCAATTCAACATCAACCAAGTCAGCAGTCAATATGGGAGATATTCTATCCTTATTTATTCACGGGGGCATTTTGCTTGTTTTCCCGTATCTTTAATTTACTCATGACTGCGCAATGTCTAGTTCCCTTAGGCTCTTCAGTGATACCAATGTAGCGAGCTTTCGACCAACGACTCCCAAACCGAATGGCTGTAGGGCACTGGGTGTAAAGGCATCCCCTAGGGCGTACTTACTCGAGTACCTAAAGGCCACGAAACTAAACTAGTCATGGTGTTTATTCATACAATTCTATTTTTTTTTCTTTTCACACATTTTTTTTCTTTAAATTTTTTTCCAGATAGCTCCCATATCTTCCCCCAAACTTATGTTTCAGTCCAATCTTAGTCACTCTACCAGTTTATTTAATTTCTGTCATTAACTTCAAATTCCTGTTCCATACGACAATTATGTGACTCTTTGAACTAAGTTGACCAAATTGTTGCCTATCGTGCTAACCGATTGCAAAGGTATTAAACAGGTAAGGACTCATGTAAAGGTTTGACAGTATATTAATGATCTAATTCTCATTATTGATTATGTTCATATATAAATCCAGTCTCATCACTGGCTAAGGTTATCTCTGACCACTGACATATTGACTCAGACAATACTAATTAACAACTCTCTTTGGTTTTTTTTGATTTTTCATTTTTTTTCAGTATTTAATAAGCATAAAAATTATGACTATACTAAAACAACATAACTACATGCAAGTCTTAATAATTTTATGAAATATAAAATACACCCCCAAACTTCAACAGAGCAATGTCCTCATTGATCAAAATATAAAGCAATTAAAGTATTGAGGACTTCCCTGCGGTATCAAGTATCCTCATCAAAGTCAAAGTAAGGATGTGGTGGATATGCAGGAAGTGGCTATGGAGTCAGGAACTGGAATGGCTTAGCCAATGTGTTGAGTCTAGCCAAAGTATCAGCGACCGCGGCATTGAAGTGATTCTGCGTGGTGAATATGTGATCCTATAATGCCGCCAACTTGTCAGCCAATCGGCAATGCTCATCTAGTTGCTGCTGAGTAGCTGGAGCTTGAGAAATAGAGGTGCCCTCGTTGTGTATTGTGGGGTCCCCCTCTGCAATCTCCTTATTTGGCTCCTCCCTAGCCATAGTCATTGCTCTCTGTGCCGCCTTGGCGGATGGGAAGATGAAACATAGCCCGCGGGGGTGTGGTGGTGCTACCGGCCATCTGTTAAACCGAGCTATCATCCTTATATCAAGCAACTGGAGGGACTGCTGAGTCTGCTCCTTAGCCATCCACCTGACTACCTACACGGTGATACAATCCTGTGATCAAGGATGGGTGTGGCAGTCCGCTCGAGAACAACCCTCTCAGACACCAACGGATTAAAAAATTAATGATGAGGCCTATGTCGATGTCTTTGTCCTTGAAGATAGCATACAAGAGAGAAATTTTCTCCTTAGAGATCTCACTTGTATGCGTTGATGGAAGGAGTTTGGCACACAAGAAGGAATACCAGACTTTTCTATATTGGCTTATACTGGAGCTCATGATCAGTATTCCCCCTTTCTTTCCTCTGAACCACGCAGTGCCCGATTTATAAATCCGTGCTAGGATCTCATCATAGTCCGGGCGCCTATCGATCATCTGCTGATATTGACACATGTTTGGTCATGGCACATTATAGTAATCAGCGATGGCCGTGGGACTGAAATCTACCATTTTGCCCTGGACGAACGCCTGGAACAACTGGGCATCCTCGGCGTTCGCATAAAGTTCTTTCACGACCGCCACCACTGTCACTTCGGGCTAGTCCATGAAAGTCTCCCATCCCTGCTCTTCGATCTGTAACACCATTTCCCCATTAGTAGCATCAGGCCTAAGTCCACGCTCGGGCGTGAGCTTCTTCGACGTTAAATAGTCGAAGCGATCGGCGGCGGTCTCACTTCTAAATTTTACTTTGCCATAAGACCGTGTTGGTGCGGAAGAAGATTCGCCCTTTTGGCGCTTTTGTGCTCTTGGTGGCATTGTGTTTAAGTGCTCGAGATGAGTTTTCTGAAGTTGGAGTGGTTGTGGCTTTATGTCAAACACTTAGTGGGCAGTGGGGATTTATGGTTTGGTTGGTTATTCAATATCCCCCCAAATTGATGATGCAATTAACCACTCAAGCAATGTATATCTACGTAGTATTTAACCCTCTTGGCGTAATTGCAGAAACCCAAATCCAATAATCAAGTTGAAACCCCCAATTTTTAACCTAAAAGAAGAATTGATTCTTAACACCTTGAATTGGTGAGAGGAGATGAAGTATTGAAGGATGTTCTTTGCAATTCCAAGGTGAATGATTCGGCTCGGTAGTTGAATTTGTCCAGATTGGGGTTTGGAGATGATCGGATTCGTGGTTGTGGGTGTGTTTCGGTAGCCAAGAGGTTAAACTTTTGTTGGAGTGGCTCAAATTTGTTTCTTAGAATGTGTTTTAAGAAAAAACTGAGTTGCTGACAGCCCGCTGGGGCGGGCATTGTTATGTCTGAGACCCCCGCTAGGGCGGGGGGTAGGCAGGGAATCAGTCTGGGTAACCCGCCGGGGCGGCTGGATTTGGTCTTAAAGGCACACTGGGGCAGGGGGTATGCAAGGTTCGGTTTGGGGAACCAGTGGGGGCGGGTAAAAATGAACTAAGACCCCCACTGGGGCAGGGGGGTATATAGATTTTCTGCCTTTGGAATTTCTTCGTTCTACTTCCTGCTGAACTCCTTGAATAGCTCTCCTTTGTTCCCTTATTGAATTCCTCTGGAATTTTAGCTTTAATGTGTGTTGTACTTGACCCATCCCTGCACAAACAAACTGTGAATTGTTAGACATGCACTCTTAAGACTCAATTAATACTAAGTTACGAAATGGCTCTAATTAATCTACTTAGATATAATATAAATTAACATAAAGGATGGGTTACCTCCCATCAAGAGCTTGATTTTCAGTCTTTCAGCATGACTACTCCCTGTTTTCAGTTTGGCTCGGCCAAGTCGATTGTCGTTGCCTGGCGATCGACGTTTTCGCCCCAGTAGTGCTTTAACCATTGATCGTTGACTTTAAATATTTCGGTCAACTCCTTAGTGTATAATTCAACGGCGCCATGCGGGAACACTGTCTTTATTGTGAACGGACCTGACTATCTAGACTTCAGCTTTTCGAGAAATAATTTCAACCGAGAGTTGAATTGCAGTACTGATTGACCTTGTTTAAATTGGTGGTCCATTATTTTCTGATCATGCCATTTCTTTACCTTTTCCTTGTACAACTTCAAATTTTCATATGCCTGCATGCGAAATTCGTCTAGTTCGTTGAGTTGTAACAACCGCTTTTCACTTGCTGATGATAGATCAAAATTTAACTTCTTGATTGCCCAATAAGCTCTGTGCTCGAGTTCTACCGGCAGGTGACATGCTTTCCCGTAGACAAGCTGATAGGGAGACATACCTATCGGAGTCTTGTAGGCGGTCCGATATGCCCACAATGCATCATCTAACTTCACTGACCAGTCCTTTCGATTTGGATTGTTAACTTTTTCCAAAACTTTTTTGACGTTCCGATTAGACACCTCCACTTGTCCACTTGTTTGCGGGTGATAAGCTGTGGCAGTCCGGTGTTTGACCCCATATTTCGCTACGAGAGCCGTGAAGTATTTGTTGCAGAAATGGCTCCCTTCATCGCTTATGATTACCCTTGGGGTTCCGAACCAAGTGAATATATTCTTTTGCAAGAACCTTAAAACCATTTTTGCATCGTTTGTCGATAATGCCACCGCTTCAACCCATTTTGAGATTTAATCTACAGCCAAGAGGATGTACAGGTTTTGAATGAAGACGGAAAGGGCCCCATAAAATTGATCCCCCACACATCAAAAATCTCGACTTTCAAGATTATGTTTAGTGGCATTTCATTCTGCTTCAAAATATTCCCCACTCTCTAACATCTGTCGCAATTCTTCACGCATTGATGTGTGTCTCTGAACAACATGGGCCAGTAGAATCCTAATTGAAGAACTTTTGTTGCTGTGTGATCAATCCTATAGTGTCCCCCGTATGGTGATGTGTGACATGCCTATAGGATACTCTCCACTTCACTTTTCAGTATATATCGCCAGATCATTTTATCAGCACAATGACGAAAAAAGTATGGTTCATCCCACATGTACCACTTTACATCATGTAAGAATTTTCTCTTTTGGTAGCGGGACAAGTCTGGTGGGAGGATGTTACTGACCACGTAATAAGCGAAGTCCGCATACCACGGAAACTCACCGTTTATCAAAAATAGCTGCTCATCAGAAAAAGACTCATTGATTGATAACTAGTCTGTTTAGTCCTGCTTTGGGTTCTCAATCCGTGAGAGATGATCGGCCACCTGGTTCTCTATCCCCTTTCTATCCTTGATTTCTAAGTCAAATTCCTGGAGTAGCAACACCCAACGGATAAGCCTCAACTTTGCATCCTTCTTCTCAACTAAATACCTAATAGCTGAGTGGTCTGTGTAAACCACCACCTTAGTTCCCACTAAGTACGAGCAAAATTTGTCAAATGCATACACAACTACAAGTAGTTCCTTTTCCGTGGTAGTGTAGTTCAACTGTGCATCTGTCAGAGTCTTGCTCGCATAGTAGATGGCATGAAAGATTTTATCATGTCTTTGTCCTAGTACTGCTCTAACCGCAACATCACTCGCATCACCCATGAGTTCAAATGGCTTGGTCCAATCAGGTGCTATGATTACTGGGGTTGTAGTTAACTTCTTCTTTAATTGCTCAAAGGCTACCCGACAGTCTTCATCAAATTTGAATGGGACATCCTTTTCTAATAGACTGCAGAGTGGCTTGGTGTACTTTGAAAAGTCCTTGATAAACCGTTTGTAGAATCTGGCATGACCGAGAAAACTCCGAATACCCTTTACCAACGTAGGTGGCGGCAGATTTTCAATTGTTTCAAGTTTAGCCCGGTCGACTTCCAAACCTTTGCCAGACACATTGTGGCCAAGAATTATCCCTCTTGGACCATAAAGTGGCACGTCTCCCAGTTGAGTACTAGGTTCGTTTCCACACAACTCTTCAAGACTAATACCAGATTCTCGAGGCACCTATTAAACGATTCCCGAAATACAAAAAAATCTTCCATAAAAACCTCAACACTACGCTCCATCATGTCTAAGAAGATCGCCATCATGCAACGCTAAAAAGTTGTCAGTGCGTTACACAGGCCGAATGACATCCTTCTGAAAGCAAAGGTGCCATAGGGACACGTGGATGTTGTCTTCTCTTGATCCTCCGATGCGATGACCATCTGGTTGTACCCGGAAGACCCGTCCAATAAGAAGTAATATTCCTGTCCGGCTAATCTGTCCAACATCTGATCAATGAAAGGCAAGGGGAAATGATCATTTCTAGTTGCCTTATTCAGTCTTCTATAATCCATGCAGACTCTCCAGTCGGTCACTGTTTTTGTCGATATCAGTTCATTATATTCGTTCTTCACCACTGTCATACCGCTCTTTTTCGGTGCACATTGGACCGGGCTCAGCCAAGCACTGTCTGAAATTGGGTAGATGATTCCCGCGTCTAACCATTTTAAGATCTCTTTCTTCACAACTTCTTTCATTATAGGATTTAGCCGCCTTTGTTGTTTTACTGTGGGCTTGCTATCCTCCTCCATTAGGATCTCGTGCATACAGAATGATGGGCTGATCCCTTTAATGTCGTCGATTGTCCAGCCAATTGCAGATTTATATTCCCTCAGCACTCTCAACAGTTTACTTTACTGCATTGGGTTAAGTGCAGATGCAATAATAATAGGTAAACTAGATGAATTGCCTAAAAATGCATACCTGAGGTGATTAGGTAAGGGTTTTAGCTTCAAGTTTAAGTGGTTCCTGGAGAGATGGCTTCATCTTTTCTGCTGCAGCTCCTGCTATTTCCAAAGGCTCAACTGGTGGTTTGAACCTATTCGATCTCGGGTGAGCCTCTAATAGTTGCAAATATTCTATTATTTCTGCATCCCCTTCATCACAATCTTCCATCAATGCTAACTCTAGTGGATTGGTATTAAGTATCTGAAGTTGTTCCTTATCCACCACTGTGTCTATTATATCCACCCGGTAACACTCCTCATTTTCCTTGGGAAAGTTCATGGCCTTGAATACATTGAAGGTGACTTGTTGATCTTGCACCCTTATGGTCAACACTCCTTTTTGAACGTCGATGAGAGTCCTGCCAGTAGCCAAGAATGGTTTCCCAAGGATTATTGGAATATCCTTATCTTCTTCATAGTCGAGGATGATGAAGTCTGCTGGAATGAGTAATTTGTCCACTTTTACCAAGATGACTTCGATAATTCCCCATGGATAAGTTATTGATCTGTTCGCTAACTGTAGGGAGATGTTGGTAGGTTTAGGTACTGGTAACCCTAGCTAAGTATAAACTGATAATGGTATGAGGTTTATACTGGCACCCAAATCACAAAGGCATTTAATGAAGGTTACACTCCCTATAGTGCATGGGATGGTGAAACTACCCGGATCCTTTAACTTTAGTGGAAGCTTCTTTTGCAGAATCGCACTACATTCTTTTGTCAGTACCAAAGTTTCGAAGTCCTCTAGTCTCTTTTTCTTTGATAGAATATCCTTTATAAACTTGGCATAACTGGGCATCTGCTCTAATGCCTCCGCAAAAGGTATATTTATTTGCAGCTTCTTAAACACTTCCAAGAATTTTGTGAACTGTTGCTGTAGTTTCTGTTTGTGGAGCCTTTGTAGATATGGCGGTGGAGGGTAGACTATCAGTGGACTTACCTTTTCTTCTTCTGTAGGTTTTTCTCCTGCTTCCCTTTCCACTGTCTGTTCCCTATTAGTCTCGACTTGCTCATCGGTTACCTACTTCTCCGACTCTTGCTCAGCTAACTGTTTTCCACTCCGGAGTGTAATAGCTTGACATTGCTCATGTCCTCCCTTCGGATTCTTCTCTGTGTCATTTGGCAAAGCTCCTTGGGGCGGGCTATTCATTGCACTTGCTATCTATCCTATTTGAATTGATAGATCCTTCATTTCCGCCACTAGAGTTTTTGTCACCACTTCATTTTCTGTTCTGACTCTGGCTATAGCCTCTTCCCAACCTAGCTTTTCCTCCTGCCGTGGTGCTGCCTGTTGCTGCTGATTCTGAAAACCAGGAGGGTATGCTTGTCGTGGAGTCTGCTGCTGGTTCTGATTTTGGTTGTTGCTCCATGAAAATTTTGGATGGTTCCTATTCCCCTGTTTGTATGTATTCTGGTAGGTGTTGGTTGGTCTGTTATAGTTACCCACAAACTGAACTGAAGCTAGGTTAATTGCACATTGATCTGTCGAGTGTTCCCCTGCACACTGTTCACATATGACTGCTACTTGTCGCGTGTTTCCCCTTTGCAAAGTTTCCATACTCTTTTATAATGCTAATAGTTATGCCAATATGGCTGTCGAAGTATCCACTTGCAAAACACCTGCTGATGTGGGCTGAGTCAATCTTTCAGTCGGCCATGGGTACCCATTTAAAGTCATCATTTCTATCAAAGCCCATCCGTCCTCAAATTTCCTTGTCAGAAAAGCTCCTTATGAAGCTGCATCAATGCTAGACCGTATCTGACTCGACACTCCATTGTAAAAATTCATCATTTGCATCCAAGGTGGGAATCCGTGATGTGGGCACTTCCTTAACAGCTCCTTGTATCTTTCCCATGCTTCATAAAGTGGCTCCCCTTGGTACTGTGCAAACGAAGATATCTTCGTCCTCATCTTATGTGTCTTCGATGGTGGGAAAAACTTGGCCAAAATTTTTTTATGCTAGATCATTCCATGTAGTGATTGACCCCGGTGGTTCAGAATGTAGCCAAGCCTTTGCCTTGTCTTTGAGTGAGAAGGAAAATAACCTCAACATAAGCGCATCGTCTGACACTCCATTGCACTTGAAAGTGTCGCAGATTTCTATGAAAATGAAGATATGATCATTCGGAAGACCCCTAAACTGACAAGTATTCTGCACCATCTATATTGTTCCAGGCTTAATCTCGAAATTATTTTCATTGATCGCTGCCCTGGCTATACTTGAGTGAATTTTTAAAATCTTTGGTATAGCATAATCCTTCATCGGTTTGTCTTCCTGTTGCTGTTCAGCCATGTTTGTTCTGGGTGTTTCAAATTCCTCTCGATTCTTTGCAATCCACTTAATTAATCTCCGAACTCGTTTGTCGATGTCGTCCTCCAAGGGCAACAACTCTGGCTTCTTCGATCTAGTTTGCATGCATTACTCGAAAGTACCTAAAATAACCAAACAAACAAAAATAAGAATATATATATATATATATATATGTTTAATTAAAATTTATCTACTTAAATCGATATTGTAAGTAATAAACGCAATTTCTGTCCCTGGCAACGGCGCCAAAAACTTGTTGGGTAATTTCTACGCGCAACACGCAAGTGTACGTGGTCAATAAATAATAAAGTGATAAATCAGATATCGTACCCACGGAGACAATAATTACTATTTAATCAAACAATTACCAAATTTATAATATTTTAACTTTATCAAACTAACGGTTAAAAGATGTTTTTTTATAACTAAATTATTACTTAAAGCAATCGCAGCACTAAATCAAGATTTTAACAAGATTGAGAGAATTAAGCCTACAATTTCACTTATAATTGCACTTCTGATAATATCCTTTTCCCAAGTTTATTTCAGTTAACCCCCAGATTATTAATCAAGAACACTAACGTAGATAAAATCACCTCACGATGCATAATATCCATACTCACTCATATCCACAGATGATAGATTCAAGTGAGACATCCTAATTGACTAATTCACTATATTTCTATGTGAAATACAATTAATAAGAATTTATTATCAAGTTCTCTATCAGAATATATATGGCTAAAGGCATACTTCTACCCTAAACATGAATCATAATTTCCATCTATCCAGAAATCACAAACATATGTCACTATGGCTAGTTCTAATCCCATATGTCCCTTCACAAGTTCATAAGAGATAACAGATAATCGTTGATCAGGCAATTATATAAATTAATCACACACATAGTGAATAACCTGTGAATAACATCCGTAAACTGAGTTTAAGAATATTTAATCATCCATTACAATCAAAGATCCATTATAGGCTTAAAAAGGAATTTAGTTCATCATAGACGAGCAAAATCCAATAATCCACATCGTAAGAAGCATCCTAAATACAAGATAAAAAGGTAGAGAGAAAGTAGACACTAGAATAATATCACCGCTCACCACTCCGATCTTATGTTCGTCGTGTCAATTCAATGCTTTAATCATGCGTGTAGGTTCAATTCTTCAATTAGGGCTTCTCAATCCGTCTAAAAACTCTCTGTAGCAGCCTTATATTGTGCCTTTTATAGTCTCCCAGCCGCAACACAACTTAAACCTCTTTTTTTCTCAATTCGAGTCGAAACAGGATTTTCCTATTATTTTTCTGCCGTAGGCCCGCCCCAGCAGCAATTTCCTCTTTGGCATGCCCTCCCCGGCGGCAGTCCACTTTCCAACGTGCTCATTTTGCACCCCCGCCCCAGCGAGGATTTTGGCCTGGAGATGCCCGCCCCTGCGGGGGTCCACTTCTATAAAAATCTGCACTTTTTTGCTCCTTTCTTCCTGGTTTCCCATCAATCCTTATCCTGCAATTCATAGCACAAAACCAGGTAAAATTGATACTAAAATGACTTGAAGTAAGCAAGAAACAAGCTATAACGGATATCAATTCCTTTGTATAAAACTAACTTATCAGACAGGATGGAAATATATATATAAAAAATAGTAAAGGGCAGTGGGTTTTCACCCCGAGGCCCGAACGAAAATATAAATATAAATATATATATATATATATATAAAAGCAGTAAAAAGGCCACAGAATGATCCAGGCCGAACTAGAATGTAAATATATATATTTATAATTAAGCATAGACAATAAAATAGTCAAATCGAGATTAGGAAGATAACCCAGTCTGGTGAAACGTGCATATATATATATATATATATAAAAGCAGTAAACTACCTCAAATTTGACATCCGGGCTTGACAGAATTGATAAGTTAGTATATATATACAGGTAAATATATACAAACAAAAAAAATAAACCCGAACTGGGAAGATAACCCAGTCTGGCGAAGTTGCTCAAAACGAAGATGCAAGTATATAAAAGTTGTTAGAAGCGATAGATCATCAATCCGAGTTGTAAAAATGCCAGAAAATGCGTTCAGGTACTAAAATGTACCAAAAGTTAACAAAAACGGCCACGGAACTGAGTTTCGGGCATATTTAGAAACCGAAATTTGATATACAAGTGTATAACAGTGCAAATAAGTAATATAAACTTGTTAATCGTAAAAATACTCACAATAGACTGCTACACGGGCTTTTTGTCAAATCGTAGGCTTTAAACGTCCAAATCTACTGGTTAATTTTTGATATGTGGTAGTATGTGGGTATATCTACGTGTTAGAGTGAAAAAATTTGGGTTTGGAAGACAAGAAAATGGCTGGAAAACGAAACGGGCAGGGGTTCAGAGCGTTTTCAAATTCGTGAAATGAGCTGGGGGTGAGTTCATATATATAGACCCAGGAGAAATAGCTCTACCTGCTGCTGCCGCAAGTAGAGGTGCGACTCCACGTGGCGGGTCTCGTTGCATCGAAGTATGTGCACTACGAGCAATGCGATGTCAGATTCAAAACTTTCTAACTTTTGATCGGATCGTCCGTTTGAGGCGTGCTATACCTTTTCAGAAAGCCCTCGCTGAGCGCATCGCAATGACATGGGATAAAACCTTTTTTGAGTCCAAAAAGATAGGTTCATAACCGGGTCTTTGATTCCTCACAGTTTGTCCGTTGAGCTTTCTTGCGATGTTTCCACTCGGGATCATCATTATGGTTCGTTCTGACCTTAGTAGCATCAATTCAGCTTGAGTTTAATGAATCGGCTTTAAGTTGGTAAAAATGACCGTTTTGCCTCTCTCAAGGTTGCCTTCAATGTCGACATGGCCTTTGGCTAACTTCCTGGGGTCGTTTCCAAGGTTTGGATCCCATTCGAGTCTGTTCGTCCTCAGTGTTGTCTCTGAGGCTGACTTAGTCCTTCCAGGTTTTCCTCTGGAAATGTTGTGATACTTCAGGATTGTTTTTAAATTGACCTGACCTCCAGGGTTGAGACCGGGGTTGATCTGTACCTCCCGGATTGAGATTGGGGCTGACCTGTACCTCCCGGGTTGAGACCAGGGCTGACCTATACTTTTTGGGTTGAGACTAGGGCTGACCTGTACCTCCCGGGTTGAGACCGAGGCTGACCTGTACCTCCTGAGTTGAGACTGGGGCTGATTTGACGGCTCGGTATTGAGACCGGGGTTGATTTGATGACCCGATATTAAGATCGGGGTTGAGTTGATGACCCAGTATTGAGACCGGGGTTTATCTGATGGCCCGGTATTGAGACTGGGGTTGAGTTGACAACCCGGTATTGAGATCGAGGATTTGATAGCCCGGTATTGAGACCGGGGTTGAGTTGACGGCCCGGTATTGAGACCGGGGTTAAGTTGATGACCCGGTATTGAGACCGGGGATGATTTGATGGCTCAATATTGAGATCGGGGTTGAGTTGACGATCCGGTATTGAGTCCAGGGTTGATTTGATGACTCGGTATTGAGACCGGGGTTTAGTTGACGACCCGGTATTGAGATCGGGGTTGATTTGATGGCCCGATATTGAGACCGGGGTTGATTTGATGGCCCGGTATTGAGACCGTGTAAGAACCCGAATTTCAGAAATTATAAATTAAGAATTTAGTAAATAAAATTCTTAAGGCATGAGATGGGTTCAAATAAGAATATATATGCATTACGAGGTATGTAGTATTGTGTTACATAGGGTAATATGAGCTATGTAATAAGTGATTTTGTGTTTAATAAATATATATCATTATTATATATTTGTTATAAATTGTAGAGATGAATTAGTAAGAAGATGGATAAGATTTATCTATCGACATTAAATAATTTGTAGAATTATTTTATCATAATAAGTTGGTGACATTAAATATTTTTGATGAATAATCACCATTTTCTTGAATATATATAGTAGTAACTAGTATGATTGTAATATATGTTATTATTAGTGCTTAAGCTATCTATGGATGGATTGAGATAGTAAATCATGAATTAGTTAAGGGAATTAACTAATGAGTATAAATGTTGGTTAATTTAAATTGAAAGTTATATTATGGAATAATATAATTTGAATATTAAAGCCTTAATTAACTTTGGTGATATAGTAAGGGGTTTAAGAATCGCTTAAGTAAATTATGAGTTAACACATATGTGGAGTATGTGATTATAGTAAGTGCCTTTATATATTACTTGGCATGGTGTTATGTGAATGTGCAAACGACGTCAATAAAATATTTATATATACGTTGTTAAACCAATATATATCTTTAAATAAATATTGATTAGAGAATTAATTAATATTTGAGATATGGTTAAATGTATAGATTAAAAAAATTGTTTTGGGGACAATTTATAGAAAGGAAAGAGAAATAATTAATATATATATTTCTAATAAAAGATATTAAAATAATTTCTAATACTGAGTTATTTTAATAAAAGGGAGAATGTTATTTTAAATAATAATATTACCTTATATGTCTTTGTATGAGGTAATAGGTATGATTAATTAATATGGTAAATATATTAAAATATATTTGCTATATGTAATAAAGTGATGGGAGCAATTTATCATAATAGAAAATAATCTTATGGTCTATTTTCTATATAATATGTGTCGTGCATGTAGTTATTTTAATAATACTTAGATATTATATTAAAATAATATCTTGAGAAAATGAGTAAATCATTTTATTATGATTAATGCCTATATTGGAGAAAATGTAATAAAAATATTTTTACATCATGTTATGAAGGAATACATAATCGTAATTATATCTTATGTATTTTCAAGAGGGTTAAATCTATAAAAGAAAACTAAGTTATTTTAATGTACTAAATAACTACAGTTTCTATTTTACAGTAGATTTTAATAGAGTAAATATTAATTATTCTAAGCGTAAAGATTATACATATTATAAGCGTATAAGGTAGCTAAATAACTTAGTATTAAAGTGCATGTGTCACTCAAACCTTATATTAAAAGAATATTAAAGTGTGGTGGAAGTGATAATGAGCCTAATTGAGCTTGTGAGATATGCCTAGTGTGGCAAAGTGGTGAAATAAGCCTTCATTAAATAATTTAATGAATGAATAATTAAAAGAATTAATTAGTGTTATTATGTGGATTAATTGCTATGTGCAATGATGTGTAATTATAAGTTATATAGTAGCTACATCTATATAATATGAAATAAAGTGTGACACTTCAAGAAAATTATATAATATAGAAAACTATATGGTAAAGTGAAATGAGTCACATGAGTTATATAAATGGACCTATGCGACAATGTGTTATGTGTGGTATATTAATGTGTACTTTATGAAGGATATTAAATTAAACTAAATAAATAATTGTTGTTAATAATTATTTCAATGGTTAAGTATAAATGAAATAATAAAGCTTACAATAATGTGGTGTGACAATATTCAATCAAACTATATTCGGTATTGTCAAATGTATATATAATGTGTAATATAAGTAGAGGGATGCATGTATACATATATGTATAGGTATATATGTATATAGATGTATAAGGGAGATATTTAATTACATATGTGTGTATAAAGACTTGTATGCTAGCTTTGTGTACAAGGTAGAAATTAAATATGTGACATTGTGCAATAGACCCCCTTCTATGACCCCTATTCTATGCCCAAAATGCTGAAAATTTTGTGTCATGGTGAAGTTTACAAGCTAAGAGCCATGTGGGGGAAATAATGAGGAAGGACCATGAATAGTAGTAGTTGGTGGAGTTAGCTAACAACTCCACTCTTTGCCCTTTGGGTATTGTCCATAGGAGGGTAATAAATTGGCAATGAATAGAGACCATTAATTAGTGTCAGTAAATGAATGTGCTAGTATGAGAACATATGATGTAATAGTATTATATTATGACCATATTATAAGATGTAATGTTGAGAATAATATTATTTTGTGAGATTATAATATTATAAGCTTGTGGACTATTAATTACTAAGTTCACATAATTATGTCTTGTATGGCATAAATAGTGAAGTTAAATCAAAGGGAGATTTAATTGGAAGTATTAAAAGAAAATAAAGGGTGAGTTAATATATAATTGATATTAATTATCATTATAATATTTGGATGTAATTGAGATAATAAATTTTATGGAAAATGATGGGTGGAGAATACCCAATTAAAATATATTTAGCCCAATTGAAATATTAATTGGATTAAAACAATGTACATGAGTTACATTATAATATGTATTGGTGTATATTTAAATTATGAGTATACTTGCTTATATATGTGGGTGTACATTTGTGAAGAGGGGTGCATATGTGACCATAACTAAAATTGATGTAGCACCATTAAGTTATTAAAGTGTGACCTATATTGTCCAAAAGAATAAAACCTAGTATGCTTACACCCATTTTTCTAATGCTGAGTTTTAAAAGAGCTTGTCCCAAAATCATAGTCACATTTACTACCAACCATGTATTAGGCCATTGGCCTATGCTAAGAGTTAATTATGGCTAAGCAATAATGGTGATGATTAGGGGGGGGGGTATTTAATAGTGTTCTCCAACAACTCCTCCTTGCCCATTGGCTTCTCACTCTTTCCATTGAATTTAAATGTTGGACAAAACCTTGGTATGGGTAATGATTATTCTATAAATTATAATCTCTGTAAGAACCGTGAATTTCATGAATAATTTTTTTTTAATATAATAAGAAAATGAATACTTATTGGAACATAAATGTTTATGAGTTATAAGAGAAGCAATTAGATTATATTAAATTGAATTTATGATATTGAGGAAATATAAAAAATTTCGAAGAACTTGTAGAATGACTTGTGTGGCATGAGAATGAAAATGGTGATGATTTAATTAATTCAAGAGGAAAATCAATAAGTGAAAGATTAATTAATATTACATTGTTAATTAATTTTTGTTATTAGTGATAGCCTATTAATGAGTAATTATTAATAATATGTTATTGTGAGTAACAAAACATTTACGAGTAAGTAATTGATGCATATGATAAGAGTTATATTTAATTGATTATTTGTTGAGTGCAATACATGTGATAGTTAATTGTATAATAATGTTATTAATTGTTATTATGAATAATAATCGGTTAAAAAGTAAATGAATTATTAAGTGAATAATTAATCTATATTAATTGTTAATTGTTATTATGAGAAATATAATAATAATCTATTGATTAGTATTTTTGCAAGTAATAATTGGATACTAAGAAAATGGTTTATAAATATAATAGGATTTATATTGTTGAGGAATGTGATTATTTATCGTATAATAATAATCGATAAGGGTAAGTAATAAAAGAATTACTACATGAACAATTAATCGATATTAATTGTTATTTACTTTCTATTATGAGAAAATAGAATATTAATGATGATTAATTGATAATGTATTGATTATTATTATTGCGAATAATATAATGATAATAAGCAACTTGTTTATAAATATAATAAGATTTATATTTATTTAACGTGATAATTAATCATATAAATGTTAGTTAATTACTATGTAAATTAATAACTTCATTAATTTATGAGAAATGAATTGATTAATATTTTATTAATTGTCATTATGAATAATAAAACAAATTAGTAAGTTATTAATATAACGAGATTATACTAATTGTTATGTGCATGTATGCAAAATTAAATAAATAAAATATATGGGATACGACTATATTATATAGTATAGTGCGACATTTATGTGACTATACTATATATAGAAATCATATATTAAAATTTATTAAAACTATATTATATAGTGTAGTGCAACATCTATGTAACTATACTATATATGGAAACTATGTATTATGATTAAATAAATTATATGAGTTACATAATAAAGCTTATGTGACAACATGTGGTATGTGGCTACATTAAAAGATGTACTATCATAAATAAACAAAGGTTATGTGGTGAATATTTCAATAGATATAATTGAAAATAATAGAATTGTAATGACATTATGTAACAACGTATATATATGGATACATTAGAGGTGTATCTTATGGATTATTAAGTTGAACCAAGTGTATATTTAAATATATGAGATGAGATAATAAATGGTTATCTATTTTAATATTAATGTGAAATTGAAATAATAATTATTTCAGTAAATATAAATAATTGAAATAATATAGTAATGTGGAAAGGTAATACCCAACTAGATTATATTCGAAATTATAAAATGCACATGGATTATATCATGTGTATATTAAACTTACTACATGTAATATTATTTCCTCATTAAAACTACATTGTAATTCTATTTATAACCTAAGTATGTTATATGAATATGTATTATAAAACTAAGTATGCAGTATTGTATGTTGCCAAGTTGCTGAGCTCTATTGGCTTGTCCTAAAATAAGAGACTCATCTCTCCTCACGTGTATAACTCAATGGCTAGCCTATTGCCTCTTCTCTCAAAATCAGCATTCTAGCTATAATCATCAATGTGGGAGTGGCTTTCATGATTGCCTTCACCAACTAATTACCTACTCCTCCTTAACCTTCATACAATTCATATTTCTGTTCGTTTGATTCAAGGTAGAAATGCTTTGTCTGGAAATTGGTTTTCCTATATATATAGCCCCTTCTCCTTCTAAATTCATTTGCTGAGAATTCCAAGTGAGGTTAGTATACTGTGCTTATCTATTGAGTTGAGGGAGGATTTCTATTGCAGCATTAGCAAGCTAATTCGTGTTACAGAGGTATAATATACATTCCTTGTTCTTCATTTTCATTCTCTGTCAAAACTTCCTATTCTTGAATTTTAATTATGCCAAATTGGATTGTAATTGGGTTGTAGAACACTTATATAGTTGTTATATGAACTTATATGCATGTTGGGATTACAATATGGCTGCTAAAAACTATTGTTGTGAAGGAATTTTGAGGTTTGGCCTAAGTCCTGCCGAAGCAGGGAGTTCACTATCATGGACTGGACACGGCGCAGCTGCGCCGGGTTTATACCCAGGCGCAGCGCAGATGCGCCAGCCTCTACAAACAAATTATAATTTCTGCTATAAACGGTGAATGTTAGGTTGTTCAATGTGACTTAGATAAAGCATGCTAGTGGGAGTAACCTACATATATAGATACTTCGAACTAAAATAAGCATGTTTCATTATGTTGCATGGATGATTGACGAAAAGACTTGTAGTTTGGGATTGAACTTATAAGTTCTTAAAGTAAACTTTAATATGTATGCATGCCATGTTAGTATTCTGACTTTGGAGACACGTTAGTATAACATAAAGATGCATGAAAGACATATTAATTTATGTATATGGATTTCGTAATGTACCATGATCGTGTGGACCTCAATAGCAAACGTTACTAATAAAAACATAAGACTTGAACATGGACTTTAACATGTTATATTAGGATTCTAGATTCTGATTTCAGCATGTTATATGGCCTAGAAATGCATGTCGGACATGTTGACATATGTATATAGATAACATGCACATGTTGGACTAATTAGTGAACATTACTAAACAAAATATGAACTTTGAACGTGAACGTTAACATGCTACTTTGAGATTTGAATTTTGATATGTATGGACTTATGTGATAGCACTCTTAGACTCACTCATGTATCATACATGTATATACACCATGATTAGGTGACGTGATTCAAGTTAAGTATAAATGAAGCATATTTTCAAACCAAAACGATGCTAGTTGCATGTATACGATATGAATATTCATGAGTATGCCTAATACAAGTTATACGAATACCTTATGTGTTTAAAAAGCAAGCATGTTAGACTTTGTGATTTTCATGACCTTGAATGACCGTAAGTTGTCAAACGTGTTAACTTAGAACCATATCATGAAAGAGATAACTTAGATGGACTTGGGAAGCATGAAGGCATCCTTTAATATGCATATATGCTATGTGATATCATATGTTGACACTTGAATCCGATTTTGACGGTTAACTTATAGAAATGCCATAACTTACTAAAATAAAATATATTTAGTATTGATTATGAGATATAAATGATATGGGAATATATTTAGACTCAAAAAGAGGAACGTTAAGGATAAAAGTATATTAGTTAAGACTTGTGAATTAAATATATGATATAACTATGTAGCTAGGCTAAGACTTAGCTTGTGTGTTGATTGTATATCCAAGATAAGATATGATGTTATACTATATGACTAATGAATGTCCTATAAATATAAATATATATTACGATAGGGATTCGATAGTGTCGATTTATTTAACGAGGATAAACTACGCATAAGGCAAGTTTCCTGATTTACACTCATTTATAGTGCAAGTATCTGAACCCTACTTTTATTGTGTTGTAAGTATCCTTCTTTGTGGTTACTTATTCGAGGAACGTTGTAAACAAGTTCCCAAACTTATACTCTTTCATTGTGCAAGTTTACTTAAACCCATTCTTGTATTATTTGCAAGTATCCGAACCCTACTTTTATTATGTTGCAACTATCCTATCCTTGTAGTTACTTATTTGAGGAACGTCGTAAGCAAGTTCCCTAACTTATACTCTTTCATTGTGCAAGTGAAACCGTTCTTGTATATTAATTGCAAGTATCTGACTTCTCTTTTATTGAGCAAGTATTTGATTCATACTCTTTATTGAACACATATTCGAGCTTGTACTAACTTTGGTCGTACGAGTAAATAGGTGCTAGAATAATTCTTGCCTTATAAACTTATATTTCATAGCTTGATTTAAATCACAATTATATTCTTCAAATTATTGTTGCGAGTATTGAACTCATAAATTGTTCTTATATACATTGTTGAAATTGTCTACGCCATTTAATTCGGCTAGACCAATATCATGAAATAGAATGCAATCCACACCAATTGCCTTGGTACGGACTCTTATAAATTGACTTAGTTGAACAACCCTTGTAAAAAGGGGAACTATATAGTCGGGATGCCGACAGTGGTGTGGTAGGTTATGCATAACACCAGGTACGATAGGCTAATCCCCTAATTGTACTTGTGTGGGTTACCATAAATATTTTTGGTGATTCTAGTAGAAGTTCGTGGTTCTTTGCAACCACTCAGTATCCAGTACTTCTTAACTTGAAACTTTGAATTCTTTGGATTATTTTATTAATCCTTGGTCCACAGCGACACTCAGTGATGTCTATTCATTCACTTGAAATTGTTGAAGATTTTGAAACCTTTAATAACTTCTCGACCCGTAGTGGTCCTTATTCAACTTCGCGGAATAGATTTGAAAGTCATTACTATTTATTTTGTTCACAACATTCTTATTTGAAATCCTGAGCGATTAATTATCGTTTTTCCCTTGAGATTTAGAACTGTATATATTCCTGTTCACATTTATTGGCGTATTACTTGCTGAGCAAATTTGTTGCTCACTCTTGCTTCCCATAAATATTTCAGTTAAGGCAGGGCAAGGTGGAACCCCAGGACAGGACAAGTGCGAAGGCAAGGCTATGGAGTAGCTGTGCTTTTGTATATTAGGATGTTTCCGTTATGTTATATTAAGACTTATTTAAATATTATGTATTGAGAAATGTTTGGTTTAAGTTATGAGGTGTATTAGTAATAGTTTCGAGACCTGGGACGAGAATATTTATGTTATATCAATGTAAATTATTCTATTATTCCATTGTTTGAGATTTTAGTTGTTATTAGAATTAGTACGTGATGAACCGAATTCGAGATCAGTGACGGTCTGAATTTGGGGGCGTCACAGGTTGGTATCAAAGCTGTAGGTTATAAACCTTAGGAGCGAGTCCTTAGACTATAACCTTAGAAGAATTTAGAGAGTAGAAGGAGATAAAACTCATGTAGAGTTTTCTTAGAAAGCTAGTAGTGTTATAAAATATATTTTTATTCCATACAATAAAATTATGTTTTATTTGGAGATAATAATAAAGTTTATTAGTTATGTGATTATGGATGTCAGAGATAGGTAAACCTGGTAGGGTCATAGAGGAGGAACCATGTGATAAACATGTGGTGTCCGCAACACCCCTTGAAGTTAAGCCTTTTTCAGCAGTAGCCTTAACCTAGGAGGAGCGGGAATCAGAATATAACCGGAAATCCATGGTGGAAGTTTTCTTTTAGGATTGAGACATGTTTGAGTTTCTTTAAAATAAAAAATAAGATACAATAGTGGAAGGCGAAGTTCCAGACCTTCAGATTAGTAACTAATAGATACAGACATGGTGAGAGTGAAGGTAGTTAGATAATAAGCGTCGCGATAGATGTTTATAAATATGGATCAGTGTAGTGGATCCCAATTTTAGGGATAATGTGGGAAGTATCTTTCTAACCCCAACTTTAGTGGTACCCGAGAGGGGTATGTAATGAGACTAGCAGATTGCTATACGATGTGATGTGTTTTTATGCGGCATGTTTTTATTAAACGTGCGTGTAGTAACCAGATTATGTTAAATAATAACAAGGGAGAATAGCAATAAAACTTATACGTCTTAAGAAGTATTAGATGTTTAACAAAGAAATGATAATACCATTTTATTTCTATGCAGAGAAATGTCAATACCCCAAGGAGGAGAGACTCGTCAAGCAGCAGAGAATGGAGATAGGGAATTGAATCAAGAACCCTTACAACAATTGGTAGACCTTATAGTAAATGCTTTTGAAGAAGGAATCAATGATTATAAGAAGAGACAGACGAAAACTTCAGAGGTAGGAAAAGATATTAATTTGACTAAAGAAGGAGAGGTTGATAATTCAAGGAAAGCGAACGACGGAAGGATGGAAGAGAGTAGTAGTGGTAGCAGTAAGAATTTTAAGAGGAAGTAGAATGAGAATAAGTATGTAAGAGAAGAAGGATAATCATGGAAGAAGAAGGTAGAAGCCTGTAAGAAATGTAGAAAGAACCACATGGGAGCGTGTTTGAAAGGAAAACATGTGTGTTATGAGTGCGGTGAGAAGGGTCATATTTCTCCCAACTGTCCTAGGAAGGAGAAAACCAAAGAGTGTTTTGCGTATGGATTTGAAAAACATCAAATACACAATTGGCAGAATGAAAAAAACGGGGAAGGGGTCGGAAACAAAAGAAGACGGGACAACAACAACATCAATAACAATCCAAGGGGAAGTCACCAAGAAGGACTCAAGAAAAAGAAAAAGGATTGCCCAAGATGTGGGAAGAGTCATCAAGGAGAGTGCTGGAAGGGACGAGGCATTTGCTATAGCTGCGACCAGGAAGGTCATATTTCCCCGAATTGCCCAAACCCGAAGAAGATCGGAGGATGCTTTGCTTAGTAGGTTAACGGATCATCAGGTTAAGAACTGCCCAAAGAAATGAAGGAAGGAAGAAGACAGCAACAAAGGAAGCCATAGCGAAAATCCGACGATAATCGAACTAGCTCAATCGAGTGAACCAATGCCAAGTACGACTAACGTTATGGTACATGATGTAGTGGCATTCCAAGTTGTGATGTCAGGTGCGGTCTTAATCAATAATATAAATGCGTATATATTATCTGATTCGAGTATTATCTTTCCCTTTTGCATCTGAAGAACTGTGAAATGACTAAGTTACCCCAAGAACGATTAGAGGATCCTTTAAACATATAAGTTGCGAATAAGGAAGTAATTCCCGTAGAAATTCATTTACCGTAATTGTTGCACGTAAATTAGGGGATGTAAACTAAGCATAGACTGGATTCCGATAAAATTTGGAAAGTGTGATGGGATACTAGAAATAGACTGATTACATAACCATACTTCGATAATTGACTGTTAGAAGGAAAAATGTGAACCTTCAAACTCTAAACCTATCTAAGGAAATGTTTTATGGTAGCTCATCGCTTAGGCAATTATTTTGCCTTACGGTGATGCAGGCCAAGATATTATTAAGAAAAGTTTGTGTAGATTGTTTCAACATATTGTAGATACTAACAGAGTGGGAGTAGAAATAAATAATGTATTAGTAGAAACAGAATTTCAAAACGTATTTCTAGACAATCTTCCCGGCCTTCCGCCAGAGAGAGAAAACAGGTCATAATAGATTTAGTACCGGAGACTGCACTGATTTCGAAAGCACCTATCTTATGGCACTGGTAGAAATGAAGAATTATTAATACAATTGAGAGAAATGTTAGATAAAGGATATATTCAGTCGAGTGTGTTTTCCTTTAAGGAGCACCAGTGTTGTGAGTCAAGGAGAAGGTTAGTTTTAGGGCACGTCAGATTCGACAGAGTTGAAGGCGGTAAGTAATTGGGAGAAGACGAAGACTACCATTGTGAAATTCTCTATCACTTGGAAGAGGCAAACGTAGTAGCCGATATGCCAAGTATGAAAAGGGAATGGGGATATTATTCAAATGGATAACTCGAGAGGAACTAATCAGGAAGATGAAAAGATTGGAAATAGAAGTGAAGGGACCTAGAGAGTCCAAAGAGAAGTTTATAACAAGGGTTTGCCCATCGTTGTTGGATAAAGTAAAGGGATGACAAGATAAAGGCAAAAAGTGCGAGAAGATAAAGAGGAAAAGTTCAGAAGAAGTAATAATGGTATATTGAGAATTGTAGATCGAGTGTGAGAGTCAATCGTAATTAAAAATTTGCGAGATAAGAGTTTTCATGAGGCATATAGTTAGACATAGTTCGTTCACCCAGGAAGCACGAAAACGTATTGGGATCTTTGAAGACACTTTTGGTGGTCAATATGAGACGAGAAGTTGTAGAATGCATCGACCTGATTAAAGAAGACAACACGCTTTCTACCAATAGATATTCGATTCAATTTAAATCAGTTAGCAAAATTATGCGTAAAGGAAATCGTTTAGCGACACGAAATATCAGTGTTAATAATTTCTGATCGAGACCCGCACTCCACTTCAAAGTTTTGGAAAAGCTTACGTAATGGATTTCAAAGGTAACTTGGAATATCACTTACCCTTAGTAGAATTCGCTTATAGTAATAATTATTATACGAATATCGATAAGCCATCGTACAAAGCTCTCCACAGAAGAAAGTGCATAACACCGCTTTGTTGGAATGAGGTCAGAGAACGACGACTTCAATTGGGATCAAATTTAGTACAACGAATGGCAGACATTGTGAAGACAAAAAGAGCCAGAGTAGTAGCAACTCAAGATCAATATGAGAAACACGCAAATTGGCATCGTCATAATCAAGATTTTGAAGACGGTAGTTTTGTAAATGTTTCTCTATGAAGGGAAGATAAGATTAGAAGAATTTAGTCTGAGGTTCGTGAGACCTTTTGAAGTATTGCGGAGAGCAGTGAAAGTGGCATATGAGGTAGCCTTACCTAGTGAACTGGAACATATGCACGGTGTGTTTTAAGTTTCTGTCTTACGATCCTATAAGCTTAATTATAAGTGTGTGATACCTTATGAGCCAATCAAGTAGGGAAGAATCTGACATATGAAGAATTCCTGTCCAAATACTAGATAGGAAAGAATAGATATTAGGAGATAAAATTATATCTTCTGTGATAGCGCTTTGGCGATACCACGATGCCAAGGAGGCCACGTAGGAATTAAAAAATAGGACAACGAGGGACTATCCCCATCTATTGTGTAATCTTGTACCAATTCCGAGGACGAAATTTTTATAAGGGGGGAGGATGTAAGAACCGTGAATTTCATGAATAATTTTTTTTTTGATATAATAAGAAAATGAATACTTATTGGAACATAAATGTTTATGAGTTATAAGAGAAGTAATTCGATTATATTAAATTGAATTTATGATATTGAGGAAATATGAAAAATTTCGACGAACTTGTAGAATGCCTTTTGTGGCATGAGAATGAAAATGGTGATGATTTAATTAATTCAAGAGGAAAATCAATAAGTGAAAGATTAATTAATATTGCATTGCTAATTAATTTTTGTTATTAGTGATAGCCTATTAATGAGTAATTATTAATAATATGTTATTGTGAGTAATAAAACATTTACGAGTAAGTAATTGATGCATATGATAAGAGTTATATTTAATTAATTATTTGTTGAGTGCAATACATGTGATAGTTAATTGTACAATAATGTTATTAACTGTTATTATGAATAATAATCGGTTAAAGAGTAAATGAATTATTAATTTATATTAATTGTTAATTGTTATTATGAGAAATATAATAATAATCTATTGATTTAGTATTTTTGCAAGTAATGATTGGATACTAAGAAAATGGTTTATAAATATAATAGAATTTATATTGTTGAGGAATGTGATTATTTATCGTATAATAATAATCGATAAGGGTAAGTAATGAAGGAATTACTACATGAACAATTAATCGATATTAATTGTTATTTACTTTCTATTATGAGAAAATAGAATATTAATGATGATTAATTGATAATGTGTTGATTATTATTATTGCGAATAATATAATGATAATAAGCAACTTATTTATAAATATAATAAGATTTATATTTATTTAACGTGATAATTAATCATATAAATGTTAGTTAATTACTATGTAAATTAATAACATCATTAATTTATGAGGAATGAATTGATTAATATTTTATTAATTGCCATTATGAATAATAAAACAAATTAGTAAGTTATTAATATAACGAAATTATATTAATTGTTATGTGCATGTATGCAAAATTAAATAAATAAAATATATGGGATACAACTATATTATATAGTGTAGTGCGACATTTATGTGACTATACTATATATAGAAACCATATATTAAGATTTATTAAAACTATATTATATAGTGTAGTGCAACATCTATGTAACTATACTATATATGGAAACTATGTATTATGATTAAATAAATTATATGAGTTACATAATAAAGCTTATGTGACAACATGTGGTATGTGGCTACATTAAAAGATGTACTATCATAAATAAACAAAGGTTATGTGGTGAATATTTCAATAGATATAATTGAAAATAATAGAATTATAATGACATTATATAACAACGTATATATATGGATACATTAGAGGTGTATCTTATGGATTATTAAGTTGAACCAAGTGTATATTTAAATATATGAGAGGAGATAATAAATGGTTATCTATTTTAATATTAATGTGAAATTAAAATAATAATTATTTCAATAAATATAAATAATTGAAATAATATAGTAATGTGGAAAGGTAATACCCAACTAGATTATATTCGAAATTATAAAATGCAGATGGATTATATCATGTGTATATTAAACTTACTACATGTAATATTATTTCCTCATTAAAACTACATTGTAATTCTATTTATAACCTAAGTATGTTATATGAATATGTATTATAAAACTAAGTATGCAATATTGTATGTTGCCAAGTTGCTGAGCTCTATTGGCTTGTCCCAAAATAAGAGACTCATCTCTCCTCACGTGTATAACTCAATGGCTAGCCTATTGTCTCTTCTCTCAAAATTAGCATTCTAGCTATAATCATCAATGTGGGAGTGGCTTTCATGATTGCCTTCACCAACTAATTACCTACTCCTCCTTAACCTTCATACAATTCATATTTCTGTTAGTTTGATTCAAGGGAGGAAGGCTTTTTCTGGAAATTGGTTTACATATATATATAGCCCCTTCTCCTTCTAAATTCATTTCTAAGAATTCAAAGTGAGGTTAGTATACTGTGATTATCTATTGAGTTGAGGGAGGATTTCTATTGCAGCATTAGCAAGCTAATTCGTGTTACAGAGGTATAGTATACATTCCTTGTTCTTCATTTTCATTCTCTGTCAAAATATCCTATTCTTGAATTTTAATTATGCCAAATTGGATTGTAATTGGGTTGTAGAACACTTGTATAGTTGTTATATGAACTTATATGCATGTTGGGATTACAATATGGCTGCTTGAAACTATTGTTGTGTAGGAATTTTGAGGTTTGGCCTAAGTCCTGCCGAAGCAGGGAGTTCACTATCATGGACTGGACACGGCGCAGCTGCGCTGGGTTTATACCCAGGCGCAGCGCAGATGTGCCAGCCTCTACAAACAAATTATAATTTTTGCTATAAACAGTGAATGTTAGGTTGTTCAAGGTGACTTAGATAAAGCATGCTAGTGGGAGTAGCCTACATATATAGATATTTCGAAATAAAATTAGCGCGTTTCATTATGTTGCATGGATGACTGACGAAAAGACTTGTAGTTTGGGATTGAACTTATAAGTTCTTAAAGTAAACTTTAATATGTATGCATGCCATGTTAGTATTCTGACTTTGGAGACACGTTAGTATAACGTAAAGATGCATGAAAGACATATTAATTTATGTATATGGATTTCATAATGTACCATGATCATATTGACCTCAATAGGAAACGTTACTAACGAAAACACAAGCCTTGAACATGGACTTTAACATGTTATATTAGGATTCTAGATTCTGATTTCAGCATGTTATATGGCCTAGAAATGCATGTCGGACATGTTGACATATGTATATAGATAACATGCACATGTTGGACTAATTAGTGAACATTACTAAACAAAATATGAACTTTGAACGTGAATGTTAACATGCTACTTTGAGATTTGAAGTCTGAAATGTATGGACATATGTGACAGCACTCTTAGACTCACTCATGTATCATACATGTATATACACCATGATTAGGTGACGTGATTCAAGTTAAGTATAAATGAAGCATATTTTCAAACTAAAACGATGCTAGTTGCATGTATACGATATGAATATTCATAAGTATGTCTAATACAAGTTATACGAATACCTTGTGTTTAAAAAGCAAGCATGTTAGACTTTGTGATTTTCATAACCTTGAATGACCGTAAGTTGTCAAAAGTGTTAACTTAGAACCATATCATGAAAGAGATAACTTAGATGGACTTGGGAAGCATGAAGGCATCCTTTAATCTGCATATATGCTATGTGATATCATATGTTAACACTTGAATCCGATTTTGACGGTTAACTTATAGAAATGCCATAACTTACTAAAATAAAATATATTTAGTATTGATTATGAGATATAAATGATATGAGAATATATTTAGACTCAAAAAGAGGAACGTTAAGGATAAAAGTATATTAGTTAAGACTTGTGAATTAAATATATGATATAACTGTGTAGCTAGGCTAAGACTTAGCTTGTGTGTTGATTGTATATCCAAGATAAGATATGATGTTATACTATATGACTAATTAATATCCTATACACATAAATATATATTACGATAGGGATTCAAAAGTGTCGATTTATTTAACTAGGATAAACTACGCATAAGGCAAGTTTCCTGACTTACTCTCATTTATAGTGCAAGTATTTGAACCCTTCTTTTATTGTGTTGTAAGTATCCTATCCTTGTGGTTACTTATTCGAGGAACGTCGTAAGCAAGTTCCCGAACTTATACTCTTTCATTGTGCAAGTTTCCTTAAACCATTTCTTGTATTATTTGCAAGTATCCGAACCCTACTTTAATTATGTTGCAACTATCCTATCCTTGTGGTTACTTATTTGAGGAACGTCGTAAGCAAGTTCCCTAACTTATACTCTTTCATTGTGCAAGTTTCTTTGAAACCGTTCTTGTATATTAATTGCAAGTATCTGACTTCTCTTTTATTGAGCAAGTATTTGATTCATACTCTTTATTGAACACATATTCGAGCTTGTACTAACTTTGGTCGTACAAGTAAATAGGTGCTAGAATAATTCTTGCCTTATAAACTTATATTTCATAGCTTGATTTAAATCACGATTATATTCTTCAAATTATTGTTGCGAGTATTGAACTCATAAATTATTCTTATATACATTGTTAAAATTGACAATGCCATTTAATTCGGCTGGAACAATATCATGAATTAGAATGCAATCCACACCAATTGCCTTGGTGCGGACTCTTATAAATTGACTTAGTTGAATAAACCTTGTAAAAAGGGGAACTATATAGTCGGGGTGCCGACAATGGTGTGGTAGGTTATGCATAACACCAGGTACGATAGGCTGATCCCCTTATTGTACTTGTTTGGGTTACGAGAAATATTTTTGGTGATTCTAGTAGAAGTTCGTGGTTCTCAGCAACCACTCAGTATCCAGTATTTGTTAACTTGAAACTTTGAATTCTTTGGATTCTTTTATTAATCCTTGGTCCACAGCGACACTCAGTGATGTCTATTCATTCACTTGAAATTGTTGAAACTTTCGAAACCTTTAATAACTTCTCGACCCGTAGTGGTCCTTATTCAACTTCGCGGAATAGATTTGGAAGTCATTGCTATTTATTTTGTTCACAACATTTTTTTTTGAAATCCTGAGCGATTAATTACCGTTTTTCCCTTGAGATTTAGAACTGTATATATTCCTGTTCACATTTATTGGCGTATTACTTGCTGAGCAAATTTATTGCTCACTCTTGCTTCCCATAAACATTTCAGTTAGGGCAGGGCAAGGTGGAACCCCAGGACAGGACAAGTGCGAAGGCAAGGCTATGGAGTAGCTGTGTTTTTCTATATTAGGATGTTTTCGTTATGTTATATTAAGACTTATTTAAATATTATGTATTGAGAAATGTTTGGTTTAAGTTATGAGGTGTATTAGTAATAGTTTCGAGACTTGGGACGAGAATATTTATGTTATATCAATATAAATTATTCTGTTATTCCATTGTTTGAGATTTTAGTTGTTATTAGAATTAGTACGTGATGAACCGAATTCGAGATCAGTCACGATCTGAATTTGGGGGTGTCACAATCTCCCCCTCACAAATTGGAGTTGCTAGATGTTTGATAAGGTTATATAGAGAGTGTGTTGATAATATAGAATTCGAAATGGGAGATAGTGGTGTAAATACAAGCTTCATGAGGTATAACTCCTATATTATGTTCTTAAATTTCTAAGTTGATAAATTCTTAGAAAGTTATTAGATTCTTGGAAATTGAGTTGATAATGAATACCATTGTGTTATATGAGTTATGTGTATGAGTATAGAGTAGTATAGTTGGTCTAAAGCATGCTACATTGATGTGTTAGACAATTAGTTCATGAGAATTCTGTAGAAGCAGAACCTTCTCTGATGCTGAACAGAAGTGGCGCGGCCGCGCTGGTAGGAAGTCTTTGAATTCCATTTCTGCTATAATTTGACATAATGAGTATGCTAGCTAGACTTCAATAAGTGTATAAAGGAGTCTGACATGTGTACTAAGACTGTCATGCATGTAGTGAATGGTATTAATTGGTTTAACATGATTTTCTAAAAGAAAACTTAAAGTTTTTGAGAAACGAAAGTTGATGAATTTGGTGTCCTTTGATTTCTAACCTTGGACCCTATGTACGCATATCAACATGCATGAAATGTAGTTTTAAAGTTACCTTGCATATACTAGATTGATATAGATTGGTTTAAAATGTTTTGAGAGAAAACTCAGAAGTTTTGAGAACTAATAGTTTCAAATATTGTGTAAAGTATACTCTGACCCTTCTAACATGCATACTAAGACTCCATATGCCTCTAGACATGACGAATTTGTTCATTATCTAGCTAAGCATGGATTGGACCTTTCAAGTGTGGTATAAAATAAGTTTTCAAAAAATGAACTATGCTATATCTATGTAAATAAGATAGATACACGTGAGCATGCTATTTGAGGCTTTTTAGTTCCAATATATGGTTTAAAAGATTATAACATCGAATCTTGTTAAAGAAAGTTGTTAAGCCTTATTGATTGAAATAAATCATTATGGAGCTAAGTAGTTTGAATATGAACTTGAAAATAGATCACAACCTACTTGATGTACGTTTACAATAAGTATCAGAATACATGTTATGCTAGAAGTTATATTGGGCAATAAAAAGCATAAGTCTGGTTATGGCAGGGAGTAGCGCGGCCGCGCCACTCCCAAGCTAAAATACAGCGCGACCGCGCCATTCTGCAGAATGACCAAGAGCAGTTTGTTAACTGCATAGTCTTAAGTTATGATTATATGTTGTCCTTAAGGACTACAAGATATTAAACAAGATTGTTTAGATAAATATGATAGTAGAATGAGCTAGTCTCAAGGTTATCCTAAGTTCAAGTAAAAATGAAACCAAATTATGAAAACAATATTTGTTCTTATATTAAAAGCGTATGAAATGTATGACTGATGGGTATGAATCCATGAATATATAACTGTGTAGGAATACACGCAGTGCAGATAAGCTTTAAGTAGTTAAGTCGTAGTTGATAAACTACGATTCAGGCAAGTCTTTCAGTTCCTATTTGTTATATGAAATTGATAACTGTTAGTTGAATTATATTACTCTATGAGAATGTTGATATGAAATGTGTGACGAACGAGAATTTTGTAAAGATATTGAATATTTATGGAGATAAATAAATATTTTTAATGATTTAATTATTGAATTAAATAATTAATTCATGAATTTGTGGTAGATTAATTTAATTGTATGTGTGACATTAATTAAATTAATATGTAGTAATTTAATAGTTCAAAGAATATATTTAATGGAGTTTATTTGATTAATTGAATTAATTAAATAAGCATATGTTACTTTAGTTAATTTAATAATTAATTAATAAATTAATAAATTGACATAATTAATAAATAAAAATATTAATTATGTGACAACGTGATTTAATGTGAATTATCTTATTTTATTTAATTGATTTAAATAAAATTAATTAATCAATAAGTAAGGTGACAATTAACTATATAGTAAATTAGTTTATTAAAATAAATGGGGAAAGAAAAGAAAAGGAAGGCAAACAGGGCTTTAGGAGAAGTTTATCCGTTGTTAATACAACGGATACTTATGTAATACGTATAATCGTTGTTCTAAGTCATTATTCTAAGTCATTATCAGAGAAAAGTTAGAGAAACTTGAGAGAGAAATCAGAGAGAAAAGAAGAAGGCATTGAGAGAAATTGAGAAAAGAAGAATTGAGAGATCATTGTGTTGTTATCAATTGATTATCTTCATACTAACTAAAGGGTAATTCTTCTTTATGTTTTCAAAATTAAAGTTTTCCATATACGTATTCTAAAGTCTATGAAAAATTGGGTTTTCCAATTGGGTTATGATATGGCTTTATCTATATGGGTATGTAATTATAACATGTTTTCTAATGTATATACATGTTTTAAAGTAATCAATTTTATATAATTTGGCCTTAATTGATTTTTCGAAAAGTTACAGAGTTTTCTACGATGTTGTAAAATTTCTCTGTCAGTACTTATTTTTGGAAAATTAAAGTGTGAGGTTATTATATATGTGACCGTATATGTTAGTATTATATGTTGGATCATGTATCCATGATTTACACTGATCACACCAAATAACTTTGTTAATAAATGGGTTTGATGAAATTACAGAGTATTGAATATGGGTGAATAACCCATATGGGTTAAATTAATGATTGAATCATATGTTTATATTTAAATTGATACATGAATATGATTGTATATGTTAAAACAAAGAAAATGGAATTGAAATGAATGGATTCGGTGTAGTAACGAATCCGTAAGGAGATTTTTATGTTTTTCATTAAACTCTTGAAAGTTTTAAAGAACAGTGAAAATTAATATTTTGATTTGTGTAATTACATGACTTGGAATGTTAAGAACATGTTATAAGTGATATATACTGTTCCTGTGAAGTTTATACTTCATGGATAACATTATAAATCAGTGTAATGATGTGAATTGGGAGAAAATGGGAGAAAATCTGTGTTCATTCGCGAACTTCAGATTCTGAAATTCAGCAGCCGCGCTGCCGCTTCGGCTGCAAGGCAAAATGGAGCGCGGCCGCGCCTGTCCGAAAATTTTGAAAAAAATTGCTAAGTGTTGGAAATTTGTGAAATGTGTTTTGAGTCTAATGAACATGAACACATGTTGTATAAATATAATAAAATATTGATATGAGTTTAATAATTTATGTTATGTGATTAATTAATAAATTAATTACGTGATTTAAATTATTATTTGTAAAGGTTAAATAATGTGTTATAAACATTAAGACATTATTTTAAATCTAATTAACATGATGACATGTTATGTATGTAAAGAGTTATTAATACAAGTTAATAACTTAAGTTACGTGATTAATTAACAAGTTAATTAATCAACGTAAACCATTATTTGAAAACCTAATAATGAGTTTGAAGAATACTATTGTAAATCAATAATCATATCGAACTTGTGATTAATTGATATTGTGAATGTATTGATAGGTAAGAGTAATTAAAGAAGTGAGTAATAATTGTAGCTTGCGCACGAGGCAAGTTTCCTAAACTTAAATATTTATATTTGAGCAAGTTTCCTAACTATACTCTTTAAATTGAGCAAGTTTTCTATCCCTAACTTATTATTATTGTTGGGCAAGTTTCCTAAACTAAACTCTTAAAATTAAGCAATTGCTATGCTTAATTACTATTGTTGAGCAAATTCTTGCTCTTGAATATCCAAGTTTAGAATTTTACATGAGATGCCATGATTCTTTTAAAAGTATCATTTAAGTGTACAATACTTATTCGATTGTATACCTTGAGAAGTTAATATTCAATTTGAATATCATTTATTGAGTTATCCAAACCAACTTTATTTGGTGCGGATTCTGATGTCAAACTGAGATGAATAACCCTAATATAGGGGATTAATGAAGATGCTTTAAGCGTTAAGATAATGTGCACAGTATCAGTACGAAGGGCTGATCTCCCTAAGTACGAGAAGTAAAGTCTATAGTCTTATGACTGTTAAAGGTTGGAAAGGTTAATATACTTGACAACCTAAGACTCGGTTCAAGGTCTTAATGACCCTCAGAAGTAATTTGACTCTCGATTAATATTCTTGATTCAAAAGTTGAGAAGTAATTTGACTCTTGATTAATATTCTTGATTCAAATGTTGAGCTTTCTATTATTCAGAATTCTTTCACTCGCATGTTATTATTCTGTCATATTTTTATACTTGCGGGCATTCGTGCTCACTCTTGCATAATAACATTGCAGCTAATAATGAACGAAGTGATGTAGCTTCTAGTAGCAAGGGCAAAGGAAAAGCTAACAAGTGTTGAGGACTTGTGTTGGTGTTAAGAATGTTAAAGTTCAAGATTTATGTGTGATGACTTAATACTTATTTATTTACGTTTCCGCAACAGAGATTTAAGGTTAAGTTTAACCTGGGATTTATGATGTATTATTATTTCAGATGATGTAAGATGATTATTTATTTATCTAATAAATGAATTTCATTATTTATGGGTAGATAGTTGTATGATATTGGAACAGTGAACACCAAATCCTGTGAAAATTAAGATACCGGATTTGGGGGTGTCACAAAATGCATATGAAATATGTATGATATTTGAAAGCTGATCTTTGATGATATATTTATGAAGTTAATCTCTATGCCTGTTATGTGAGAAGTAACATGCGTAGTATATTTAGATGATTATGAAAGCATGAACTGAGCATGATATTATATGATATGTGATGTATGAAAACTGTTAGAATTGCTGAGCTGTCGAGCTCACTCTTGCAAATAACCATTTTTGCAGGTTAAGGATTCACGGTAAAGTTACGTGCTAAGTGATTGATAGAGTTCGTTAGCATTGAAAGAAGATTACTATTTAATTAAAGTTATGCTCTTGAACCATGTTTAGGTTCTAGGAGATGTACTTGATAGCTGTTTATGATGTTTAATACTAGTCGTGTTGTAAAGATGTATTAGTTAATACATAGAGGATATCAAATCAAGATGAAAAATCTTATACAGTAATTCGAATAGAATGAATCATAATATATTTGATTTAAGGATATGTAATTGATTCAAGTTATGAAATCAATAAAAGATTTTATTCAAAGGATATTGAAAATTTTAAATTATTTCGCATTTTTATAATATCAAATACGATGTAAAGGCAGGAATGGTAAATGACCAAGATTGGAACTTATAAAAGTTTGGGGTCATTATACAAATCTTGGAAATAGAAGGAAGTTATATTCTAATTTGTAATAAAGCAAAGATTATATTCATTAAGTTATGAATAAAAGATGTAATAGTTTGACGATAGTAGTATCGTGGCGGATCGGATCCGAGGTTCGAAGGGACCCGAATTTTGGGGCATCACAGACCGGGATTGAGTTGACGATCCGGTATTAAGACCGGGGTTGATTTGATTGTTCGATATTGAGATCGGGGTTGAGTGACAACCCGGTATTGAAATCGGGGTTGATTTGATGGCCCGGTATTGAGACCGGGGTTGATTTGAAAAGATAGTTTTGCCCTCCTACAGTGTTAGTAATAGGGAAACAAAATTTTGAGTGTCTACCCATATGATTCATCTAATTACCATAGTTATTGTTCAATCTCTGTAGTTGCATTTATCTTAATTTTAGTGTTAATATCATTGTGCTTTCTTGAGGACAAGTAATGGTTCAAGTTTTGGGGAATTTGATGAGTAGGTTGAAAACCTATGATTTAATCTTGTTTAGCTTGTTATATTGTAAGTTTTTAAGTATTGTTCGTATTATTTTTGGTGTTTTATGTTTATTGTGCAGGTATGAGAGTTAGAGTTGGATTTGAGTAGAAAAGGATGAAAAAGGGGCAAGATGGCAGTTAGGCGCGGACCGCGCGGTCTATATAAGGGAGAAAGGCGCGGAGCGCGCGAGTGCGAAGATTAGTCTCTGCCACCCAAGCGCGGAGCGCGCAGCAAAAGGAAGGGACCACCCGCGGACCGCGCATATCGAACGGGGGAAATCAGATTTATTACTTTATTGAGCAGAAGTTGATTGGAAATAGGATTGAAGGTTTACTAATTGTAATAGGGTTTGTTTAGACTATAAATATTAGTTATTCTATTGATATTAGATATCTTTGAACTAGAAATCCTAGAAGGCTATTCATTCATTCAAGCCTTAGTTTTGGATAATCAAGGCATGTTAAGCTAAACTATTCGATTCAATTCTAAAGGGATGTTGAACCTTATTTACAATTAATGGTTTGAGCAAGTTTATTTTATTATTCTTTCGTATGTAAGATTTATTCTGATTATCTACATAAATTTTCTTGTATGCTATTCAATTAACTAATTTGGTTTCTGCAAGATTAAATTAGTAAATTGATATCATCTGCTAGATTAAGATATATATTAAGCAAACGATGTATGTCTGATCATAGGTAGCAATTAATGATATTCAATTGTGGTCAAACTTTTGGATATTATTAAGATTTTCGGAAGACAAGTTAAATAATTCCTGATTGTGTAATTGTTACTTGGAATAATCTAATTCTCATTCTTCAAGCTTCTATCATATTAAATTTAGACTGATAGTTCTATGTTATATGATAGTTAGGATTATTTGTTGGCGATTGTCGCATTAGATTTACACATAAGGAGAATTTTGGATAACTAGCGATCGCGGTTATCTAGGATTGTTAATCTCATTGAAAGATAAATATTGGAAACACTTGGTTAATCCATAATTTTGAAAAGGCGATACTGAACTGAAGAATTGAAGCTTTTTACTCATTGATACTTCTTTTAAATTCACTTTTGTTAATTTAACTTTTCAAACTAAAATTCCCCAATTCATTAGAAAATACTTGGATAAATATAAAACAAAATACTCTCTGTAGGATCGATCCTTGCTTGTTACTATACTAATTCTTGAGTTAGTGGAATAGGAGTAAGGTTAATTTTGGAGTGCTAAACGACAGCTTCCAATTGCACTTGTAGCGGCTCCTCCATCTTCAGAGAGAGATGCCCTGTTGGCACTGCTATCACGTTTATCTTTGGGTTCATAGACTAGGTTTGTTTTTCCTGCACATACTCGATCAGCCATTTTGGTCATGTATAGGACAAAGTGTAGATATCAATTAGTATTACACATCAAAGAAATATATTTTGATTCACTTCCATGTTTGTATATGTATCGTCATTGCTGAGTGATTACCACTTCTTTCCTGACTTGTTGTTGTTGATGTATCATGAGCTTCTCCTTGATGGATTAATAGTGAGATGTCAGAGAATATCTCGGACAGACTACTTGACCAGGGAGGCTTGATAGAATTTAGGCTTTATATGGTTTCAGTGTCTTGGGACTGGTCTTTTATTGGCTTTTTATTTTTTTCTCAAAGGTCAAACCGCACCATGAATGACTGCCTACGTACTCCCGGGTTGAGGGAGATCAGGTCATTCGTAGTTCTATTTTGTATGAGAGAGGCTTGAGAAGTGTCTCTTTTGAGTTTGGTTTGATGAGTTTTTGAATTTTTTGTTTGGTTTGACCGCACCAGGAATGGCTGCCTACGTACTCCCGAGTTGAGGGAGATCAGGTCATTCGTAGTTTCGTCTTCTGGTGAAAACCAAAACTGATTTAATTCGCAGGATCAGGATGCTAGTGTGCATTTGTTTTAGACATAGTACCCTTTCACTGTGTCTGAATTGATGAGTTGGGGAAATTCTCTCCCATCCATCTCTTGCAGTCTGATAGCTCCTCTTGTCAACACTTCCTTGACAATGAAAAGTCCTTCCCAATTTGGGGCGAACTTTCCTTTAGCTACATCTTGATTGGCCAAAACTTTCTTCAGTACCAAGTATCTTTCTTTGAATTGTCGGATTCAAACTTTCTTGTTGTAGGATCGAGCAATCCTTTGCTGATATAACTACCCGTGGAAAATGGTTGTAGCCCTCTTTTCATCTATCAGGGACAGTTGATGATATCGCTCTTGCAACCACTGGTCTACTTCCATTTGAGCGTCAATTAACACTCTGAGGAACTCCATTTCTACTTCTATGGGAAGGACTTCTTCCATGCCATAGACCAACAAATAAGGGGTAGCCCTAGTAAAAGTACGCATTGACGTCATGTATGCTAACAGGGTTAGAGGCAACAGGTCAGGCCATTCTTTATGATTGGCGAAAATATTCTGTATGATCTTCTTGATGTTCTTGTTGGCCGCTTCGACAGCACCATTCATCTTGGGCCGATAGATGACGAAATTGAGATGCTTGATGTGGAACATGCTGCATAGTTCTCTCATCATCTAATTGTTTAGGTTCTTGGCGTTGTCTGATATGATCACCTCCGGTTGTCCATATCGACAGATGACATTATTTCTGATGAAACCAATTATGACCTCTTTGGTGACTTTGGGAAAAGAGGCAGCTTCAACTAACTTGGTGAAGTAATCAATCATGGTGAAGATGAATTGATGACCATTGCTGGCTTTGGGTTCCACTGGGCCTATCACATCCATTCCCCACATTGAGAAAGGCCATGGCAAACTTATGTTGTGAAGCTCATTTGAAGGAGTGTGGATAGCATTTCCATGTACTTAGCATTGAAACCATCTCCTGACGTGATCGTTGCAGTTAGCTTTGAGAGGGATCCAATAATGCCCTGTTCTCAATATTTTCTCAGCCAACAGATGACCGCTCATATGTGGACAATAGATTCCACGGTGGACTTCATCCATCAATATCTGGGCTTGCTTTTTATCGAGGCATCGTAACATCACTGATTCATAGCCATCTTATGAATCCGTTTTCATTCAGCTTGGCTTGCCCCAGCGGGTGTAGATCTATCTTGGAGATATTCCTTGATGTCTTGATACCAAGGTTGTTTGATAGGAGGTATTTCATCTGATACTTCTCTAATGTAATTCCCGTATGTCGGGGTCTTTTGGTTTATGATTTTGTTGTCGAAAATCCCACTCTTATTGGATATGTGGATCAACGAAGCCAACGTCGCCAATGCATCAGCAAAGTCATTCCTACCCCGAGGTTTATGGATGAAGGTTATGTCTTCAAATTCCATTGATATTTTGACAACCTGCCGATGATAGGGTAGCAAATGCAGTTCTTTGCTGTGATATGCCCCAGTGGTTTGTCTGATAACCAACTCAGAGTCTTTAAAGACCAATAAATATTTAACACCCATGGACTGAGCTAGTTTTAACCCCATTATTCAGCCTTCATACTCAGCCGTGTTGTTGGTGTTGACAAACTGCAGCTTGGTAGCCACAGAATATTGTTCTCCCGTACCAGATAGAAGGACTACCCCAGCTCCGGCACCTTCTATGTTTACTTCTCCATCGAAATACATTTTCCATGGTTGGACTGTATTTTCTTGAAGACCTTGCTGAATTGTCATGATCCCATCATCCGTGAAGTAATTCTCCAAAGGTTCGAACCCTCCTGATGGTGCTTCGGCTAGTTGATCCACAATGCCTTGACCTTTGATGGACTTCTGAGTCACGTAGATAATGTCGAACTGTTGGAGGATCAACTGCCATTTGGACAGTCGATAATTCAACATTGGCTTGTTGAATACGTATTTCAGTGGATCCATGCGGGAGATGAGGTAGGTCGTGTGCCCATGAAGATAGTGTTGTAACCTCATGGCGACCCATGCTAATGCACAGAATGTCTTTTCGATCAGGGTGTACTTCTTTTCATCGCTACTAAACCTTTTGCTAATGTAGTAGATAGCTCTCTCCTTACAACTATCGTCCTTCTATCCCAGCATACAGCCCATTACATTGGCATTGACGGACACGTACATAAACAGTAGAACTCTATCCCTTGGGGGTACTATGACTGGTGCCTCGATCAGCTGCTTCTTGATGGCAAGGAAGGCTTTATGTCAATCCTCATTCCATTTGGTGGAGGAATTCTTCCTTAGTAGCTTGAAGATGGGTTCACAAGTTGCTGTGAGCTGGGAAATGAACTGACTTATAAAATTAATTCTCCCAAGAACCCGCATATCTCCTTCTCTGTTCGAGGTACGGGCATCTCAGTGATGGCTTTTATCTTGGAAGGATCCAACTCAATGCCTCTATTGCTCACTAGGAATCACAATAACTTGCCTGATTTGACGCCACAAGCACATTTGGCTGGATTCAGCTTGAGGTTGTACTTACGTAACTTGTTGAACAGCTTCCTGAGATAGTCAATGTGATCATCCTCCTTTTGGGATTTGATGATGATGTCATCCACATAGAATTTTATCTCCTTATGCATCATATCATGAAACAGGGCCATCATGGCTCGCTGATATATGGCTCCAGCATTGATGAGGCCGAAGGATAGCCCCAGGGAGTGATGAAAGCGCTTTTCTCCTAGTCTTCTTCAGCAACCATGATTTGATGTTAACCAGCAAAGTAATCCACGAAGGAATACATGTTGCGCCATATTATCGATCAGGATATGGATGAAAGGTACCGGGAAATTATCATTTAAGCAGGCTTTGTTCAAATCCCTGTAATCCACGCATGCTTGTACCTTCCCTCCGGGTTTAGGCACGGGGACTATGTTTGACAGCCACTCTAGGTATGTGGATACCATGATAATGCCGTCTTTGACTTGTTTAACAACTTCTTCTTTGACTTTCAAACTCCATTCAGGTTTCAATCCCTTGAGCTTTCGCTTGACTGGCTTGAATCCATATTTGATGGGCATTCGATGGATGACAATATCAGTAAACAGACCAATCATGTCTTCGTGTGACCATACAAACACGTCCTGGAACTGTGTTAGGAGTTCAATCAGATCGGTTTTTTGATCTTGGGTGACGTCTAGGCCTATCTAGATTTCTTTGAGGTTTTAGAAAGTTCCTATGTTGATAGGGATGGTTTGGTCAAGGTTTGGTTTGGGTTTGTCTTTGACCCATTTTTTGATCTCATCAGGCACCTCATAGTCATCTTCCTCCTCTTGATCAATTTCCATCAGGTCGAAGTTCATGTCTATATCAAAGTTGTAGTCACTGTGACAGGTTGGCATCTCATCAACAGTGACAACCAAATCCAACTGTGGAGTCCTGAAAACAAAATGCTTTCAGTTTAATATGTGCAACTGCTTAAATATACAAAACATTTGGCAAAGCATGACAAAAGTTACTGCTATAGTTATGCAATCAAAATAAGCAGTAAATGAAACCATGTTACAGGGCAGACAAATTTTCTGCCCTTTTACCCTTTTTGAATGAGGCAAGGGATGCTGCTCCAGTTGTCCAGGGTCAGATTCTTATGAATAAGAAGGATACAAGATTCGCAGTTATCTGCCTCATCTCTGATGATGACTAAAACATCCTTTAGATCAAAGCATGGGTTTTTCTTCGAACTGTCCCCCTTTTCTTTCTTGATACGAGGAATTTGGATCTGATCCTCCTCATCACTATCTGGGAAATCATCTTTCATTCCCTCGTAGTGTATGAGAACCCGCATGTTAGCAAATGGGTCTCGTCATTCATAAAAGAGCTTTTCTTTTCTTTTTTTGCTATCCCCCACATGCTTTGGGGTCTTTCTCTCACTTACCGGTATGATTGGAGGAAACAACATGGCTGATACAATAGCAAGGATCTTCCTCATCTATTTCACAAATCCATCATCAATGAGCTTTAGCAATAATATGGTGGTAGCATGAGCCTTAGGATGCTTATGTGGGTTACGACGGCTTGACCAGAATAAATAACCCAATCCAGCTCTCCCTGACTGGCTCAGGATTTTTACTGGACTCTTAATACCTTGTTGATTCTTTCCTAACCCTTCTCCAAGGTGAAAACCCAAAGATACCATCTCCTGGCCCACTGTCATCACTTTGGGAGAGACTTTAGGCTACAAAGCTGGTGCCCCCACTGGTAGGAAATGAGTATCGCTTACCTTTAATGCTTGAAAACTAGCAGGTTCAATCCCTGCATCCAGGCTGATCATCGGTATGTGTCCCTGTATGCAAAAAAGGTATTCTATTTTGGTATTCACCGTAATTAGGTTGTCCTTGATAATGTATTTGAGTTGTTGATGGAGGGTGGATGGCACTGCCCCTGCCATACGGATCCATGGCTAGCCCAGCAATAAGTTGTATCCGATGGCGATGTTGAGCACCTTAAAAGACACATAGAAAGTGTGCGGACCAATCTCCAACAGAAGCTCTATTTCTTCCATAGCTTGTCGGCGAGACCCGTCGAAAGCCTGGATGACCACATGACTGGTTTTGATCCGGTTCGGGTTAATCTTCATCCTCTCCAAGGTGTCATAAGGACAGATGTTTAGAGATGATCCTCCATCTATCAGCACACCTCCAATCACATACCCTGATGACATCACCGCTATGTACAGTGACTTGCGATGACCCGTCCCTTCCGCAAGTATATCATTGTCAGTGAAAGATATCACATTGCTGTTGAAAATGTGTTCTACCACGTGACGGAATTTCTCGGCATCCACAGTATGTGGCAGATGGGCTTCTTCCAATACTTTAACCAGAATGTTGCGATGATCCACCGATGATAAGACCAGATCTAGGATGGACATCTGCTTGAGTGCTTCTTTTAGGCTTTGCACCACTTTGATTTCATTGTGTCCCATTTTGCTGAGGAACTCTTCGATTTTCTCTTCAGTCACATTTTCTTTGGCCTTGATGACTGGTTTGATCACCCGCTGAGGCAGGGACAATGGATTCTCCTTTAGTACAATGGCAATGTTGTTTGAGGTGGAACCTTCATCATTCCCATAATTGCATGAGACTCTCTTCAGGCTGATCACTGGATACTGGGGTCTGAATGGTAATATCAAAGGCTCGGGCACAGCCAACTTCATAGGATTTAATAGCCACTGGTAGCATTAGGGGTGTGAGGGCTGGCTCCTTATCACAGGAAATAACAGCCACTGTATCCTGACTCTATTTAGTGAGAATATAGAGAGTTTCTTCATCTGGGAGGCCATAATCCCGATTCCCTTTTATCTGTTCACCACTTTCAACCATGTTCTGAATTAAATGACAAAGTGCCCAGCAGTCCTCAGTATCATGGCCAGGTGTATTGGAGTGGTACTAGCAGATTTGGTTAGGTTTGAATTTCCTTGATCGCGGATTTACCAGGGGTAATAAGTCTGCTACTATTCCCTCATTGATTAACATCTGGAGGATTTCCTTCATCGGCTGGTTTAGGTTGGTGAAATTCCTCTGGAAAGCGAACTCCCTATCAGCCTGGAACTTCTCTTCTTTGGCCATCTTGTCGGCCCAGGGTTCATACTGATGAAAATGATAATGGTCTCTTATAAGAATGGGACTGATATTCTCTAAAGGACATTTGTCTCCAGCGTTGAGCATATTCTCTAAAGGACTCAATACTTTGTTTCTTGATTTTGGTTATTTGATATTTGTTCCGGAGCCAGTTAAGACTGGAAGCTGTATTGACTAAGGAAAGAATGTGCTAGCTCTTCCCAGCTGTGAATTTTAGAGTTGTCCAGACGGGCATACCATGCTCTAGCCTCTTCGATCAGACTTTTCTGGAATAACTGCATTCGAAGCTTCTCTTCCTCTGCATAGGATGCGAGTTCTCCAATGAACACCTTTACGTGAGTGTAGGGGTCTCCCAATCCATCGTATTTCTCAAAATTAGGAGTGCTAAATTTTTTGGGATAACGAGCCCTAGGGAAAATGCATAAGTCAGAATAATTGACACTGCCAAATGCCCAAGTCCCTTTAATAGACCATATGGTTTCTTCCATCTGTTGGACTTTCTTCAGAATGTCACCAGCTTTTGATTTTTTTTAAGGACGGTGATTTCAGGGGTTTTGTTGGTTATATCCTGATTCTGTGTCTCAGGACCTTGAGTATCCTTTTTCTCGGTATCTTGACTGCCATCGGGTGTTCCTGGTTCTGTGTGACCCTGTGCTTGCTTCCCTTTAAGAGCCTTACTTTGTTCTCTCAGGAAAAGAGCCAATTCGGCTATCTGGTTCTTCAGCCCTTCAAACTCTTCCCCAGAGACTGGTGGATTCTGGCTGAGCACTGAAAGTCATGTCCGGAGATGGACTTAGTGCTTTCTTAGATTTAGATCTAGTGACAGGACCAATTTTTTACCTACAACAAAACGTAGGCGTGTCAATTTCCTGAGATAGGTAGGGATAGGATGCATGCCATGATGTGTTTTCAAGGGTTTTTAATCTTATCCTGCAAAACAGCGGTCAGTTTGTTTTAATGACCGGATAATATGACAAGATGTATATAATAGGGAATGTATATTTATATTATACTATTTACATTGAAATTAAAAACTTGACATTGAATTTGAAAGAGGAAGGCATGAAGAGGCTTCCCATCGGATTTGGTTAATCAGAGGTTGACCTATCTCAGGCTACTCTCGCTGCTTTTTCAGAATGAAGGTCCCCAAAACATCACAATTTACTAGAGGGGAAATTAATCCGATCTTTCAACTGGAGCGGATTTGAGTGGTGCTTTTTCATGAGCCCCAAAGACTTAGCCGTCCTCGAAGACATTCCTCTGTCACCGACGGGTTTGCCTCCTGGTGGAGGAATCACACAACATACATTCACATACATCGCGTCTCACTATAAGCATATGATGACGTTGGTGCGAAGCACTAATATGGGTGCGAAGCACTAATAAAGTAGGAAAACATTCATTTAATCTAAAAATGCATCATTCAAGCATTCATTCAATATAAGGATGCAGCATTCACATATACGTAGATATGAATGGGAATTTTTGAAAATATTTGCACACAGCCTAAGCCCTCTACTGTCCTCAGCGGAGTCTCCACCTGTTGACGTCGGTGGAAAAATTCAGGTCGGGTTAAACTCGGATCTTTCTCTCTTCCTAAGTTTTGTCTACCCTTATTCTTTTTATTATGAAAAAGGTTTTGAAGGGTTCTTTAGGAAAAGGCCAACATGTATCATGTCGACAATTTGAACGTTTTACAGAGTCGCCAGTTAGTAGTTTTGAAATGGTTGTACCAACTCAACCGAGTTTGTTTGAAAAGAGGCCCAATTGCTTGACACTGTCGAAACTTGACTTTAAAATCAAAGTTTTGAGTTCGGGGGCTTGGTTAAGTATGGGGAAGGTGTTAGGCACCCCACAACTCCTGTGTAAACACGGTACCACATCTTTTCAATTTTCCCTTTTAAATCTACAATGTGTGTGTGAATGCTGGAAGAATATGGGCCTATGTTTGATTGATTGAAAACATAGACAAGCTTCGTTGAACCTATATACGAAGGGTTTGATTTGATTTATAAAAGTCTCTTTTTTAGACAAGATTATTATTAAAATTATGTTTTGAAAGGTTGATTTTCAAACCCCTACGCTAACATAGGAATTGAAGCATGTTTGATACTTCCATTTTTATCTTTTCAGCCTTTTGGCTCAATTTGAATGGTGATTGTCGGGCTGCGAAGCATCCTCGACCACAACCATATATAACAGTGTCGGTCTCCTTATGGGCATGACATCCATCGAAGTGACTCTGACACGACAAACCATATTTTTACTATGTTGAGACCTTAAACCCGGATAACCGTTTTAACGTCTTTCGGATGTACATTTTATAGAAAAAACTGGCAGGGTACATTTGTAAAGTGAAGTTTGTCCATCGTGGGAATTAGATTCTGATTAGTCTGATCATGAATCCCACGATTCCTAGGCTCACAGAGGGAGGACATTAAAACCTGCACAATTCAAATATGTACAGAAATATATATTTACATCCAGATGTCGCCAGAACCAAGGATTCATCAGTAAATCCTGGCTCACACTTGGCCGAAGCATCTCGTTCCCACTAGATAGTGATCTAAGGGCCGCAAGATAGCTTTTAGAACTATAACTAGAAAAACAATGCTAGATTTAAGTAAATCTCAGCCATTCTAGCTTCCCGATTCTGTCTGGACCTATTTTGAACTATTTGAAAGCTAGAGTTGGCGAGATTTAAAGAAATCTAGTTCGCCCGCGGAGATGTCAGTGCCGATTTATATCAAATGAATATTTTAAGAAATAACTTAATCAAAATAAGTACAGCAATATATATATATATATATATATATATATATATATACAAAAGCTGTAAAGGGCGATGGGTTTTCACTCCGGTGCCTGGACTGGAATGAAAATTTATAAAAGTTGTAAAAAGCCACGGAGTAATCTAGGCTTGAAAGAATGGAAATATATATATATATATATATATATATATATATATATATACAAAAAATTGTAAAGAGCGATGGGTTTTCACTCCGATGCCCGGACTGAAATGGAAAAATATATATATTTATAAAAGCTATAAAAAGTCATGGAATAATCCAAGCTGGACAGAATTGAAAGATATATATATATATATATATATATAAGCTGTATAAAAGCCACGGAATGATCCAGGCTGGACAGAATGTAAATATATAAATATATATATATATATATATATATATATATAAAAGCGGTAAAGGGCGACGGACATTTTATCCTTTTCCCGGACAGAAATGTAAATATATATATATATATATATATGTATAAAAGCAGTAAAAAGGTCACGAAGTATAAATCCATGCCCAAATAAGTTAAAAAAATTATATATATATATATATATAGTTATATATATATAAGCAGTAAAGTACATGGGATTTGACATCCATGCTTGACAGAATTGAAAAATTAGTATATATACAGTTAAATATACACAATAAAAAGACAAACTCGGACTTAGAAGATAACCCAGTCCGGTGAAGTTGATAAAAATGAAGATATATGTATATAAAAGCTGTAAGAAGCGACGGATCGACGATCCGAGTTGTAGAAATGCCAAAAAATGCGTTTATGTACTACAATGTATAAAACGTAAGCAAAAACGGCCACAAAACTTGGTTCCGGGTATATTTAGAAAGTGAAACTTAACGTGCAAGTGTATAACAGTGCAACGAAGTAATAGAAACTTTCTTATCATAAAAATACTCACAATGGACAGCTTCACTGGCTTTTTACCAAATCGTAGGCTTTAAAAGTCCATTTTTACCAGTTAATTTTTGATATGTGGTAGTATATAGTTATATCTACGTGTTAGAATGATAAAATTTGGGTTTGGAGGATAAAAGTGGGCTAAGAAACCAAACGGGCAGAGGTTAAGAGCATTTTTTTTTCAAATAAGCTGGGGGTCACCTCATATATATAGACCCGGGAGAAGTAGATCTACCTGCGGTAGCTACAGGTAGAGGTGTAGCCCCACGTGGCGGGCCCATATGGTGGGTCCCGTTGCATCGAAGTATGTGCACTCCAAGCAACACGAGGTCAGATTCAAAACTTTCTAACTTTTGATCGGAGCGTCCGTTTGAGGCGTGTTATACATTTCCAAAAAGCACTCGCTGAGAGTGTCACAATGACATGGGAGAAAACCTTTTTCGAGTCAAAAAAGACAGGTTCATAACTAGGTCGTTGATTCCTCGTAATTTGTCCATTGAGCTGTCTTGCGCTGTTTCCACTCGGGATCATTATTATGGTTCGTTCTGACATTAGTGGCATCAATTCATCTTGAGTTTAACCGAATTGGCTTCAAGTTGATAAAACGACCATTTTGCCCCTCCCGGGGTTGCCCTTAATGCTGGCATGGCCTTCGGCTGACATCCTAGGGTTGTTTCCAAGGTTTGGATCCTAGTTGATTATGTTTGTCCTCATGGTTATCTCTGAGGCGGACTTGGTCGTTCCAGGTTTTCCTCTAAAGATGTTATGAAGTTCCAAGATTATTTTTGAAGTTGATCTGACCTCTTGGGTTGAGATCGGGGCTGACCTGTACCTCCCGGGTGGAGACCAGGGCTAACCTGTACCTCCCAGGTTCAGACCGGGGCTGACCTGCACCTCATGGGGTGAGACCGGGGTTGACCTGCACTTCCTGGGTTGAGACTGGGTCTGCCTTTACCTCCTGGGTTGAGACCGGGGATGACCTGTACCTCTCCAGTTGAGACCGGGGCTGATTTGATGGCCCGGTATTGAGACCGGGATTGCTTTGATGGCCCAATATTGAGGTCGGGGTTGATTTGATGGCCCGATATTTAGACCGAAGTTGATTTAATGGCCCGATATTTACATCGGGGTTGAGTTGAGGGCCCGATATTGAGACCGGGATTGATTTGATGGCCTGGTATTGAGACCGGGGTTGATTTAATGGCCCGATATTGAGACCGGGATTGATTTGATGGCCTGATATTGAGACCGGGGTTAATTTGATGGCCCGATATTGATACCGGGGTTGATTTGATGGCCCAATATTGAGATCGAGGTTGATTTGATGGCCCGGTATTGAGACCGGGGTTGATTTGACGGCCCGGTATTATGACCGGGGTTGATTTGATGGCCCGGTATTGAGGTCGGGGTTGAGTTGATGGTCCGGTATTGAGGCCAGGGTTGATTTGATGGCCCGGTATTGAGACCGGGTGATTTGACAATACAGTTTTGCTCTCCTACAGGGTTAGTAACAGGGACACAAAATTTCAAGTGTCTACAGTATGGATTCGTCATAGAGGATTACGATGAGGTACACTTCATGAATGATGATGATTTATTGAATTATGAACAGGCTATGAGTAATAAAGACTCATAGAAATGGCAAGAAGCCATGAAATTCGAGATGGACTCCATATATTGTGACCAAGTATGGACTTTGATTTCAGCACCTGAGGGCATTAAGCCTATTGAGTGCAAATGGGTCTTTAAGAGAAATACTAGAGTGGATGGCAAGGTAGAGACCTATAAGGCCAGACTGGTTGCAAAAGATTTCAAACAAAGGCAAGGAATTGACTATGATGAAACCTTTTCGCTAGTAGCTATGCTCAAGTCCATTCGGATTTTGCTTGCGATTGCAGCTTATAATAACTACGAGATCTAGCAAATGGACGTGAAAACGGCCTTCCTCAATAGGAAACTTGAGGTGGATGTGTATATAACACAAGCAGAGGGTTTTGTTTTAACAGTTGGAACAAATCAAGTCTGTAAGCTGCAACGATCCATTTATAGATTGAAGCAAGCTTCTCGATGGTGGAACATCTTTTTTGATGAGACAATCAAAGAGTTTGATTTTATCAAAAAGGAAGATGAACAATGTGTGTACAAGAAGGTTAGTGGGAGAGCTGTATCATTTCTTGTACTATATGTTGATGATATATTACTGATAGGGAATGATATTTTGATATTACAGTCGATTAAAATTTGGTTATCTAAACATTTCTCCATGAAGGACTTGGCAGAAGCATCCTATATTTTGGGGATAAAGATCTACAAAGATAGATCTAAAGAGATTTAGCATGGAAGATTCCAAGAGAGGTCTCATACCGATGAGCCATGGAATACATCTCTCCAAGAAAAAGGCCCCAAAGACACTTGAGGAGAGAGACTGTATAAGTAAAATACCTTATGCTTCAGCAATAGGATCTATCATGTACGGTATGATTTGTACTAGATCGGATGTCGCTCATGCACTTAATGTAACAAGCAGATATCAGTCGAATCCAGGAGAAAAGCACTAGAAGGCAATGAAAAATATCCTAAATTACTTAAGAAGAACTAATGATGTATTTCTTGTCTACGGTGGATCTGAATTAAAACTAGAGGGATATACAAACTTAAGTTTCCAAATAGATCAAGAGGACAGTAAATCTATTTCGGGGTATGTGTTTACCTTAAACGGTGGCGCAGTGAGTTGAAAAAGTTCTAAGTAGCAAACAGGTGTTGATTCAGTGACAGAGGCAAAGTACATAGCTGCTACTGAAGCTACAAAAGAGAATGTTTGGATGAAAGAGTTCATAACTGAACTTGGCGTGGTTCCTAGCATTAGAGGAGCAGTACCTTTATTCTGTGACAATACCGGAGCTGTGGCACAAGCCAAAGAACCCAGGTCTCATCAGAAATCCAAACACATGTTGCGGCGGTTTCATTTGATTAGAGAGATCATTGAAAGATGAGATGTCACCCTAGAGCGTGTGGAAATTCAAAACAACATTGTAGATCCATTTACTAAAGCTTTAACAAAACAGCAGTTTGATCGTCACTTAGAGAAGATGGGTATTAGATACCATGGCAATTGGCTTTAGTGCAAGTGGGAGATTGAAAGTAGTATGCACAAAAGACAATCATGTATGGTGATAAAATATATACTTTGTAACAATCTTATTCATTTATTAATAAAAGAATTATTTATTTAAAGGCGTTTATATTATCTACATAATGCTGTTATATTTAAATATGATAAACCCATAGTTTTAAGCAATGCTTTTAGAATCATGATGATGATCATGCTAATGAGATCTAAATTCTTAGATAGCTTAAAACTAGAATAGTTCCCAATCGATGGATTACTAAATAAGGGATTAGTGAATCCGGATAGATTGGTATATACGTTGCTTGCTCTTTGGAAGAGGATGATTGATCTCATGATCATTTGTGTGGGGACACTAAAGCAACTATTTAGGTGCTTATTGGAGAATAAGTACACTGAATGTGACTCGCTAAGGAATACCAAATGGAGTTTTACTCGCCTATCAATAGGAATTCCTTTAGTGATAGTAGTACAAGTAATCCTTAGACTTGAGATCATCATAGTATCTTATGTATGATGAGTTATACTTTGACATGTCCCTTAATATCCTAAGGGTGTGTCAAAGGGTATGCTTGGGTATAATTTATTATACATGAAGATAATGAATGATCAATAAAGGATCTACCACTTCTAGTAAAAGAAGTGAATGTCGTCCTATGTGATTCAATAAATGATAACTCAGTAGTCCTTGGCCAAGGCAGAATGAAATTAGAAAGTAGTTTCTAATTTGCATTATCAGAGTTTGTGCATTTAGGATCGGAATACATATAATTAAATAAAATAAGACTTGATAGTAAATACATGTCTTATATTTAATTGGGACATTGTATGATAGAAGGAATGAATTATACGGTAACTACTTACTCAAATGTTCTTTTATGATTAATATTGAAATCTATATTATCTGGAAAGTCATTGAGCGCTAAGGGGGCTTACTCTTATTGTAGAATAAATATTTTTTTAAATGAAATAATAGTTAATTTATGTATTTAAATAAAATTAGAATTTGTTATAATTAATTTATTCACAACCGGTTTAATGTGGAGAACCTAAAGGGTCGCATCATAAAAGAATAAATATTTATTTAAGAAGCAAATGACATAATAGTAATAATAAGTTAAGTGTATTTAATTTAATCTATGATGATATAATAAATTAAATAGCTTAATATTTATTATTTAATACTCCCTCTATCCTAGAATAAAAGTCTTTATTACTATTTTTGGTACTCCCAAGTTAAATGCCTATTAACTTAAATGATCTATTTTTTACAATAATTTGCGTATAATACCCTTATTATTAATTGTTATATTTATATTCTCTATACATATTTATGGAGCATCACTAGTAATATGTAGAAAACTATGCAATTAAGTGAAAATTTAAATATAGACAATTTTGTTATTTTATTCTCTTTCTTAATATGCACAAAAAGTCAACCAAGACTTTTATCCTGGGATGGAGGGAGTATTTTAGAAATATTATATATAAATTAATAAGAGGAGTCTTATTATTATTATTATTATTATTATTATTATTATTATTATTATTACTATTATTAATTTGAATTTGAATTCTTAAAAGAGTTTGGGAATTAATTAATAAATGTACTCTCCCATATTCCTAATAAGATTAGGAGGTAAATTAATTAAAGGAGTTTATTTAATTGTTCCTAATAAGATTAGGAAGCTTAATTAATTTAAAGAGTTTAATTAATTAATATGAAATCCTAATCATATAATGTTTAGGAGGGTTGCCTACATCTATAAATAAGAGGAGTCTTATTTTTATTAAGGACTAATGCAATTCTAATTGTTGGGAGAACACACCTTTTTTAGATAGAGAAAACTAGCGTTTTGCCAATAACCCATCTTCTTAATATATGTTCATCCTTGGTGGATCACCTCTAGAGGCCAAACACTTGAGTGTCTGACGTTGATCAAAAGAAGAAATCACACCCGGTAGATTCAAGTTGAACAAAGAAAGGATTGGAGTTGAACTCGTACCTGAGGAAGCACGAATCTTCAAGGGTATGATTCGTTCTTCATCTCTTTAGATTAAATTAATAATTGCACATAAAGGATGATCCGGGTTCATGGTTTGTAAATTTTTTAACTCTAATTTTACATTTTCGCTGTTATGTATGTAATTGTTGCATGCTAATGTGATCTTACAAACCTAACAGTCGCAGTACCCCTGACCTTTCAAGGAAAGGGGGATAAAGGAAGAAAGAATCCTGTGAAAGTGGATGCACCAAAACCACTGATTTTGCTGTTCAGACCGCAGTATCCCTTGATAAACTTGAAAAAAGTCCCATGGAATTATGGGGAGAATGAGGGATCAACATCACATCACACTGCTGCTATATCAAAGGAAAACCCGATGTATATATCTCATCGAGTGATAGAGTGCCCGAGGAAAAGATTGATGAGTTCCTCAGCAAAATGGGGCATAATGAAACCAAGGTAGTGCAAGACCAAAAGAGGCACCTTGACAGATATCCATTCTAGATTTGGTCTTATCTTCAGAAGATCATCGCGAAATCTTAATACAAGTGTTGGAAGAAGCTCATTTGCCGAAGGCTGTGGATATAGAAAAGTTTCGTCACCTGATAGAGCACATTTTCAATACCAATGTAATATCTTTCATTTATGATGACATACCAGCAGAAGGAATTGGTCATTGCAAGTCATTGCATATAGCAGTGATATCCTCTAGATATGTGATAGGTGGTGTGTTGATAAATGGAGGCTCTTTCTTTAACATCTGTCCCTATGACACTTTGGAAAGAATGAAGATCAATCTAAATCAAATCTGGAGCAACCATATAGTCGTAAGAGCTTTCGATGGGTCTCGACGAAATACTGTAAGAGAAATCGAGCTCCCCGTGGAGATTGGTCCACATACCTTCTACGTATCCTTTCAAGTGCTGAGCATCACCACGGTATATAATTTAATGTTGGGAAGACCGTGGATCAATATGACAGAAGCAGTTCCATCCACCCTTCATTAACAGGTCAAGTATATCATCAATGGCAATTTGGTCACTGTTAATGCCAAACTAGAGTACCCGGTCTATGTACAAGGTGATATGCCAATGATCAACCTCAACGAAGGAGTTGAGCCAGCCAGTTTTCAAGCTTTCGAAGTGAGCAACACTCATTATCAACCCATCGGGACCCCAGCCTTGACGCCAAGAATCTCTTCCGAAGTGATGTCCATCGGTAAAGAAATGATATCTTTGGATTTCTGTCCTGGTAAAGGGCTAGGAATAAATCAACAAGGGATTAAACATCCAGTCCAGATATCTAGCCAGACAGGGAAGGCTGGATTAGGCTATTCCTATGGATCAAATCACAAGAACCCGCACAAGCATCAGCCAGTTCAGGCATCAACCATTCTGCTACCAGATCCCACGGATGCCGGATTTGTGAAACCAACGAGGAAAGTTCATGCTTCTGTGTCAGGCATGTTGATTCCTAAGGTTAAACCGACCAGTGAGAAAGAAATATGGATTCCTATTAAGGAAAACAATGAAAAGAATGAGAGGTTCCTACAAGAAGTGCAAGATCGATTTGCAAAGATGTATTTTTTGGTATATACTGAGGGTATGAATGATGATATCACAGATGATGACTATTCAGAAGATCAAATCATAATCCCTCGCATGAATAGGGCTAAGAAGAACAGTCCAAAGAAAAGCACTGACCCTGATGTGAATTCAATCATGGTCATCATCAAAGAGGAGGAGGATAAAAACCCTTCGTTATCTCAGTCAACAAGAACCTAACCCTGGATAACTGGAGCAACACTCCTTGCATCAGTCGTAAAGGGTAAAAGGGCAGAGAGTCCATCTGCCCTGAAGTGTAGTATTATTTACTGCTTTATTTTTTTGCATAGTACTAGCAGTTACTTTTGTCATGCAATCATTAATGCTTTGTATGATTAAACAGTTTCATATATTAAGTGAAAGCATTTTAATTTCATAACTCCAAATTTGGATTTTTCTAACCTTGCTAATGAATTGCCAAATCTCAACAGTAACTATAACTTTGATGTAGAGCTGGACTTTGACTTGATGGGGATTGATCAAGAGGAGATAGATGACTATGAGGTGCATGAGGAGATCAAAGAATGGGTCGAAGACAAACCCAAACCAAACCTTGATCAAACCACCACTGTCAATATCGGAACCTCAGAAAATCCTATAGAAATCAAAATAGGCAATGACCTTACTCCAAACCAAAGAAAAGACCTGATTGACCTCCTAACTCAGTTCAAGGATGTGTTTGCATAGTCACATGAAGACATGGTTGGCCTGTCTACTGACATTGTCATTCATCGACTGCCCATTAAAGAGGGATTCAAACCAGTCAAATAGAAACTTAGGAGACTAAAACCTGAGTGGAGGCTGAAGGTTAAAAAAGAAGTTGTCAAGCAATTCAAAGTAGGCATTATCATGGTATCGACTTACCCCGAATGGCTGTCCAATATAGTTCATGTGCCTAAGCCCGGAGGGAAGGTACGAGTATGCTTGGATTATCGGGATTTGAACAAAGCATATCTTAAAGATGACTTCTCAGTAACTTTCATCCACATATTGATAGACAACCCGACGCAGTATGGCATGTACTCATTTGTTGACTGTTTCGTCGAGTATTATCAAATCATGATTGCCGAAGAAGCTATGGAGAAAACATCCTTTATCACCCCCTGGGGAACCTTCTGCTATAGGCGATTTTCTTTCGGCCTTATCAATGTTGGTGCCACAAATCAGCGAGCCATGATGGCCCTTTTTCATGATATGATGCACAAGGAGATATAGGTGTATTTAGATGATATCATCGTCAAATCATGAAAGGAAGATGACTACGTCGACCATCTCAGAAATCTATTCAATCGACTTCACAAATACGACTTGAAGCTGAATCCAGCCAAGTGTTCTTTTGGTGTCAAATCTGGCAAATTATTGGGATTTCTGGTAAGCAACAGAGGCATTGAGCTGGATCCCACCAAGATTAAAGCCATCACTGAGATGCCTGTAACACAAACAGAAAAAGAGATACGGGGATTTCTTGGGAGAATCAATTTCATAAGTAGATCCATCTCTTAACTCACGACAACTTTTGAGTCCATCTTTAAGCTGTTGAGGAAAAATTCCTCCGAAAAGTGGAATGAATATTATCAAAAAGCCTTCCTTTCCATCAAGAAGCAGTTGATTGAAGCTCTTGTCTTGGTACCACCAAGGGATAAAGTTCCCCTATTCATGTACATATCGATAAATGCCAACACTATGAGCTGTATGCTGGGGTAGAAAGATGATAGAGGCAAGGAAAAAGTTATCTATTACTTCAGCAAGTGATTCAGTAGCGGTGAGCAAAAGTACACCTTGATCGGAAAGACCTGTTGTGCTTTAGCATTAACCGCCATGAGATTACAACATTATCTTCATGGACATACAACCTATCTCATATCTCGTATGGATCCTCTTAAATACATATTCATCAAGCCCATGTTGAATTATTGATTATCCAAATGGCAATTGATCCTCCAGCAATTCGATATCATCTACGTGACTCAAAAGTCCATCAAAGGTCAATGAATTATAGATCAATTGGTCGAAGCACTATCAGGGAACTTTGAACCCTTGGAAACTTATTTCCCAGATGTTAGAATAATGACAACTTAATAAAACCCTCGAGAAGATACCGTCCAATTCTAGAAACTGTACTTCGACGGGGCTATAAACATGGAAGGTGCAGGAGAAAGAGCAGTTCTTGTATCTATTACGAGAGAACAGTATCCCATGGCTATCAAAATGAAGTTTGTCAACACCAATAACACAGCCGAGTATGAAGGCTGTATAATGGGATTGAAACCAATCCATGGGTATCAAACGGTTAGCGGTCTTTAGAGATTCCGAGTAGGTCATCAAACAAACCACCGGGGCATATCACACCAAAGAGTTTCATCTGCTGCCTTATCATCGGCAGGTTATCAAAATGGATACGAAATTTGAAGAAATAGCCTTCATCTGCATCTCTCGAAATAGAAATGATTCGCAGATGCATTAGCAACATTGGCTTCCTTGATCCATGTATCCGATCGGAGAGGAATTCCTGATATCAAATTTGCATGCTAGAAGGCACCAGCCTATGGGAATTACGTTGGAGAAGTATCAGACGAACTGCCTCCCATCAAAAAGTCTTGGTATCAGGACATCAAAGAATATCTTCGAGATGGATCTACGCCCACTGGGGCAAGTTAAGCTGAAAGAAAGTGGATCCATAAAATGGCCATGAAGTTCTATTTAAGCGGAGATGCAATCTACAAAAGAGATGTTGGAATAGGCTTGCTAAGGTGCCTAGACAAAGAACAAGCCTAGAGACTTATGGATGAAGTCTACAGTGGAGTATGTGGTCCACACATGAGCGATCCTTTACTTGCCAAGAAGATATTAATAATAGGGCATTACTAGATTTCCCTTAAAGCCGACTGCGACGTTCATGTTAGAAGATGTTATAAATGCCAAATTCATGGGAATGTCGTCCACGCCTTGAAAGTAGTATGCACATAAGCCAATCCTGTTTGATGATAAAGCATATACTTTGTAACAATCTTATTCATTTATTAATAAAAGAGTTATTTAATTAAAGGCATTGAATTATGTACATGATGCTGTTATAATAAAATGTGATAAACCCATAGTTTTAAGTTATGCTTTTAGAATCATGATGATGATCATACTAATGAGATCTAAATTCTTAGATAGCTTAAAACTAAAATAGTTCCCAATCGTTAGATTAATAAAAAGGGGATTAGTGAATCCGGATAGATTGGTACATACATTGCTCGCTTATTGGATGAGGATGATCGATCTCATGATCATTTATGTAGAGACACTAAAGCAAGTATGTAGGTGCTTATTGGAGTATAAGTTCACTGAACGTGGCTCGCTGAGGAATACCTAATGGAGTTTTACTTGCCTATCAATATGAATTCCTTAAGTGATAGTAGTACAAGTGATTTTTAGACTTGAGATCATCATAGTATGTTGTGTATGATAAGTTATACTTTGACGTGTCCCTTCAGACCTTAGGGTATATCAAAGGGTATGCTAGGGTGTAATAAGTTATATATGGAGATAATGAATGATTAATAAAGAATCTACCGCTTCTAATAAAAGAAGAGAATGTCCTATGTGATTCGATAAATGACAACCCAGGAATACTTGGCCAAGGTGCAATGAAATTAAAAAGGAGTTTCTAATTTGCATTATTTGGTGTTGTGCATTTAGGATCAAAATACGTATAATTAAATAAAATAAGACTTGATAATAATTCCATGTCTTATATTTAATTGGGACATTGTATGGTGGAAGGATTGAATTGTACGGTAACTATTAACTCAAAGGTTCTTTTATAATTAATGTTGAAATCTATATTATCTGAAAAGTCATTGATCGCTAAGGGGGCTTTCCCATATTGTAGAATAAATGTTATTTATTTAAATGAATTAAATAGTTTAATTTATTTATTTAAATAAGATTAGAATTGTTCTAATTCATTTATTCACAACCGGCTTAATATGGAGAACCTAAAGGGTCACACCATAAAAGGAAGAATATTTATTTAAGAAGCAAATTATATAATCGTAATAATAAGTTAATAGTATTTAATTTAATCTATGGTAATAGAATAAATTAAATAGCTTAATATTTATTATTTGATATTTTGGAAATATTAAATATAAATTAATAAGAGGAGTCTTATTATTATTATTATTACTATTATTATTATTATTATTTAATTCCAAAAGAAGTTTGAGAATTAATTAATAAGATACTCTTATATATATATATTCTTAATAAGATTAGAAGGCTAATTAATTAAAAGAGTTTAATTATTCCCAATAAGATTGAGAAGCCTAATTAATTAAAAGGATTTAATTAATTAATATGAAACCCTAATCCTAAATAGTTTAGGAGGGTTGCCTACAGCTATAAATAAAAAAGTCTTATTATGGAACAAGATAAGACACTTTATTCCTAAGACACTTTATTCTAAGAGTTGGGAGAACACTACTTTTTTAGATAGGAGAAAACTAGGGTTTAGCCAAACATTCTTCTTCTTGAGTAAACATTATTCCATGGTGGATCACCTCTAGAGGCCAAACACTTGGGTGACTAACGTTGATTGAATGAAAGAATCTAATCTGGTAAATTCAAGGAGATCAAGAAAAGATTTGGAGTTGAACTCGTACCTAAGGAATCTAGAATCTTCAAGGGTATGAATCTTATTCTTAATCTATTTTGTTTAATCAATTACTATACATAAAGGTTGATCCGGGTATATGGTTTATAACATTTTAAAACTCTGATTTTTCATGCTTCCGCTTATTTTATGTAATTTGTTTGTGTCCATGAATCTTACAAACCTAACAGTGGTATCAGAGCCAAACCTTTATGCAAGTTATTAATTGTTTAAATTTGATATGCATGTTGATATGTGTTCAGAACAAATTTTTTTGGCATAATTATTGATATAAAATTATATTTTTAGAGAAAAATTGTATAATTCGCGAACTAGAAAAACTAATTCTGGAGCCTGGCACCACAGCGTCGGATCCGAGTCCTGTCTGATAACTCGGCGCCGCAGCACCTGATTACAAAGTAATTAGGGCGCCACAACGCCAGGTCGGATCTCTGGATTGGGTGACCCGGCGCCGCAGCGCTCGAAATAGTTTGATTCTCGGCGCTGCAGCGCCGATACCTAGAAAATAAATAAATTTTTTATTTTATTTATTTCTTTGATTTCTAATTAAAATAAAAGGTTTATTTTAAATTAAAAATTGAATTCCATATTTTTTCAGTAATTCTAAATTTAAATAAAGTAGTTTATTTTTATTTAGAATTGGAATAAAATAAAGATATTTATTTTAATTAGAATTTAATTTCATGCTAACTAATTAGAGTTAGAATTGGATTCCATGATAACTACATAGAATTGAAATTAAATTCCATGTCTCCTAAAAATAAAGGAGTTTATTTGTGAATTAGAAAAAGAAATTTCATGTTTCTTTAAATAAAGAAGTTTATTTAGATATTAAATAGGATTTCATATTAATCAAAATAAAGGAGTTTATTTTGATAAGAAATTGAATTCCACATATTTTGTTTTTTTCATAACAGTTTTAAAAGGTTAAAATAAGGTAGTTTATTTTGACTTGGAATTCGATTCCAAATTAATTAAAATAAAGGAGTTTATTTTGATTAAATAATTTGATTAAAAATAAAGGAGTTTATTTTTATTCAAAAAAAGATAAATTAAAATAAAATGTTTATTTTGATTTAAATTTGGATTAAAATAAAAGAGTTTAATTATAATTTAGAATTAAATTTTATGCTAACTAAAATTTTCTATTAAATTGATATCAATGTATATATTGAATGTTTATTATTCATGAGATGAATGTTTTATTTATTGATGCATATATTGATGTGTATGATAATAAATGGGGTTGATTATAGACTATTAACCAATATGATTGGATTTTATTTTAGTTGGATGCTTGAATGTATGAGTTTTATAAATGGGGTCTGTGTACCTCGTCTTCTTTAATTTTTCTTAATGTAATTTCTATCTCCCACCTATGTACTTTCCCTTGACTGCTGATCAAGGTTTCTATTTATTGTAAATAGTTTATGTAATAGGATTAGTTATAATTACTTGAAGAATTAGAGACCAAAGGAGCAAGGAGCGCATGAAGACCCGTCATGTAATGGAGCTCGGAATTTAAATAAAACAGTTATATTTAAATTTAACTCTTGCACCCTAGGTTTGACCTTTTGGTTCACTTGGTGGCTCTAGTGAACCAAACTAGAATAAAGTCCATAATCAATCCGAGTAGAATATAGTATTCTATATGTGCATGCTTACTATTATATATTATAAAACATGTTTCGCATGTTAATTAATATGATGCGTATTTATATATATATATATATCTGTGTGTGTGTGTGTGTGTGTGCATACGCGCTAAATAAGATGAGACAAATAATAACAAACCCCTCAAAGAAATTAATATTAAGTTGTAACGTTCAAAGTTATTTGGGATATCGAACGTCGCTTTCTAGCATGGTAAAATAATAGAGTATTGAATATTTAATATGAGTTTGTTGTGCACACATATGGCGAGTATTAAATATTTAAGATGTTTTATTACATATTATGTTTATAAGGAATTGAACATTACCGCTTTGTTGTGCACGCACAAGGGCTGTAGTGTTTTCTTCACTTATATGGAAATGATGGGTCGGACTTAACTAAGATCGTTTTGGTTCGGATGTGTACACACTTAACCATAATTATCTAAGAGGCAAAATACAAGGAGTTACATGGTGATATAATTGATAAAAGTTGTCTACATATTTATTTATATATAGTTTGTTGTGCACACACAAGGCTATATATATTTGAAATATGATCCTTATTCTCACTAGCAAATATTTAATTAGATATTGCCAAATTATATAAATGAAAGTAATATAGTTTGAAAAAAATAGTTGGAGATACCAACTTAAAATAAGACCTAATTTATTTTGGTAATTAATAAAAGAATGTATGCTATAATGTTGTTAATTACAAATTTATTTTCAAAATTTTACAATGTCTAAATTACTGTCACTGTGTAGCATATTAGATTCTAATTAACCAAACCGAATTAAACGGCTTGGTTAAGGAATTTGAGAATAGTTCTCAAGGCTGAAAAGCTATCTTATGTCCTTAATACACCTATCTCTGCAATGGTTGTAGACAATGCCTCTGAGGAAGATATTGCTACTTTTAGAAAGTAGTAAGATGATGCACAGTTTGCTCAATACATCATGCTCGCATCCATGAGTAACGAGCTTCAACGTCAACATAAAGCTATGGATGCTCCTACTCTACTACTACACTTCAAAGAGTTGAATGGTGAGGAAAGTAGGACTACTAGATATCAGATATCTAAGGAGTTCTTCCGATCTAGAATAACCGATGGCACTATAGTACATACACATGTCCTAAAAATGATCAATTTGATTCGAACAATTAGGACAACAGGGTTTTTTCATGAATGGAGAGTTGAGCCAAGATTTGATCTTGCACTCACTCTCGTACTCCTTCTCATAATTGTTGTGAATTTTTAAATGTACAAGCTAGATGTCAGCCTCGTTGATTTACTTAAACATGTTGAAAACTTTTGAGAGTCACTTTCCAACCAAGAAAGACCATGTCTTACTGTTAGGGGCCAAAGGATCTTCTAAAAAGAAGAACGATTCAAAGAAGGTATAGAAGAAGGCAAATACAAAGGATGATAAGAACAAAATTGATACGGATAACAAAGGAGTTTGCTTCCACTGTAATAAGCCTAGACACTAGAATAGTAACTGCGAGAAGTATCTTGCAGAAGCTAACCAGAATAAGCTTAGTGAAGCTTTGATTACATATACAGGTTTGTCAATGATTGAAATAAATCTTTCAGTAAGTCAAATTTCTACTTGGGTATTGGATACCGGCTATGGTTCTCATAAATACAGATTTATGAAGGGACCAAGCAGAACACTACAAGAAACAGACCAATCAGCGACTGGGAGTATCTGCGACTGCCATATTCGGTCGCTAATATCAGCCTTAGCGACTGCTATTAGCAAGGGTTATCCAAAGTAGTCGCTATTTGGTATTAGCGACAACTTTGCGGTCGCTAACTGGTCGCCAAATTGAATTTATCACCTTAAATTTTGGCGCCTGGGTTGGCGGGGGAAATTAATTCAAGTCCGCGACCGCACCTGGTCGCAGATAGTGGTCGCAGAACGGTTTGACTTCCTCAGCAGCTCGGCCGTCAAGTCAATTAAATTCAACGATCGCATGCAGTCGCCAAAGGCGGTCGCTGATTCTTTTAAATACGATCAGCTCTGGCCTTCTACATAAGACACGAACATAAAGAAAAATGGAGAGGAGAGAAAAGGAGAAGAAGGAGACGCCGAGACGCCGCCCGACGACGGCTCCCGCCTCCGCCATCGGCAACCCCACCTAGGTATTCAATCTCTCTCTTTCATCTATATATATTTTCAATTTGGATTTTATTTGAAATTATATATATTGCATATTATGTGTTTATCTGTGTTTTTATGTGTTTGATTTAGCTATTTTGTTTGAATTTGGGTTAGATTTATATATATGTGATATTTAATTTCAGTTGGGCTTTAATTTATGCAATTTCAGTGCATGCATGTTCATAATATGATATTGAGGCTTATGTTAGTGTATTATTATATAATATTAATTACTAAAATACATAAATTAAATATTAATCTACATTAAATTAAATATAATAATATATAAATAAAATAAAATAACAGAAAATAATACAAAGTAAAGTAAAGAAAATAAAATAAAAATCCTTAGTTTACTTAATTTTCCCCTACTAAAATCAACTAAGTAGCATTTACTTAGTTTTCACTTCTAAATTTATAACTAAGTAGTATTAATTATTTAGTTAATATTACTTAGTTTCCCAATACTAATTAAAATAAATTAAGTAGTATTAATTTACTTAGTTAATATAACATAATTCATGACATAACATAAATAGAGCAATTAATGCTACTATCACATAATTTGGGTAACATAAAACTCACATACACATAGTATGCATGTGTTTGTATGTGAGCATTATGTGACCCAAAATTATGTGATAGTAGTATTATTTTATAATATATTACAAAATAAATAAATAAAAAATTATGATTTAATAAAAAAAAATATAATGACAATGATTTAATTAAAATAAATAAAAGAGAGAATATACTCTATCAATAACTCAACTGCAGCATCTTTATGACCGACTTATTTCGAATGTTTTGTAACCAAAATATCAGCATTTTCTTGGCAAATACTTTCTCTCACAATCTCTATCATAACAGATGAATATGAATCTGTGATCAATTAACGTAATTAGCTTTGAATCTGACTGCACAAAGTAGTATATTCGAAATATATACAATAAATTGGAGAAAGATGAAAGTGTGCACTTGCTAAAATATAACTTGTCACAATTAGGTGAAAACTTCAAGTTATATATAATGTAAAACAAATACGTACCTTCATCATCGCCCATGAGTAATAATTACTAAGATAATAGTCAAGAACTTCCTTGTATGCAGGATTCGACATAGCAGTTGCAGCTAATACTCCAACAGGTTCTTCGGCAGCCAAAGAAATATGGGTCGTGTAGTTCCTGTTTGTGTCCCATACTCGAATGATAAGTTAATTGAATTACTGTGGACATTCGTCACTATTCCATCATAACAGATGACAACATGCCTAAGGAGTGCCATTAAGTTGTTGAACAAAACGTTAAAACCTATTTTTCTGTGAGAACTACCCATCTGAGGAATTCGGAGTGGTTAGAAGCTGTTTATGTTATGGACTGGACCCATATCAGGCGATGATTCATATCTATGAAATAAATAATCTCTTGATATGGGTCCAGTCCATGACATAAACAGCTTCTAACAACTCCGAATTTCTCAGATGGGTAGTTCTCACAGAAAAATAGGTGAGACGTTCTGTTTAACAGCTTAATGGCCCTCCTTTGGGATGTTGTATTTTATTATGATGGAACAGTGAGGAATGTCCGCAGTAATTCAATTAACTTATTAGTCAAGTATGGGACACAAACAGGAACTACACGGCCCATATTTTTTTGACTGTCAAAGAACCTGTTGGAGTATTAGTTGCAACTGCTATGTCGAATCCTACATACAAGGAAGTTCTTGACTCTTATCCTAGTAATTATTACTCATGAGCGATGATGAAGGTATGTATTTGTTTTACAATATATATATAACTTGAAGTTTCCATCTAATTGTAACAAGTTATATTTCAGCAAGTGCACACTTTCATCTTTCTCCAATTTATTGTATATATTTCGGAGATACTACTTTGTGGAGTCAGATTTAAGACTAATTACGTTAATTGATCATAGATTCATATTATACTTTCATGATAGAGATTGTGAGACAATATTTTCTAATAAAATGCTGATATTTGGTTACAAAACATTCGAAATAAGTCCGTCATAAGGATGCTACAGTTGAGTTATTGATAGAGTATGTTCTCTCTTTTATTTATTTTAATTAAATTATTGTCATTCTATTTTTTTTAATTAAAGCGTTGTCATTTGAGTATATAAACATTTATATCTTTTAGTATTTTATACACACATCTTGATGAAATTATATTCTGTGAACAAACAGATTGTGACTTATTATTCACTATAGATTCAAGACTAGCATGATAAAGTTTCCCCCCAATACTACTTGAGAAGTGTAAAAGTTGGTTTGTCCCACCTCTCCATGAAATCGGGAAACATCCTCGGTTTTAAAGCCCTATGTCGTTCAGCTGTTACTCCTGTTTTTGCAAAATCAACTGCCATAGAGTGAAGGGTTGTCAACTTAGACATTTTTAACTCATAGTCTTATCTAACTCAAGGTTTGCATGAAATATGGGAGACTCCTTGAGAGTTGCATGACATTCAACAGTTCCCAATATGTGCTTTAATTAATTCAACTATACTTCCTGTTGAATTCCTGAACAAAGTGGTTAAACGGTTCGAGAATTACCACTTTTTTCGGGAATTAACCACTTTGTTCTGGGAATTCTATAGGAAGTACAGTATAATGAAATACTTATTAAAAATTATTGAATTTTCTACAACTCTTCTCATACCTTGGGTACAATCTCTACTGCACATTTAGTATATGCATACCTTGAGTCAGATAAGACTACGAGTAAAAAATGTCGAATTTGACAACCCTTCACTCTATGACAGTTGATTTTGCAAAAACAGGAAAAATAGCTGAAAGGTCTAGGACTAAAAAATCGAGTATGTTTCCCGATTTCATGGAGAGGTGGGCCACAACTAGCTTACACTTCTCAAGGAGTACTGGGGACAAACTTTATCGACGACGACCGACTATCAAGATCGTAATCTACTTCTTACACTTAGCGCGGGCATTAGCTTATTCAGTGGCGAACGTTAACATAACAACAGGATATCGATGATGATGTCCAGGTAATTTTGTCATAAATTTAGATTTATGTTTAGTTACTTATGGTTCTTCTATTATATCTTTTCTTTAGAAAGAGTTTCTCTTTGCAGGAGGTCTATAAATATGACTGGTAAAGGGAGTTGAGACGATGCTATATATATCTACAAAGAAAATAGAAAATCATTAGATTGTAATATTTTCTTTCACTACAACTAATCATTTTCTTGTTGAGTTGTTTGATGTCAAAGGCAATGGAGTTAATTATAGTTTTAGATTCAATATATATTTTTTATATAAATTTTAGTCGGTCGAGCGATTTGTTTATTGTGTTGGTTTATGGACATGTGGATCGATTAATTTATATAGTTTTGGTGATTTATATATTTTGATGTGTGTTGAGATATAAAACAGGTACAAACATGTATAATTTTTTTGGGAAATCCACAAAACAGGCAATTTTTTTTAATTTTATTAATCAGCGACCGCATTCGGTCGCTGATACGTATCAGTGACCGCGGGTGACTTGGGGATATCAGCGATCGGGGTGGTCGCTAATGGTGGTCGAGGACATATGGGCCACGTCAACAATGAGACGTGACTCAGCTTAGCGATGCCATCGGTCGCTATATGTCGGTCGCTGACTATCCGGTCGCTAAAAGTGGTTGCCGACATGCAGTAAGCGTCTAGAATATATGCGACCACTATCTGTGATCGTATTCGGTCGACGATACTTATCTGCGACCGTTAACGGTCGCAGATGGGTGGTCGCTAATAAGCTTTTTTCTTGTAGTGGAAGTAGAAAGCTAAATAAGGGAAAGTCTTTCCGCGTGTGGGAATGGAGGAAAGGTTGGTCCATTAACTGCAGGAACTTATTGTTTAGCGCCTTCTACAGGCAAGTCCATTAGTTTAAATAATTAATAATTTACTGAATGGACTTTACATACTTAACTTACATGAAAAATAATTTTAAATTAAACAAACTAGTAAAAGAAAAGAAGATGATCATTCAAAGAGTTGAATATTTGTATTTGGTGAAATACGAGTCTGAAACATTTGAAAGGTTTAAAGAATTTAGAAGTAAAACTACTTGGCAAGGTATTATGATTCTTCGATTAGATCGAAGAATAAATATTTGTGCAATAAATTTTAAGATCATCTTAAATGGTTTTCTCACAATGGACACTTTCTGATACACAATAATTGATTGGCGTATCTAAAAGGAAAAATTATGCCTTGTTGGACATGGCGCGGTCCATAATAATTATCGACATTCCAGTATCCTTCTGGGGCAATGACCTAGAAATGGCTGCATATCTACAAAATAAAGTATCCTCAAAATCCGTCCCCAAGACTCCATAAGAGTTATGAACATGGTGGATTCCTAATCTTATGTATGTTAAGATAAAGGGTTGTCCAACTTATGTGAATAGGTTTCAAAAGGATAAGCTTGGGATAAGATTTGACAAATACAAATTTATGGGACATCCTAATTTAAGTTTAGGGTATATGTTCTATAATCTTTCTTAGCAAAAGATGTTTGTTGAGAAACACGCTTCCTTCTAAGATAAAGGTGTTTATCATTGAAGGGCTAGTGGGAGGATAATATATCTTGAAGGAGTTCAAGAACCACAAATCAATATTAGTCAAAAGAAGGAACCTATAGATAGACATATTGTACCACAATCGAATCGTAAATCTAGAACATTACCAAAAATACTTAGGAGGTATGGGTTCATCATAGATTGTTATCGTATTTAGTCGCCGATACTTATCTGCGACCGTTAACGGTCGCAGATGGGTGGTCACTAATAAGCTTTTTTCTTGTAGTGGAAGTAGAAAGCTAAATAAGGGAAAGTCTTTCCGCGTGTGGGAATGGAGCAAAGGTTGGTCCATTAACTGCAGGAATTTATTGTTTAGCGCTGCCTACAAGCAAGTCCATTAGTTTAAATAATTAATAATTTACTGAATGGACTTTACATACTTAACTTACATGAAAAATAATTTTAAATTAAACAAACTAGTAAAAGAAAAGGAGATGATCATTCAAAGAGTTGAATATTTGTATTTGGTGAAATACGAGTCTGAAACATTTGAAAGGTTCAAAGAATTTAGAAGTAAAACTACTTGGCAAGGTATTATGATTCTTCGATTGGATCAAAGAATAAATATTTGTGCAATAAGTTTTAAGATCATGTTAAATGGTTTTCTCACAATGGACACTTTCTGATACACAATAATTGATTGGTGTATCTAAAATAAAAAATTGTGCCTTGTTAGACATAGGGCGGTCTATAATAATTTTACCGACATTCTAGTATCCTTCTGAGGCAATGACCTAGAAACGGCTGCATATCTACAAAATAAGGTAACCTCAAAATCCGTCCCCAAGACTTCATAAGAGTTGTGAACAAGGAGGATTCCTAATCTTATGTATGTTAAGATAAAGGGTTGTCCAACTTATGTGAATAGGTTTCAAAAGGATAAGCTTGGGATAAGATTTGACAAATACAAATTTAGGGGACATCCTAAAGTAAGTTTAGGGTATATATTCTATAATCTTTCTAAGCAAAAAGTGTTTGTTGAGAAACACACTTCCTTCTAAGATAAAGGTGTTTATCATTGAAGGGCTAGTGGGAGGATAATAGATCTTGAAGGAGTTCAAGAACCACAAATCACTATTAGTCAAAAGAAGGAACCTATAGATAGACATATTGTACTACAATCGAATCGTAAATCTAGAACAGTACCGAAAATACTTAGGAGGTATGGATTCATCATAGATTGTGATGATGAGGTACGCATCATAGAGGATGATGATCCAGTTATATACGACAAGGCTAAGAGTTGTAAACATTCAAAAAAATGGTAGATGACCATAAAATCCAAAATGGATCTTTGGAGCAAATGGCAAGGTGGAGACCTATAAGGCCAGACTGGTTTGGAAAAGGTTTTCAAATAAAGTCAAAGATTTGACTGCGATAAAACCTTATTACCAGTAGTAATGCTCAAGTCTCTTTTGATTTTACTTGCGATTGCAGTTTACCATTACTAAATTTGGCAAATGGACGTGGAGATGCTTTTCCTCGAATAAAAATTATTAGAAGAGAATATATGTATGATTCAGCTAGATGGATCTATTCCAATGGTTGAAGCAAATCATGTATATGATCTATAACAATCCATTTACGAATTTGAACAAGTTTTTCAAAGATGGAACATTCATTTTGATGAGACAATCAAAAAAGTTTAATTTTATCAAAAACGAAAATGAACCTAGTGTGTACAAAAGGGTCAATGGGAGTGCTGTGACATTCCTAGTTTTATATGTTGACATACTAATGATAAGGAATGACATACCAGTGCTATAATCAGTAAAGATAAAGTTATCTAAACATTCATCCATTAATGATTTGGGTAGAACATCCTAAATTAGGGATAAAAATCTATATAGATAGATTTAAAAGGATGTTCGGCTTAACCTAAGGAACGTATATTCATTTGATGCTAAAGGCGTTTAGCATGGAAAACTCTAAGAAATATTTCATGATGATGAACCATGGAGTGTATCTCTCTAAAATTATCCTCAATAAAAGAGAGATCGCATGAGTTGCTATCATGTATGCAATGAAATGTACGAGACTTAATGTTGAACAATCATATTCTGGAGATCACTGTAAGACAGTGAAAACATCTTAAAGTACTAAACCGACACTAATGATGTAATCAAGATTCATGATGTGTCTGAATTAAAACTAAAGGACTAAACAGACTCAAGTTTTTTCAGACTGACCAAGACGACATTAAATCCACTTTAGGGTAAGTCGTTACCTTGAAAGGGGGTGCAATGAATTGGAAAGGTTCCAAACAGCAAATAGTTGTAGATGACAAAGTATATAGCTGTAAATGAAGCTGCAAGTTGACGTTTCGGATGAAAAGTTCACTACAGAACTAGGAATAGTTCCTAAGTGTCATCTTGGATCCAAATATGTGTTGCGGCACTTTCATTTCATTAAAGGAATCATTGAAAGAGAAGAAGTCACTATAGAGATACTGAACTCTCAAGAACAACATTACATATCCATTTACTGAAGCTTATCCAGCAGCGGGATAATTGTCACTTCGAGAAGAAGGGTATTAGATACCATGACGATTGACTTTAGTGCAAGTGGGAGATTGAAAGTAGTATGCATACAAGCCAATCATGTTTGATGATAAAGCATATACTATGTAAAAATTTTATTTATTTATTAATAAAAGAGTTATTTAATTAAAGGCATTTAATTATCTACATGATGCTGTTATAATAAAATGTGATAAACCTATAGTTTTAAGCAATGCTTTTAGAATCATGATGATGATCATGCTAATGAGATCTAAATTCTTAGATAACTTATAAATAAAATAGTTTCCAATCGTTGGATTACTAAAAAGGAGATTAGTAAATCCGGATAGATTGGTACATACGTTGCTCGCTCATTGGATGAGGATGATCGATCTCATGATCATTTGTGTGGAGACACTAAAGCAAGTATGCAGGTGCTTATTGGAGTGTAAGTTCACTGAACGTGGCTCGCTGAGGAATACCTAATGAAGTTTTACTTGCCTATCAATATGAATTTCTCAAGTAATAGTAGTACAAGTGATCCTTAGACTTGAGACCATCATAGTATCTTGTGTATGATAAGTTATACTTTGAAGTGTCCCTTATGACCTTAGGGTATATCAAAAGGTATGCTTGGGTGTAATAAGTTTTATATGGAGATAATGAATGATCAATAAAGAATCTACCGCTTCTAGTAAAAGAAGAGAATGTCCTTTTTGATTCGATAAATAACAACCTAGGAATCCTTGGTTAAGGTGGAATGAAATTAGAAAAGGAGTTTCTAATTTGTATTATTTGATGTTGTGCATTTAGGATCGAAATACATATAATTAAATAAAATAAGACTTGATAGTAATTACATGTTTTATATTTAACTGGAATATTATATGGTGGAAAAATTGAATTGTACGGTAACTATTAACTCAAAGGTTCTTTTATGATTAATGTTAAAATCTATATTATCTGAAAAGTCGTTAGTCGCTAAGGGGGCTTACCCTTATTGTGGAATAAATATTATTTATTTAAATGAATTAAATCGTTTAATTTATTTATTTAAATAAGATTAGAATTGTTCTAATTCATTTATTCATAACCGGTTTAATATGGAGAACCTAAAGGGTCACACCATAAAAGAAAGAATATTTATTTAAGAAGCAAATGGCATAATCGTAATAATAAGTTAAGAGTATTTAATTTAATCTATGGTAATAGAATAAATTAAATAGCTTAATATTTATTATTTGATATTTTGGAAATATTAAATATAAATTAATAAGAGGAGTCTTATTATTATTATTATTATTATTATTATTATTATTATTATTATTATTATTATTATTTAATTCCTAAATGAGTTTGAGAATTAATTAATAAGATACTCTCTCATATATATATTGCTAATAAGATTAGGAGGCTAAATAATTAAAAGAGTTTAATTATTCCCAATAAGATTGGGAAGACTAATAAATTAAAAGAGTTTAATTAATTATTATGAAACCCTAATCTTAAATAGTTTTAGGAGGGTTGCCTACAGCTATAAATATGAAAGTCTTATTGTGGATCAAGATAAGACACTTTATTCAAATAGTTGAAAGATCACTTCTTTTTTAGAGAGAAGGAAACTAAGGTTTAGTCCAACACCCTTTTTCTTAAGTAAACATTATTCCTTGGTGGATTACTTCTAGAGACCAAACACTTGGGTGGCTAACGTTGATAAAAGGAATGAATCTAACCTGATAAATTCAAAGAGAGTAAGAAAAGATTTGGAATTGAACTCGTACTTAAGGAAGCTAGAATCTTCAAGAGTATGAATCTTATTCTTAATCTATTTCGTTTAATTAAAAATTGTGCATAAAAGATGATCCGGGTATATGGTTTGTAAAATTCTAAACTGAGATTTTCCTTGCTTCCGTTTATTTTATGCAATTTGATTGTGTACATGAATCTTACAAACCTAACAGTGGTATCAGAGCCAAACCTTTATTCAATTTATTAATTGTTCAGATTTGATATGTGTTTAGAAAAGTTTTTTTGAGCATAATTATTGCCATAGAATTATGTTTTTAGAGAAAAACTACATAATTTGCGAACTGGAAAAACTGATTCTGGAGCCTGGCGCCGCGGTGCCGGATTACAGTATAATCCGGGCGCTGCAGCGCCAGATCTAGGTCCTGTCTGATAACTCGGCTTCGCAGTGCTGGGTCGAATCTCTGGACTGGGTGATCCGGCGCCCTAGCGCCTGAAGTCAGTTGATTCTCAGCGCTGCAGCGCCGGTACCCAGAAAATAAATAAAATTTTTATTTTATTTATTTATTTAACTTGTAATTAAAATAAAAGGTTTTTTTTAAATTAAAAATTAAATTTTATATTTATTCAGTAATTCTAAATTTAAATAAAGTAGTTTATTTTTATTTGGAATTGGATTAAACTAAAGATGTTTATTTTAATTAGAATTTAATTTCATGCTAACTAATTAGAGTTGGAATTGGATTCCATGATAACTAATTGGAATTGAAATTAAATTCCATGTTTTCTAAAAATAAAGGAGTTTATTTGTGAATTAGGAAAATGGATTCCATATTTCCTTAAATAAAAGAGTTTATTTCGATATGAAATAGGATTTCATATTAATCAAAATAAAGGAGTTTATTTTGATAAGGAATTGGATTCCACATATTTAGTTTTTTCCATAACAATTTTAAAAGGTTAAAATACGGTAGTTTATTTTGACTTGGAATTAGATTCCATATTAATTCAAATAAAGAAGTTTATTCTGATTAAATAATTTGATTAAAAATAAAGGAGTTTATTTTTATTCAAAAATAGATAAATTAAAATAAAAGGTTTATTTTGATTAAAATAAAAAAGTTTATTTTAATTCAGAATTGAATTTTATGCTAATTAAAATTATTTATTAAATTTATATCAATGTATATATTAAATGTTTATTATTCATGAGATGAATGTTTTATTTATTGATGCATATGTTGCTGTATATGATAATAAATGGGATTTATTATGGACTATTGACTAATATAATTGGATTTTATTTTAGTTGGATGCTTGAAGGTATGTGATTTATAAATGGGGTCTCCGTACCTCGTATTCTCTAATTTTTTTTAATATAAATTCTATCTTTCTCCCACCTATATACTTCACCTTGATTGCTGATCAAGGTATCTATTTATTATAAATAGTTTTGTAATAGAAATAGTTAGAATTAATTTATGAAGAATTGGAGACAAAGGAGCAAGGAGCGCTTGAAGACCCGTTTGTAATGGATCCCGAGATTGAAATGTAATAGTCATATTTAAATTTAATTCATGCACTCTAGGTTTTACCTTTTGGTTCACCTGGTGGCTCTAGTGAACTAAACTAAAATAACGTTCATAATCAAACCGGGTAGAATATAGTATTCTATATTTGCATGCTTACTATATATATTTTATATATTACACAACATGCTTCACATGTGAATTAATATGACACGTATTTTATATATATGTTGACATTGGGAAAAAATGCGGGTCGAGTTGGACCCGAATCTTTCTCTCTTTTCCTAAGTTTTGTCTACCTTTATTTTATCTTTTTTTGTGAAAGAGATTTTAAAGTGGGTTTTAGGAAAAGGTTAACATGTATCATGTCGACGATTTGAACGTTTTACAGAGTCACCAGTTGATAGATTTGAAATGGTTGTACCAACTCAACCGAGTTTTGTTTTGAAAGGAGGCCCAATTGCTGGACACTGTCGAAACTGAATCTTTAAAACCGAAGTTCTAAGTTCTGGGGCTTGGTTAAGTGTGGGGAAGGTGTTAGGCACCCCACAACTTCCGTGAAAACACGGTACCGAATCTTTTTAATATTTCCCTTTTTATTTGCAATGTGTGTTTGAATGCTAGAAGAAAATGGGCCTACGCTTGATTGATTTGAAAGTATGGACGTGCTTCGTTGAACCTACATACGAAGGGTTTGATTTGATTTGCAAAAGTCTCTTTTTTTAGATAAGATTGTTAAAGTGATGTTTTGAAAGTAGGTTTTCAAACCCTTACACTCACGTACGAATTGAAGCATATGGATACTTCCATTTATTTATCTTTCAAGCTTTTAGGCTCAATTTGAATGGTGATTGTCGGACAGCGAAGCATCCTCGACCACAGAATATATACAAGTATCAGTCTACTCATGGACAACCATCGGAGTGACTCTGACACGACAAACCATTATTCTCATTATAGTGATTATGTTTTAAGGTCTTTTGGATGTACATTTTTACAGAAAAACTGACAGGGTACATTTGTAAAGTGGAGTTTGTCCATTGTGGGAATTAGATTCAGATCAGTTTGATCATGAATTCCACGATTCATAGGCTCACAGAGGGAAGCTAATAAAACCTGCACAGCTTAAATATGTATAGAAAATATATATTTACATCCAGATGTCGCCAGAACCAAGGATTCATCAGTAAATCATGGCTCGCGTGTAGCTGAAGCGTCTCGTTCCCACTAGATAGAGATCTAAGGGCCGCGAGGTTGCTTTCATAAATGAAACTAGAAAAATTACGAGATTTAAATAAATCTCAGCCATTCTAGATTCCTGGTTCCATCTGAACATATTTTGAACCGTTTGAAAGCTAGAATTGGCGAGATTTAAAGAAATCTAGTTTGCCCAAGGAGATGTCAGCGCCGAGTCATATCAAATGAATATTAAAGCAGCAATTTAATCAAAATGAGTAAAGAATATATATATATATATATATATATATATATAATTATATATACGAAAGCTGTAAAGGGCGATCGGTTTTCACTCCGATGCCCGGACTGGAATGTAAATATAGATATATTTATAAAAAGCTATAAAAAGCCACAGAATAATCTAGGCTGGACAAAATTGAAATATATATATATATATATATATATATATATATATATATATATATATATAAGCGGTAAAAGAGCCACGGGATGATCCAGACTCTATTAAATGGAAATATATATATATATATAAGCTGTAAAAGAGCCACAAAATGATCCAGGCTCGATAGAATTGAAATATATACATATATATATAAGCTGTAAATGAGCCACACAATTATCTAGGCTCGGCAAAAAGTAAATATATATATATAAAAACTGTAAAGGGCAATGAACATTCTATCATTTGCCCGGACAGAAATGTAAGTATATATATATATATATATATATATATATATATATTTATAAAAGCACTAAAAATGCCACAAAATGATCCAGGCCAAACAAGAATGTAAAAAGTTAATATATACAGTTAGTATATATATATTAAAGCAATAAAAAGGCCACGAAATAGAAATCCAGGCCCAAATAAGTCAGAAAATTATATATATATATATATACATATTTATAGTTATATATATAAAAGCAGTAAACTACCACGAATTTGACATCCAGGCTTGACAGAATTGGAAAGTTAGTATATATATAGTTAAATATATACATAAAAATGCCAAACCCGGACTTGGAAGATAACCTAGTCCGGCGAAGTTGATATAAACGTAAATATGTATATATAGAAGTTGTTAAAAGTCGCGGATCGATGATCCGGGGGATGGAAATGCCAGAAAACATGTTTATGTTCTAAAATGTATGAAAACATAAGCAAAAACTGCCACGGAACTAAGTTCCGGGCATAATCAAAAAGCAAAACTTAACGTGCAAGTGTATAAATGCGCAATGAAGTAGTAGGAATTTTTTGATCGTAAAAATACTCATAATGGACTGCTACACGGGCATTTTGCCAAATTGTAGGCTCTAAACATCTGTTTGTACCGCTCAGTTTTTGATATGTGGTAGTATATGAGTATACCTACGTGTTAGAGTAAAAAATTTGGGTTTGGAGTACAAGAGTATGGCTGAGAAATGAAACGAACAGAGGTTTAGAGCGTTTTTGAATTATGAAATGAGCTGGGGGTGCACTCATATATATAGACGCAATGGAAGCGGTCCTACTCGCGGCTGCCGTGGGTCTACCTGCGGCTCCATGTGTCATGGTCCACGTGGCGGGTCCCGTTACATCGAAGTACGTGCACTCCGAGCAATGCAAGGTCAGATTCGAAACTTCCTAACTTTGATCGGAGCGTCCGTTTGAGGTGTGCTATACCTTTCCAGAAAGCCCTCGCCGAGAGTGTCGCAATGACATGGGAGTAAACTTTTCTGAGTCTAAAATACAGGTTCATAACCAAATCTTCGATTCCACGCAGTTTGTCCGTTGAGATGTCTTGCGCTGTTTCCACGCGTGATCATTGTTATGGTTCTTTCTGACCTTGGCGACATCAACTCGACTCGAGTTTGACCGAATTGGCTTTAAGTTGGTGAAATGACCATTTTTCCTTTCCCGGGGTAGCCTTTAGTGCTGGCATGGCCTTCGGCTGACTTCTTGGGGTTGTCTCCGAGGTTTGGATTCCAGCCGATTCTGTTTGTTCTCAGGATTGCCTCTGAGGCTGACTTGGTTCTTCCAAGTTTGTCTCTAGAGACGATGTGAGGCTTCAGGGTTGTCTCTGAAGTTGAGTTAGCCTCCAAGGCTGAGGCCGGGGATGACCTGTACCTCCCGGGATGAGACGGGGGCTGAGCTGTACCTCCCAGGTTGAGACAGGGATTGACTTGGCATCTCGGTATTGAGACCGGGGTTGAACTGGCATCCCGATATTGAGACCAAGGTTGACCTGTACCTCTCGAGTTGAGACAGGGGCTGACCTGTACCTTCCGGGTTTAGACTCTGGTTGAGACCCGGGTTGACCTATATCTCTTGGGTTGAGATCGTTGTTTACCTGTACCTCCCGGGTTGAGACCGGGGTTGACCTGTACCTCTCGGGTTGAGATCGGGGTTGACCTGTACCTCCTGGGTTGAGATCGGGGTTGACCTGTACCTCCCTGGTTAAGACCGGGGTTGACTTATATCTCCCGAGTTGAGACTGGGGTTGACCTATACCTCCCGAGTTGAGATCGGGGCTGACCTGTACCTCCCGGGTTGAGATCGAGGCTAACCTGTACCTTTTGAATTGAGACCGGGGCTGACCTGTACCTCCCGGGTTGAGACTGGGGCTGACCTGTACCTCCCGGGTTGAGACCGGGGCTGACATGTACCTCCCGGGTTGAGATCGAGGCTGACCTGTACCTCTCGAGTTGAGACTGTGGCTGATCTATACCTCCCAGGTTGAGACCGTGGTTGACCTGTACCTCTCGGGTTGAGACCGGGGTTGACCTGTACCTCTCGGGTTTAGACCGGGGTTGAGTTGACTGTTTTGACCTCCTACATGGTTAGTAACAGGAACATAAAATTTTGATTGCCTACAACAAAACTGAAGAAAGTTCCGAGTGTCTACAGATGCCTCTCTTTATCATGTTTATACAATATAATAAAATAAAAAGGATAAAGATTGCTAGACACTGGGAATAAGATGAATGCAAATGTAATGCAATGCATGCCATGATATGTGATGAATGTTAGATGCCTTTGAGGGGTTAGGGTTATCATTTAATGTTTACATTATTTTATGCTGGGGATAACGTCAGTCATGATAACGCTCGGGGCAGCACTGTCAGGCGGTTACGGGTAGGATATCACTGATAGGCTATCTCAAACTGTCCTCGTCACTTTCTGCTGGGAATGACGTTACTCATGATAGCTTTTATGGATTCTCTGGACGCTTACCTCGAATGGCATCTTGCAAAGTTAAGATGACTACCGAATCTTTCACAGTGCCTCTTTTGAGTATCTGTATAACAGATTCCATAATCTGTCACCTGTAGAGATAGATTAATATACTGTCTTAGCCACTATCATTCCCGATGCTTCGCCGGAGTTGTTGCCAAAGGCTGATGTCATCGGACCGTTTCCAATTCTTCGTTGGGGTTATGCCAATGGTAGAACTGTCATTAGTCTATACCTGACAATTTGCGGGGGTTGTGCCAACGGCTGAACTGTCACCGGTCTGTACCCGATGCTTCGCTGGGGTTGAGCCAACGACTGAACTGTCACCGGTCTGTACCCGACGCTTCGCTGGTGTTGAGCCAACGGCTGAAATATCACCGTTCTATACCCGACTCTTCGTTGGGGTTGAGCCAACGGCTGAACTGTCACCGGTCTGTACCCGATGCTTCACTTGGGTTGAGCCAACGGCTTTACTGTCACTAGTCTATACTCGACACTTCGCTGGTGTTGTGCCAACTGCTGAACTGTCACCGATTTGTACCCGATGATTCGCTAGGGTTGTGACAACGGCTGAACTTTCATCGGTCTATACCCGATGCTTCGCTAGGGTTGAACCAACGGCTAAACTGTAACCGATGTGTACCCTATGCTTCGCTGGGGCTGAGCCAACGGTTGAACTGTCACCGGTCTGTACCCGATGCTTTGATGGGGTTGAGCCAACGACTGAACTGTCACCGGTCTGTACCCGACGCTTTGTTGGGTTTGTGCCAACAGCTGATGTCACCGAACCGTTTCCAATGCTTCGCTGGGGTTGTGCCAAAGGCAGAACTGTCATCAGTCTGTACCCGACACTTCAAAAGTGGCAGTTTTCGACAATTTTGTGCAGTTTTTTAGTAATTTTCATCATTGGTCCTCGGATATTGCTTCAGGATGATTACCAATGGCTTTCATGAAGTTCCACCCTCTGTCAGGAATCCGTTGCTTAAAAGCAGGATTTTAGGACAAACAGCTCAATCGCGTAGTAGTTTTTTCTTAGATTTGACTTTTCAGCTCCTGTAAACTTCGTTTTAACTCGAACTGGACTGAGTCGGAGGGGACGGGGCCCACCCTAGGGAGCCACAGGTAAAGGTGCTTGTGACGCCGCCAAAATAGGTTCAATACTCAAACCATTCTGAGTCGCGAAATACATGGTACATAATTCAAATACAATCTTTTATAATATACGATCGTGCAAAATACGACCACACAAACTATGAGCTTCAATACAAATCATATATAATACGAAATATAAACACTCAAATTCATTCCTTATTCATTACAATTATTGTCCCACTATTTTATAAAATAGTGAGGACTTCCACAGATCTAACTCTGATCATCACACTGTTCCCCGACTAGTCCCCGCGATATTCTCATTTCCTGAATAGGACAATAGATGAAAAGGGTGAGCTCAACTAGCTCAGTAAAGAATATTATGACTAAGATAATGAAAAACAAACTATCGTTAGCCTTCAATAAATCAGATAAAATATTATGGACAACAAGTTTTAGATCAATATTCGCAGTGAAAATAACAATTCATTAGAAGAGTTAAGTAGAGAATGAGGTGTACTATCTTCTATGATTTAAAAGTCCAGCATCAATATTTTATCACTGTAACATCAATCAATATACATCTTGAATCATATATTCATCTTTGCACTACGGGCCAAAGATATTCATTAGGTAATCATTCATCTTTGCTCTACAGGCCAAAGATATTCAGTTATAACACCATTTAGGACTGAGGATGATGAAAAATAATATAAATAACGAATCTAGTGAGATAAAGGACAAAGATTAGGGATTCGTAATTTAGTTTATCCAGGTTCAAGAATACTCCATAATAATCAATTGTGGAGCAAAATTCAAGATTGAAGTTCAAAACATGGATATAATCAAAGATAGTAACCATAACAGACAACTTGGACAAATAAAAGAAAATTTAATTTTTGTGTGAATAGAGCCGTATACGTGAATAGTGCCGTATACGTGAATAGTAACCCGAACATGAAAAGGTAAAAATTTTATAATAAAATTCATACCAACATTCCAATGAAATGATACTAGATGAAATGCAAAATTTAAAAATTTTCTGATCATTTTCCATAATATGGAATATGAAAGAAAATAATATTCATTATGAATATTGAAAGGAAATAACATCGTTTATGAGAAAAATAACATCTTTTACCGTAGTAAAAAAAAACTGAATTTGACTGGAATATCAGATATTATTCTGAGAAAATCTTGCACAAAAACTACACTCAAAGTATCCTTATACTCAAGAAAAATACACACAATACTATAAAATAAGAATTTCTGATATTGAAATGTTGTACTGAGGAAGGAGGGGTAACCTCCCTTTTATAGTGCAACGGAGGGAAAAAAGTTAAATAAACTTGCCTAACCTGCCAAACATTTCCTCCGCCAAATTTCTCATTTCAATGCCCAACTCTTCTCATTTTCCATATGGGTGGGGGCCACCCTTTTGAAAACAGAGGATTTGTAGGCAACTTTCAAGCCATCACTTTGGAAAAACGAAAACAATGTCCGAGAGAAGTAAACAAGGACAAGGCTACTATAATGCCTTTGAAAACAAGCATTCGTTTATAATTTGCCAACCTCTGCTCCTTTTATCACATGTTTTTATATATATATATATATATATATATATATATTATAATAACATTATTATTTAAGCAATTATAATATATTATAATAATATATTTGAATGAATATTTTATTGGAGAAAATAATTGTAATTCCACAAAAAATATGCCAAACATTTAACAAATTCGTTCATTTTTATCAAAATTGAACCAATATCCACCACATAATAGTTATTCATAAATAATATTATAAGCTCACAATATTAACAACCAGATCATTCCCAGGAAAGAGGAGGCTTTCCGATAAGGATTTACCCTTATTGGGGCGCAATTATATAACCTAACCCATTTCCTCGATAGAACTTTCTAGACAATGTCAATAATGTTATCTAATAATATCATTTAAATAATATGTGTGATAATTATTGATTTAATACTATAAAATACTGTGCAGTGGTTACTGTGACAATTATTGAATCAATAATATAAAATATCAACGCAGCAATTATTGAATCAACAATATAAAATATTGAATAGTAATTACTGTAACAAATATTGAGTAAGTGTCTTCTTACGTAAGAATCAATAATTTTGAAATACTGTGCAATACCATGTGCTACTGTGCAACAACGCGTATTACTGTTCTTTTATCACCGGGTATTTCAATAGTTTTAACGGTAACAGTTCTGCCGTTATTTTTAGAAAACTTATTCTTGTCATTTTCTTCATCCGACAGTTTTCCGTTATGGGGTCCACAAATGATTACGCCGTCGTACGAATATTCCCCGACAAAAAGAATATTTCCCGACCAAACGAATATTCTCCGACACAATGAATATTTTATGACCACTTGCTTACTTTGCAAAATTTGCACATATCACCCCATAACTTACCACATTCATCATATCAACACCTTACTATTTAAAATAATATATAGAGGAAATTCAATCTTTATTCATAAAAGTTGGGGTCTTACAAGCTCCCCTCCTTATGAAATTTCGTCCTCGAAATTGACGTACATACCTGGTATGTCGAAAAGGTGAGGATACCTCACTTTTATTTTTGATTCTAACTCCTAGGTCATTTCCTCAATAGCATGGTTTCTCTACAAAACTTTAACTTGTGGTATAACCTTTGAGCGTAAGACATGTTCCTTCCTATCCAAGATCTTGACAGGTACCTCCTCGTACGTTAAATCTTCGGCTATCTCGTCTAGTTCTAACTCAATAATATGGTTTGGGTCTTTCACATATTTACGTAACACGAATATATGAAAAATGTTACGAACACGAGACATGCTTGGAAGTAAGGCGAGCCTATAGGCCACATTTTCTACTCGATCAAGGATCTCAAATGGACCAATGAATCGTGGATTGAGCTTTCCTCTCTTCCAGAATCTCGTAACTCCTTTCCATGGAGCAACACGTAACAATACATGATCCCCAACATTAAATTCCACATCCTTTCGATGAAGATCCACATAACTCTTTTGTCGATCTTTTGTAGTTTGTATCCTTTGTCGGATCATTTGAATCTTTTTCGTAGTCATACGTACTAACTCCGGTCCCAACAATGTTGCTTCACCCACCTCATCCCAGCATACTGGAGAGCGACACTTTCGTCCATACAACGCTTCGAATGCAGCCACGTCTATACTTGCCTGATAACTGTTGTCGTAAGAGAATTCCACCAATGGTAAGTACTTATCCCAAATCCCTTTGAAGTCTAGAACATAGAGTCTCAATAGATCTTTAAGAGTTTGGATAATCCTTTCTGATTGCCCGTCCGTTTGAGGATGATAAGCCGAACTGAATCGTAAATCCGTGCCTATAGCTTTCTGCAAACTGACCCAAAATCGTGAAGTGAATCTTGGGTCACGATCCAAAACTATAGATACTGGCATACCATGCAATCTCACAATCTCATTTACGTACATATGAGCAAGACGTTCCAGTGAATAAGTCTCTCTTATAGGCAAGAAATGAGCAGACTTGGTTAATATATCAACAATAACCCAAATTGCATCTATGCCTTGAGAAACCTTGGGAAGACCCGTAACGAAATCCATGGTAATGTGTTCCCACTTCCATTTTGGAATCTCAAGTGGTTGCATTGGATCTTTTGGCACTTGATGCTCCTCCTTGACACGTTGACACGTTAAACACCTTGAGATAAATTCTGCGATCTCTCTCTTCATATTGCTCCACCAAAATGTATGTCGAAGATCACGATACATTTTGGTACTCCCAGGATGGATTGCAAACGGTGTGTTGTGTGCCTCCATCATGATTCTATACTTCAAATCAGAATCGTTAGGAACACAAAGTCTGGAGTTGACTCGAAGTATTCATTCTTCATCGATTCTTGCTTCTGGAATAGCACCTTCTTGTACCTTCTTCTTCATCTTCATCAGCTCCGGGTCTGTAGCTTGAGCGGCTTTAACTTTATCATTTAAAGCTGGTTCTACACATATACTTGACATCATCGCACTAGTTCCCGCATATGATTTTCTACTCAACGCGTCAGCTACCACGTTTGCTTTTCCAGGATGGTATTTGATGGTATGGTCGTAATCTTTCAACAGCTTAAGCCAACGTCGTTGCCGCATGTTGAGTTCCTTTTGAGTGAAGAAATATTTAAGGCTCTTATGATCCATATAGATCTCCACTTTCTCCCCATACAGGTAGTGTCTCCAGATCTTCAACGCGAAAACGACTGCTGCCAACTCTAGATCATGAGTAGGATAATTCCTCTCATATTCTTTGAGTTGCCATGAGACATAGGCTATGACATTCCCATGTTTCATGAGAACACATCCTAACCCTTTGCCCGAAGCATCGCTGTAGATAACAAATCCATTCAAACCAGATGGTATTATCAAAACAGGTGCTGAAATGAGTCTCCTCTTGAGCTGTTGGAAGCTTTTCTCGCATTCCTCGTTCCATACGAATTTTGTATCTTTCCTAGTCAGCTGAGTTAATGGAGTAGAAATTCGAGAAAATTCTTCCACGAATCTCCGATAATAACCAGCTAAGCCCAGAAAGCTACGTACTTCGGCCACCAACTTAGGTTGCTCCTAACTTTGTATTACTTCAATCTTCGTAGGGTTAACAGATACTCCATGTTTTGATACTATGTGCCCAAGGAATGCTACCTCCTCAAGCCAGAACTCGCATTTTTTTAGCTTAGCATATAGCTTATTTTCACAAATCCTTTGAAGTACCAGCTTCAAATGGTGCTCATGATCTTCACGGCTTTTAGAATAGATGAGGATGTCATCAATAAAGACAACCACGAACTAATCCAAATATTTCTTAAATACACGGTTCATCATGTCCATAAAAGCAGCAGGAGCATTAGTCAATCCAAAAGACATGACTAAAAATTCATAATGCCCGTACCAAGTTCTGAAGGTAGTCTTTGGAATATCCTCCGTTTTAATCTTTAGCTGATGATATCCAGAACGAAGATCGATCTTTGAGAAGAATTGTGCTCCTTACAACTGGTCGAACAGGTCATCAATGCGAGGTAAAGAATACCTATTCTTGATGGTGACATGGTTCAACTCCCGATAGTCAATACAAAGTCGCATACTCCTGTCTTTCTTCTTTACAAATAAAACGAGAGCACCCCAAGGAGATGTACTAGGGCGTATAAAATCGATGTCTAATAATTCTTGTAGTTGAACCTTTAAATCCTGAAGTTCAATAGGAGCCATTCTATATGGGGTTTTAGAAATGGGTTTTGTACTGTGTTCAAGATCAATAAAGAATTCAACTTCACGTTTCGGGGGTAGACTGGGAAGTTCTTTGAAAAATACATCAGGAAACTCATTAACAATAGAAATATCATTCAAACCTAACGTATTCTGGTTTAGATCAGTGACATGTGCTAAGAAAGCTTGACATTCATTTTTTAATAAACGAATAACTTTATGACTTGAAATGACATTGACTGATTTTAGTGGTTTAGTGGTTTGAATTCGCACAACAAGTTGGTTAGGAATATGAAAACTAACAACCTTACAAAAAATCAATTTTGGCATGATAAGTGGTTAACTAGTTAATTCCTAAAATCACATCAAATGTAAGTATTTTCAAAGATATAAGATCAACAGGTAGGGTGAGGGTACCAATTTGAATCAAGCAAGATTTGTAAACTAAAGATGTAACGAAGGTTTCTCCCAACGAAGTTTCAACAGATAAGTCAAAGTCTAATTTATCAGGAGTCAAGTTCAAACGTTGAGCACAAGCAGGTGAAATAAAAGAATGGGCTGCACCGGTACCTAATAAGGTATAAACTTCGCAAGAGTTTATTATCAGCTTACCCGTAATAACCTCGTTCGGGTTCCTTGCTTGTTGAGCAGTCACGACAAAAGCTCTTCCAAGAACCACCGACTTTGACTTGTCCGGAACAGCCTTAGGAATCACTACCCCCGCTGGACTTGGTTTCGTTACAGGACACACTCGAGCTATGTGCCCTTCCTTTCCACAGTTATAGCACACCTTGGATTGTTTTGTGTAGTTGGGACAGATGTGTCCCTCTTGCCCGCATTTATAGCATACGACCGGCGGTCGTTCTCCTCCCCTAGAAACAGTTGATATTGGTGCTGCTGTCGATGTTTTCACGTTCTCATTGTTGTACCTTCTCTTCTTGAAATCTCCCCCTGACTCACTCCTTCTATTATCATGGCCACGATTACCACCGGAGTGGTTACCGCTTCTGTCATGATACTTTCCTCCCTGCTGGTTGTCATTGTTTCGATGACTGCTGCCACCGGTACGACCTTGGTTGTTGTCCCTTGGTTGAACATAATCATTATCTCGTTCTAATAACTAGGCCTTGTTCACTACATCCGAATATAGAGAAAATTTGTGAGAAATGAGGTATTGACGAATTTCTAGTTTCAAACCTCTCAGAAACATCCGCGTCATATGTTCCTCATTCTCCACCAAATGAGGTGCAAACCAGGATAACTCCGCTAACTTAGCCTCGTACTTGGACACCGTCATGTTATTCTGTTCCAGTCTGATAAACTCTAACTCTTTCATGCGACGAATACTTTGTAGAAAGTATTTGTCATTGAACAGTTTTTGGAATGCCTCCCAAGACATCTTGAGTGCGGCAGGCTGGGTACGCTTCACAGATTCCCACCAGTAATCTGCCTCTCCGCGGAACATAAACGTGGCGAATGGAACCTTTTGTTCCTCCGTGCATCCCAAGACATCAAATATCTTGGTAATTTGCTTAATATAATTTTATGCTTTGATTGGATCTGGCTTTCCCTGAAACTCTGGTGGTCCCAACTTTTTAAACTACTTGGCAGTGACAAGCCGCGAGTTGTGATTTCCACCTGCATTATGAACACGAGTCTCCTTCATCTAGCTTTGCATGAACTACAAAAAGCTCCTAAACATCCCATCATTCATCATTTCTTCCGTAGGGTTGTTTACAAGAGGAATATAGCCTTCCTATTGCACGCTCTCCTGTTTGGTGATTAAAGGTGTCTCAACGGTCTCATTCACTCCATTATTTAGATTTTCAGCTGCCATTCTCAATTACTGCCATAAAATAAGAGTTAATTAAACAAATTAACATATCACTATTAACCCTATGTTCCAGCCGATCAATTAAATACCAAATAAGCTTAGGTAGGACACACTAGCGAAGGTTTTACTCGTCTCTCCCCTCCTAGTTCTATTCCCAGATCTCCGCCAGAGATTATATCCCTCAGCTCTGATACCAACTGTGACGTCCCCAAAATAGGTTCAATACTCAATCTATTCTGAGACGCCAAATACATGGTACAGAATTCAAATACAATCTTTTATAGCATACGGTTGTGTAAAATACGACCACACAAACTATGAGCTTCAATACAAATCGTATATAATACGAAATATAAACACTTAAATTCATTCCTTATTCATTACAATTATTGTCCCACTATTTTATAGAATAGTGAGGACTACTACAGATCTAACTCTGATCATCACACTGTTCCCCGACTAGTCCCCGCAACATTCTCATTTCCTGAAGAGGACAATAGATGAAAAGGGTAAGCTCAACTAGCCCAGTAAAGAATATTATAACTAAGATAATGAAAAATAAATTATCGTTAGCCTTCAATAAATCAGATAAAATATTATGGATAACAAGTTTTAGATCAATATTCGCAGCGAAAATAACAATTCATTAGAAGAGTTAAGTAGAGAATGAGGTCTACTATCTTCTATGATTTAAAAGTCCATCATCAATATTTTATCCCTGTAACATCAATCAATATACATCTTAAATCATATATTCATCTTTGCACTACGGGCCAAAGATATTCATTTGTATCACTAGTTGGTCATGTTCATCTCAACACCTTTCCATCTTTGCACTACGGGCCAAAGATATTCATCAGGTAATCATTCATCTTTGCTCTACAGGCCAAAAATATTCAGTTATATCACCATTTAAGAGTGAGGATGATGAAAAATAATATAAATAATGAATCCAGTGATATAAAGGACAAAGATTAGGGATTCGTAATTTAGTTTATCGAAGTTCAAGAATACTCTATTATAATCAATTGTGGAGCAAAATTCAAGAATGAAGTTAAAAACATGAATACAATCAAAGATAGTAATCATATCAGACAACTTAGACAAATAAAAGAAAATTTAATTTTTCTATGAATAGTGCCATATTCGTGAATAGTGCCTGTATACGTGAATAGTGTCGTATACGTGAATAGTAACCTCGACATGAAAAGGTAAAAAATGCATAATAAAATTCATACCAACATTCTAATGAAATGATACTAGATGAAACGCAAAATTCGAAGTATTTCTGATCATTTTCCATAATATGGAATATGAAAGAAAATAATATTCATTATGAATATTGAAAGGAAATAACATCGTTTATGAGAAAAATAACATCTTTTACCGTAGTAAAAAAAAAACTGAATTTGACTGGAATATCAGATATTATTCTGAGAAAATCTTGCACAAAAACTACACTCAAAGTATCCTTATACTCAAGAAAAATACACACAATACTATAGAATAAGAATTTCTGATATTGAAATGTTGTGCTGAGGAAGGAGGGGTAACCTCCCTTTTATAGTGCAACGGAGGGAAAAAAGTTAAAGAAACTTGCCTAACCTGCCAAACATTTCCTCCGCCAAATTTCTCATTTCAATGCCCAACTCTTCTCATTTTCCATATGGGTGGGGGCCACCCTTTTGAAAACAGAGGATTTGTAGGCAACTTTCAAGCCATCACTTTGGAAAAACGAAAACAATGTCCGAGAGAAGTAAACAAGGACAAGGCTACTATAATGCCTTTGAAAACAAGCATTCGTTTATAATTTGCCAACCTCTGCTCCTTTTATCACATGTTTATATATATATATATATATATATATATATATTATAATAACATTATTATTTAAACAATTATAATATATTATAATAATATATTTGAATGAATATTTTATTGGAGAAAATAATTGTAATTCCACAAAAAATATGCCAAACATTTAACAAATTCGTTCATTTTTATCAAAATTGAACCAATATCCACCACATAATAGTTATTTATAAATAATATTATAAGCTCACAATATTAACAACCAGATCATTCCCAGGAAAGAGGTGGCTTTCCGATAAGGATTTACCCTTATTGGGGCGCAATTATATAACCTAACCCATTTCCTCGATAGAACTTTCTAGACAATGTCAATAATGTTATCTAATAATATCATTTAAATAATATGTGTGATAATTATTGATTTAATACTATAAAATACTGTGCAGTGGTTACTGTGACAATTATTGAATCAATAATATAAAATATCAACGTAGCAATTATTGAATCAACAATATAAAATATTGAATAGTAATTACTGTAACAAATATTGAGTAAGTGTCTTCTTACGTAAGAATCAATAATTTTGAAATACTGTGCAATACCATGTGCTACTGTGCAACAACGCGTATTACTGTTCTTTTATCACCGGGTATTTCAATAGTTTTAACGGTAACAGTTCTGCCGTTATTTTTAGAAAACTTATTCTTGTCGTTTTCTTCATCCGACAGTTTTCTGTTATGGGGCCCACAAATGATTACGTCGTCGTACGAATATTCCCCAACAAAAAGAATATTCCCCGACCAAACTAATATTCCCTGACACAATGATTATTTTATGACCACTTGCTTACTTTGCAAAATTTGCACATATCACCCCATAACTTACCATATTCATCATATCAACACCTTACTATTTAAAATAATATATAGAGGAAATTCAATCTGTATTTATAAAAGTTGGGGTCTTACAGTGCGGCTGCCGTGGGTGGGGCCGCTCCCTTCTGCAGAAGTATATTGGGCAGCAGGGCCTCTCAAAAGTCATTTTCAGTTTTGAGTTTCAAATGGAATCCGATTTTCTTTTTCAGATCTACGGAGTTCGGGCAGGTTTTTTCAGATTTCGTCAGCGGCCACGTGTTTTGCACGTCTCAGGTGACGTTTTCATCCCTACTTTTCCAGTTTTAACCGGTAGAATTGTGTAAACCACGTAGGTTGCTTTTGAACGCAAATGTACCAAAAATGTATGCTTATATGACTTGAATTTTTTTTTATGACTTCATAAGTATGCATATTTTACTTCGATGCACGTTTTGAGGTAAGAAAATTTAAATTCTGAGACAGTCAATTTTTGCACTTTTTGATCAGTTTACTCATCCTTTTTGAGGCCTAGTTAGCCTGGATTTTCAACTAAAAATGTCCATGGTAATTTGGCTACCATGTGAAGTTTATTTTTGATTTTCTTTATAAATATTAACTATTTCTATTTTTGGAAAGGTGTGCTACTGAATGTCCACTGTAATACCCAAGAATTTTCAAATATTATTAAATGAATATATTAATAGAAATGAATATTTATTCGAATATAATGTTTATGTATCATAAGATGAGTTAACTCAATTATTTCAAATTGAATATATAATAATTGAGGAAAATGTAGAGTTTATGATAAGCTCGAAGAATGCCTTGTGTGGCACGAGAATAGAAACGATGATTTATTTTGGGATGAATGGATAAGTAATTCAATAATTAATATTATAGTAATTGTTATTATGAGTGATATAATATTAATGGATTAATTAATATTATTGATAATTAATTAATGAGATGAGTAATTAATATTGATTAATTGTCATGGAGAATAATAACGCATAAGCGAGTAAATTATTAATATAATAAGATTATATTTGCTCGATTAATTGTTATGTGCAAGTATGCAATAATTGAATGTATAATGTATTGTAGCTACATATATATTATATGAAGTGTTAAAGTGTAATGTAACACTTATGTGTGACTATACAATATGCGAGAACTATATATTAAGATTAAATAAGTTATAAGAATATATCATGAGGTTGTGTGACAATGTGAGTGTGTGGACATTAAATTAGTACCTCATGATTATATTGTAAACAATTGTTGATTAATGAATAATTCAATATCTTATAATTGAATAATATATGAGCTAATGTAATGTGATAATACCCGATTAAATAATAATTTGGTATTATTAAAATGTACATGGATTATATATTAATGTGTATACATGTACCCCAAATTGCTATCATGTGATATTATTTCAACATTAAAACCCATGTGTATAACCCAAATTGCTATTATGTATTATGTATACCCTCTAATTAAATTATGTATATATGATATGTAAATATACATAGCCTTAGTATTACTACTCTTCATTGCCCAAAAATGCTGAGCTCTGAATTCCTTGTCCCATAATAAGAGGCTCCCTTTCCTTCTCACATGAATACTCCAAGGCTAGCCTACTCCCTATATTGTCAAACTCAGCAATTTAGATGAAAATCATTACAAGGGGAGTGGCCTCAATAGTGTAAATCAACAACCATTCAACTACTTCTCCTTAACCATAATGCAATTCTCATTCCCGTTGATTTGATTTGGAGAGCAAAGCTATGGACTGTGTTTTGGTTTTCCTATAAATAAAGCATCCCTCATTCTCATTTCTATTGCTGAGATATTGTTTAAGGCTGGTATATTGAGATATAGAGAGAGTGATTTATCAATTGAAGGCTGAGTTTTTGAACATAAGCTTCAAAGAGGTAATTTAAATATTTTAATCTCTATGTTCTTACAGTTTCAGAAATAACATGAGTTCTTACTAGCTTAGTCAAAAATTGATGGTGTTATCTTGAAGTAATCTGTAAATTTTGGTTAAGCATGGTTAGTGTACTCAAATACGAACCCAACGAATGTTGAACGAGTCAAATTGGTTAAGAAATGAATATATTGTGGAAAATTTTGCTAAACATGAGAAAAATATAGAAAATTAGCATGATCATAAATTTTGGTTACTGAAAGCAGTTAGTTAGTTGATATGTATGCTAGAAATACTTGCTTAGTGGTTATATAGACTTATAAGTGTGTTAGTAAGGCAATGTGGCTCATTAGAATCAAAATTGTTGTGAAATTTTGAGATTTGGCTTAGCTTCTGCCGAAGCAGAAGCATTCAGCTATGTCCAGGCAACAGCGCAGTTGCGCCCTATTTGTACTAGGGTGCAGCGCAGCTGCGCCAGTCTCTAATAGTTATTTTCTGTTCTGATGCAAACTGTTAGGTGTTAACATGTGGTACCACTTTAGACAAGCATGCTAATAGGTTTGACATGCCTATGTGAATACATTGAGATAACGTAAACATGTTTTACTATATTTGCATGCATAATTGATGAAAACTTATAGTTTTGAAATAAACTTAGAATTTATAAATGAACTTGATATATATATACATGCCATGTTGATATTCTGACTTTGCGAGCATATTAGTATGGTTTAGAAATGCATGAAGAACATGTTGACATGTGTATATATATTTTATAATATAACATGAAAATGTTGGACCTCATTAAGTGAATGTTACTAACAAAAATATAAGCTTTGAACGTGGACTTTGACATGTTATATTGGGATTTAGATTCTGATATTTTCGACATGCTTGAATGTGCTTTTAACATCACTAAGGCATCATATATATACACACACTTGTTAGATGTAATGAAAGTTAATCAAGCATGAGTTTGATTAAGTTTTCAAGCAAGTAGCAATACTAGTGTTACATATATGATGTAGAAACACGTGAGCATGCCCATTGGTAGATTATATGACCATTCCACACGTTTACACGACGAGCATGATAGTTTATGTGATAAAATGACATTATATGGTTGTAATTTATTTAAAAGTTAATCTTAGAATCATTTCGTGAAAGGTTGAATTTAGAAAGATTATGAAAACATGGAAGGACCCTTTAAAATGTATATATGCTATGTGATATCGTGTGTTGAAGTTTGAATCCGATTTTTGATAGTTAACTTATAGCAATGCTATAACTTACTAAATAAAATATGTTTGGTATTAGTTGTGGTCTTATGTGTTAGTGATGATATATGAAGATGTTTAACTTGAAAAGAGTAACGTTAAGGATAAAAGACAATATAAGTTATATTAGTCAAGATTTGTGAATTAGTATGATACTATACATGGTATGACTGTATAGTAAGGTGGAAGACTTAACTTATATGTTGATTGTATATATAAGATAAAGTGTGATGTTAAACTTTATGACTAATGGATATTATATATATACGTAACTATATTACGATAGGAATTCGAAAGTGTTGATTAACTTTACGTGGATAGACTACGCTTATGGCAAGTATCCTAAACAATTGCATTACTTTATTCAACGGATATTGTAAGCAAGTACTTGAACTCTATTCTTATTGAATATGTATTAAGTTTATTGTTGTGCAAGTGAGTTATTCAAATTATGACTTATTGCGTCATAGTTACGATAAAGTCGATTATAGTCTTCAAACTTTAATGTCAAGTATTGAACTTATAAAAAGTGGTCTATGCCATTTGATTCGGCTAGACTTATATCATGATCAGAAAGCTATCCAAACCAATTGATTGGTGCAGAGTCTTATACTGACTGAGACGAACAACCTTCTTTGAAGGGAACTATATATTGTCGGGAGACCGACATGCGCACTTGAGTATGATTAAATGTTATGTATAACGTAGGGTACTTTAGGGTACTTGTTTTATTGGATTATCAGTATATTTTTGTTAATTCTAGTAGAAGTTCATAGTCCTTAGTGACTGCTCAGTATTCAATTATCTTGAAATCTTAAATTGATTTAACTTTGAATCATATTGATATTATTCTATCCTTAGCGACTGTTATTGAGAACTGTTGATATTCTTGTTATCCTTGAACTATCATATCCTGTTATACCTTTTGAGGTTCGAGAACTATATTACTCACCCTTATTGTTATATTACTTGTTGAGCAAACTTGTTGCTCATTCTTACTTTCCCTAAAACATTTTTAGTTAAGACAGAGTATGGTAGACCTTCAGAAGTCGATAAGGGCAAGGGCAAGGCTACCGACTAACTAGCCCATTTTATATTCTAAATATTTGTGTGTTGTATTATGTCTATTAAGATGATGTATTAAGACTGATTCAGAACTATGTTTAAGCTTAAGTTAGATTATGTAATAAGTCTTTATTTGATATTATTATGTAATCTATTAAGTACTGTAGGTTGCGAGAATTGGGGGAATAAATATAATAAATCATTGTATATTATTCTAGATCTTCCGTTGTGATTGTATGATTTTAGTTATTATTGTATTATTATTAGAACGTGATGAACCGAATTCGAGAGACCAGTGGCGGTCCAAATTTGGGGGTGTCACAAGTTGGTATCAGAGCTGTAGTTATAAACCTTAGGAGCGAGTGTCCATAGATTATAACTTAGGTGAACTTAGAAAGTGAGGAGGAGATAAAACTCATGTAGAGTTTTCTTAGAGGGACTTAGTGTGTTATGAAATGTAACTTCATTCTATACAATGAACTTATGTTTTACTTAACATTCTAACGGAGTTGCTGTTTGTTTGTCTTGTGTTTGTGATTGTAGGATGACAGACATGGGAGTACCTAGTAGAGTGGCAGAGGAGGAGCCCAGAGATATACATATAGTATACGAGGCACCTCTAGAGGCTGTGCCAGTGCAGGTTGTTGTACCATCTGAGTCTGACGATGAAGATAAGATCGAGGTGGAGTTTGATCCAGAGGAGGAGCCTTTGGAGGACTATCCTGTTGAGGACGAGCCTACAGAGGAGGAGCCCATGGAGGACTCCTACGAGCCTAACCTGGAAGAGCATATACTGGGAGAGTACGAGGAGCGTATTCTAGAGTTGGACTGCAGAGTTCAGGAGCTGGAGGTTGAGGCCCAAAAAAGAGAGTTCGAGTTCCAGAAGCTGAGGGATGAGGACCATCAGAGGAAGCTAGTGATGCAGGAGTTAGAGGTGGAGATTGCCTACCTCAAGGAGGCAGGGATCCAGATAGGGACCATGTTTCACAAATCAGTGGCTAGGAACGTGGATCTAGCTGGAAAGCTAGAAGAGGTAAAGCAGAGATAACTAAGTGAGAAGACTGAGAAAGAGGCACTCCGTACTCAGCTAGAGTTGAAGGTAATGGATAGGATCCACTTTGAGGAGAAGTGGGAAGCGGCTAACGAGAGAGCTGACGACCTAGAGGATGAGGTCAGTAGCAAGAAGAGGAAGATGAACAAGATGGGATATGTGTTCCGTTCAGCTTTCGAGAGGGTGATCGATGGTGTATACCACTACCCAGCGGAGCAGGGACAAATCCTACATACTTTGAGCCGAGAGCTAATAGCATACATAGCACAAATCGAGTATAAGAGCACTGTGGAGCGTGGGATAATGGGATGAGACCCTTAGTCAGTCTAGTCATAGTATTAGTAGTATTTACCTTATGTGATGTATATACTATGTTGTAATCCCAACTTTTTATTTAAAGTTTGGGATATATATGTAAACCCCGAGTAGACTTATGTTAGAGGGGTAGTAGGTTGGTATATTCCCCATCTTTTGTGATATTAGGGGATATATGTGATGACATTTATAGCAGTATGCTAGGAAAAATCATGTAATGAAACGATTTGGCATATGAATATAAATGATCTTATTTCAGAAATGTGTTATAAAATTTTATGCCTTTAGTATTAAAGAAATACTTAAGTAATATAATTGAGTATTAATAAAATAACAAATTTGTGATGCAGAAAATGCCACCCAGACGTAAACTAACTACACCTAAGGAATCAGTGAACAATGAGAGGGAACAAGTAGACCCGATCCAGAAGCTAGAAGATCTATTAGGAGAAGCTCTTAGGGGAAGGAACAATGAACCCGTTCGCTCCAACCCTCAAGTTGTTCCAGTGATAAACTTTAAAGATTTTAGGAGTGTAGGACCCCCAAAGTTCGAGGGTACTACTGATCCAATCATTGCGCAGACCTGGATAAAAGAGATTGAGAAGGCTTTCACCATCGCTCGCGTGGGTGAAGACCAAAAGACGGTATTTGCTACGTATATGATGAGAAGAAGTGAACTACTGGTGCGAGGCGAATCAGCAGAGAGCTAGAGAAGGAACAATAGCGTGGGAAAGATTTAAGACGTTGTTCTTTGAGAACTACTTCCCGAAGAGTATGAAGAACTGAATGGAGGTGAAGTTCTTAGAACTAAAGCAAGGTGATATGACGGTGGCGCAGTACGCAGCTAAGTTCAATGAACTAGCGCGATTTGCAGAACACCAAGTGGGAGATGAAGAGAGAAAGGCGAGACGTTTCGAACAAGGACTGAAGCCTTGGCTATTTAATAAGGTATCAGTTCTTCAGATTGATTCCTTTGCATCGTTACTTGAGAAGGTGATCATTGCGGAAGGTGGCAGTGAGGCCTTAAGTTTGTACAACAAGGAGAAGAAAGGAAAGAATACCGGAGGAGAAAACCATGCTGGAAGTAGTAGCAGTGGAGGAAGTAATTTGGGAAAGAGAAAGTGGGAGAACAATAACAACGTCAACAACAACAACAACAACAACAACAACAAAAACAACAACAATCAGTCGGGGAATTTTCGTGGAGGTTTTAAGAAAAAGAGTGAAGCTTGTAGTAAGTGTGGGAGGAATTATCAAGGGGAGTGCTGGAAAGGAAAGAACACTTGCTATAACTGCGGTCAGGAGGGGCACATTTCACCCAACTGCCCGAAAAAGAAAAAGATACAAGGATGCTTCGCATGTGGCTCGACGGAGCACTGGATTAAGGACTGCCCGAAGAAGGGAAGTGGCAGAGATAGCAGCCAACAAGGGGGAAACAAGCTAATGATCAGTGAACTGGCACAATCCAACCGCCCAACTGCTAGGACCTTTAACATGACCGTCCAGGACGCAGTAGCTGCGAAGGGCGTGGTGTCAGGTATAATCCCAATCAATGATATACATTCATATGTATTATTTAATTCGGGTGCCACCTGTTCTTTTGTATCTAAAGAATTTGCTAGTAGACTTAATACACCCCGAGAACGATTAGAAGATCCCTTGAACACAGAAGTTGCGAATAAGGAAATAATCCCTGTAGAATACGTTTATTGAAATTATCGCACAAATATTAGAGATCACGAATTGAGCGTAGTTTTGATTCCAATTAGATTGGGAGAATTTAACGTAATACTGGGAATGGATTTGTTGTATAACCATGCAGCAATAATTAACTGTCAGAATAAATGTGTGAACCTTCAGACTCCGAGTAAGTCTAAGGTAGTGTTTTGTGGTAGCTCATCGTTTAAGCAATCGTGTTGCTTTACGATGATGCAGATCAAGAAATTATTAAGGAAATGATGTTTAGGTTACTTAGCTTACATTGTAGATACTCGAAAAAAGAGAGTAGAGATTAAAGATATATCCGTTGTAAATAAATTTCAAGTTGTATTTCCAGACGATCTGCCTGGTCTTCCGCCAGACAAAGAAATTGAATTCGTAATAGACTTAGCACCAAGAACGGCACCAATTTAGAAAGCCCCATACCGTATGGCGCTGGTAGAAATGAAGGAATTGATGATATAATTGCAGGAGTTATTAGATAAGGGTTGCATACGGCCGAGTGTGTCTCCTTGGGGAGCACTAGTGTTGTTTGTTAAAAAGAAGGACTGATCGATAAGGCTCTGTATCAATTATCGAGAATTGAACAGAGTAATTATCAAGAACAAATATTCGCTACCAAGGATAGACGACCTTTTTGATCAACTGAAGGGAGCAAAGTGTTTCACAAAGATAGACCTACGGATAAGTTATCACCAATTGAAAGTACGGGAAGAAGACATACCAAAGACTGTGTTTCGAACCCGTTATGAACATTATGAGTTTTTGGTAATGTCATTCAGATTGACTAATGCTCCGGCAGCATTATGAACTTGATGAACTGAGTTTTTAAGCCATACTTGGATAAATTCATAGTAGTTTTCATCAACGACATCTTAATCTACTCGAAGACAGAGGAAGAGCACGCCGAACATTTGAAGATTATTTTGGAAGCACTAAGAAGAGAGAAGATGTATGTGAAATTTTCTAAGTGTGAATTTTGGATGGAGAAGGTTCAATTCTTAGGATATGTGGTGGATAAGAATGGAATCTTAGTAGACCCTGCAAAGGTCAAAGCAGTGAGTAATTGGGAGCAACCGAGAATACCAACGGAGGTGAGAAGTTTCTTAGGGTTAGCTGGGTACTATCGAAGATTCAACCAATATTTTTCTAAGATAGCAACCCCGTTGACCAATTTGACGAGGAAGACGGTGAAATTCGTATGGATAGAAAAATACAAGGAAAGTTTTCAAGAGTTAAAAAAGAGATTAAGCGAAGCGCCTGTGTTTTCACTACCAGATGATGTGGAAAATTTTATGGTGTATAGTGACGCATCGCACAAGGGACTTGGTTGTGTGCTAATGCAGCACGACAAAGTCATTGCGTATGCATCACGACAATTAATGGACTACGAAAAATGATACCCTGCTCACTACTTAGAGTTAACGGCAATAGTTTTTGCGTTGAAGATATGGAGGCACTATTTATACGGAGAGAAATGTGAGATATACACGGACCACAAAAGTCTGAAATATATCTTCACACAGAAGGAATTGAATATACGCAAGAGAAGGTGGTTAGAATTGATCAAGGATTATGACTGTGATATTCTTTATCACCCGGGTAAGGAAAACATAGTTGCCGACGCTCTCAGCAGAAAAGGAAGGGAGAAATTGTTTCACTTGACAACTGAAGAGGAGTTAATAAGAGAGATGGAAAAATTAGAAATAGAGGTAAAAGGGTCGGAGAGGTCTAAACAAAAGTTATTTATAATGGAAGCTCGTTCGACATTGTTGGATAGAGTGAAGGAATCACAAGAGAAAGATGAAGAGTGCGAGAAAATCAGAAAGAGGATCATAGAGAGCGAAGGAGAAAGATTTTGAATGGATAAAGACGGTATCTTAAGATTCGAAGGAAGAGTGTGGGTACCAGCAGTAATCGATTGAGAGAAGAGATTTTGCACAAGGACACAATACGATATATTTCGTTCATCCGGGAGGCAGAAAGATGTACCGAGATTTGAGGCAACACTTTTGGTGGCCCAATCTAAAATGGGAAGTCGCAGAGTGCGTTAGTAGATGTCTGACTTGCCAATGCGTTAAAGCAGAGTATCATCGGCCGAGTGGTTTATTACAACTGTTGGAAATACCAGAATGGAAATGGGGGCACATTACGATGGACTTCGTGGTGGGACTTCCAGTCACACAGAAAGGTTATGATGCCATTTGGGTTATCGTGGATTGACTTACGAAGACTGCATATTTTCTACTGATCAAGATCCGCTATAGCTTGAATCAGTTAGCGAGTCTGTACGTAAAAGAGATTGTTTCACGATATGGAGTGCCGATGTCCATTGTCTCTGATCGAGATCCGCACCTCACGTCAAACTTTTGGAAGAGCTTACAAGAAAGAATGGGAACACAGTTGAGGTTAAGTACCGCTTACCATCCTCAGACAGACGAACAAAGTGAGCGAACGATACAAACGCTGGAAGACATGCTTAGGACTTGCGTGATGGATTTCAAAGGAAATTGCGACGACCACCTACCCTTAGTAGAATTCGCATATAACAATAGTTACCATGCGAGTATCGGCATGCCACCGTATGAAGCTCTTTACGGGAGGAAATGCAGAACGCCGTTATGTTGAGACGAAGTTGGAGAACGACGGATACTCGAACCACAATTAGTACAACAAACCGTGGACGTGGTGACAGTGATAAGAGCCAGATTAGTAGCAGCTCAAGATCGCCAGGAAAAGTACGCAGACTTGCATCGACAAGACCGAGACTTTAAAGTCGGTAGTTACATTTTCTTAAAGGTATCCCATTGGAAAGGAAAAATACGATTCGAAAAGAAGGGAAAACTGAGTCCAAGATTTGTAGGACCGTTCGAGGTATTGAAGCGAGTGGGCGAAGTGGCATACAAAGTTGCATTACCACCTGAGTTGGAGAACATCCATAATGTGTTCCACATCTCCGTGTTACGTCCGTACAAGACCGACTACAAGCACGTGATTTCCTATGAGCCCATTCAAGTGGAGAAGAACCTAGCATACGAAGAAATTCATGTCCAAATTCTAGATAGGAAAGAGCAAACCTTAAGGAATAAAATTATTTCATCTGTACAAGTACTTTGGCGTAACCACGATGAGGAGGCTACGTGGGAATTAGAAGATAGGATGATGAGGGACTATCCCCATCTATTTGTGTAAGCTTGTAGCAATTCCGAGGATGAAATTTTTATAAGGGGGGAGAATGTAATACCCGAGAATTTTCAAATATTATTAAATGAATATATTAATAAAAATGAATATTTGTTCGAATATAATGTTTATGTATCATAAGATGAGTTAACTCAATTATTTCAAATTGAATATATAATAATTGAGGCAAACGTGGAGTTTACGATAAGCTCAAAGAATGCCTTGTGTGGCACGAGAATAGAAACGATGATTTGTTTCGGGATGAATAGATAAGTAATTCAATAATTAATATTATATTAATTGTTATTATGAGTGATAGAATATTAATGGATTAATTAATATTATTGATAATTAATTGATGAGATGAGTAATTAATATTGATTAATTGTCATGAAGAATAATAACGCATAAGCGAGTAAATTATTAATATAATAAGATTATATTTGCTCGATTAATTGTTATGTGCAAGCATGCGATAATTGAATGTATAATGTATTGTAGCTACATATATATTATATGAAGTGTAAAGTGCAATGTAACACTTATGTGTGACTATACAATATACGAGAACTATATATTAAGATTAAATAAGTTTTAAGAATACATCATGAGGTTGTGTGACAATGTGAGTGTGTGGACATTAAATTAGTACCTCATGATTATATTATAAATAATTGTTGATTAATGAATATTTCAATATCTTATAATTGAATAATATATGAGATAATGTAATGTGATAATACCCGATTAAATAATAATTTGGTATTATTAAAATATGCATGGATTATATATTAATGTGTATACATGTACCCCAAATTGCTACTATGTGATATTATTACAACATTAAAACCCATGTGTATAACCCAAATTGATATTATATATTGTGTATACCCTCTAATTAAATTATGTATATATGATATGTAAATATACAAAGCCTTAGTATTACTACTCTTTATTGCCCAAAAATGTTGAGCTCTAAATTCCTTGTCCCATAATAAGAGGCTCCCTTTCCTTCTCACATGAATACTCCAAGGCTAGCCTACTCCCTATATTGTCAAACTCAGCAATTTAGATGAAAATCATTACAAGGGGTGTGGCCTCAATAGTGTAAATCAACAACCATTCAACTACTTCTTCTTAACCATAATGCAATTCTCATTCCCGTTGGTTTGATTTGGAGAGCAAAATTTTGGACTGTGTTTTGGTTTTCCTATAAATAAAGCATCCCTCCTTCTCATTTCTATTGCTGAGATATTGTTTAAGGCTGGTATATTGAGATATAGAGAGAGTGATTTATCAATTAAAGGCTGAGTTTTTGAATAGATGCTTCAAAGAGGTAATTCAAATATTTTAATCTCTAAGTTCTTACAGTTTTAGAAATAACATGAGTTCTTACTAGCTTAGTCAAAAATTGATGGTGTTATCTTGAAGTAATCTGTAAATTTTGGTTAAACATTGTTAGTATACTCAAATACGAACCCAACGGATGTTGAACGAACCAAATTGGTTAAGAAATGAATTTATTGTGGAAAATTTTGCTAAACATGAGAAAAATATAGAAAATTAGCATGATCATGAATTTTGGTTACTGAAAGCAGTTTGTTAGTTGATATGTATGCTACAAATACTTGCCTAGTGGTTATATAGACTTATAAGTGTGTTAGTAAGGCAATGTGGCTGATTAGAATCAAAATTGTTGTGAAATTTTGAGATTTGGCTTAGCTTCTACAGAAGCAGAAGCATTCAGCTTTGTCCAGGCAACGGCGCAGCTGCACCCTATTTGTACTAGGGTGTAGCGCAGCTGCACCAGTCTTTAATAGTTGTTTTCTGTTCTAATGCAAACTGTTAGGTGTTAACATGTGGTACCACTTTAGACAAGCATGCTAATAGGTTTGACATGCTTATGTGAATACATTGAGATAACATAAACATGTTTTACTATATTTGCATGCATGATTGATGAAAACTTATAGTTTTGAAATAAACTTAGAATTTATAAATGAACTTGATATATATACATGCCATGTTGATATTCTGACTTTGCGAGCATATTAGTATAGTTTAGAAATGCATGAAGAACATGTTGACATGTGTATATATGTTTTATAATATAACATGAAAATGTTGGACCTCATTAAGTGAATGTTACTAACAAAAATATAAGCTTTGAATGTGGACTTTGACATGTTATATTGGGATTTAGATTCTGATATTTTTGGCATGCTTGAATGTTCTTTTAACATCACTAAGGCATCATATATATACACACACTTGTTAGATGTAATGCAAGTTAATCAAGCATGAGTTCGATTAAGTTTTCAAGCAAGTAGCAATGCTAGTGTTACGTATATGATTTAGAAACACGTGAGCATACCCATTAGTAGATTATATGACCATTCCACACGTTTACACGACAAGCATGATAGTTTATGTGATACCATGACGTTATATGGCCGTAATTTATTTAAGAGTTAATCTTAGAATCATTTCGTGAAAGGTTAAATTTAGAAAGATTATGAAAGCATGGAAGGACCCTTTAACATGTATATATGCTATGTGATAACGTATGTTGAAACTTGAATTCAATTTTTAACAGTTAACTTATAGCAATGCTATAACTTACTAAATAAAATATGTTTGGTATTGGTTGTGGTCTTATGTGTTAGTGATGATATATGAAGATGTTTAACTTGAAAAGAGTAATGTTAAGTATAAAAGATAATAAAAGTTATATTAGTCGAGATTTATGAATTAGTATGATACCATACATGGTATGACTGTATAGTAAGGTGGAAGACTTAACTTATATGTTGATTGTATATATAAGATAAAGTGTGATGCTAAACTATATGACTAATGCATATGATATATATACGTAACTATATTACGATAGGGATTCGAAAGTGTTGATTAACTTTACGTGGATAGACTACGCTTACGGCAAGTATCCTAAACCCTTGCATTACTTTATTCAACGGATATTGTAAGCAAGTACTTGAACTCTATTCTTATTGAATACGTATTAAGTTTATTGTTATGCAAGTGAGTTATTCAAATTATGAATTATTACGTCATAGTTAAGATAAAGTCGATTATAGTCTTCAAACTTTAATGTCAAGTATTGAACTTATAAAGTGTGGTCTATGCCATTTGATTCGACTAGACTTATATCATGATCAGAAAGCTATCCAAACCAATTGATTGGTGCATAGTCTTATATTGACTGAGATGAACAACCTTTTTTGAAGGGAACTATATATTATCGGGAGACCGACATGCGCACTTGAGTATGATTAAATGGTATGCATAACGTAGGGTACTTTAGGCTGATCACCTGTTGTACCTATTTTATTGGATTATCAGTATATTTCTGTTAATTCTAGTAGAAGTTCATAGTCCTTAGTGACTGCTCAGTATTCAATTATCTTGAAATCTTAAATTAATTTAGCATTGAATCATATTGATATTATTCTGTCCTTAACGACTGTTATTGAGAACTGTTGATATTCTTGTTATCCTTGAACTATCATATCATGTTATACCTTTTGAGTTTCGAGAACTATATTACTCACCCTTATTGTTATATTACTTGCTGAGCAAACTTGTTGCTCATTCTTGCTTTCCCTAAAACATTTTCAGTTAAGGCAGAGCATGGTGGACCTTTAGGAGTCGATAAGGGCAAGGCTAAGGCTACCGACTAGCTTGCCCCTTTTATGTTCTAAATATCTGTGTGTTGTATTATGTCTATTAAGATGATATATTAAGACTGATTCAAAAATATGTTTAAGCTTAAGTTAGATTATATAATAAGTCTTTATTTGATATTATTATGTAATCTGTTAAGTACTGTAGGTTGCGAGACTTGGGGGAATAAATATAATAAATCATTGTATATTATTCTAGATCTTCTGCTGTGATTGTATGATTTTAGTTATTATTGTATTATTATTAGAACGTGACGAATCGAATTCGAAAGACCAGTGGCGGTTCAAATTTGGGGGCATCACAGCCACCTAGACATGCCTATGTGCATGCGACCAGTCCATTTTACAAAGGAGACTCTGGTGAAATTTTTTCAAAAGCTTGAGCATTTAATAAACATGAAGTTTTGACTCTACTAGGGATTTTGACTGACCCATGCATGTTTTAGGATTTAAAATGCATAAAATACTGATTTAAATTAATAAGTCACAAGTTTTAGGCTTACCTCACCCTTTTTGAGGTGATTTGGAGAGTTTGTCCAGGTGATGGACCGAGATAGACCATGGAGTGCTAGAAGGGTTGTTTTAAGAGTTAGATGGAGGAGAGCCTTTGATGTTCCTCAGCTACGGCCAGCCCGGCCGCCTCGTAGATTGGCTGAGTCAGTGATTCGTCCAATCAAAGCTGAGCCACCGGTTGACATAGCTGATGAGGAGGCTCCATTTGTTGCTCCTGCCCCAGCTCAGCCTTCACGTGTGGAGCTCCCAGGTATTGTAGTGCCACTTTAGGATCTGCTGGGAGATTTGAGTCTCCATCCATCGAGATTCCTTCACGCCAACAAGGTGACTGAAGTTTCCTTCTTTCTGGATTTCCTTTCTTTCTTTTGCCATTCTCAGGACACAGGTTTGATATGGGTTGGCTTTTGATGTAGGTTCCTGGCTTCACGCAGCCTCGAGGGAACTGGTTTAATCTACATTCTGTTTACCACACTCTGCACCAATATTATAGGGACATTGTTGACACCTAGGGGTTTCAGGCATTCTTTTCTATCCCTCCACGCCGTTGGCCCTTGGGTTATAGGAAGGCTTTGTTTGAGCGCTGGTTCCACCAGACTCAGTCTCTCTACTTGCTGGATTGCGAGGTGATAATGATGCCTATGGATTGGAGGTTCATCACCGGGATAGAGTTTGAGGGTGAGACAATGCCTGTTGTGGCTGACATTACACCTACTATCGTTCGATCTCTTTTGGGAGTTCCTGCGACCGCCATCAAGGGTCGTACGGTCCGATCTTGTCCCTTGAGCGTAGATACCCAGAGTGGGGCTTTGCTTGAGCCTCTGCCTGATGATCAGAGGGTTAGAGATCGCATCATGCGACGATTATTTCTGGTGATCATTAGGGGTTGTTTCCTGGCAGACAACTCTGTGACGGTGTCCTTTGCCCTAGTCAGTGCCACTCGACATGTGGAGCACCTCAGTGACTTTAATTGGTGTACCTATACATTTGACTATTTTCTCCGAGGTATGCATATGCGCTCGGAGGGTGTAACGGAGGCTTGGCTAGGGTTCTACCCATTCCTACTGGTGAGTACATCTTCCTTGTACCTTTTTGATTTTTGCATTTACATTTATAAGTCTTGGTCACTTAGGACTTTTGATATTCATATAGCCAGTTCTGGGCATATGAAAGGCTTCATTGCCTACGTTCCGCCACCACTTTAGGCCTGGAGACTTATCCTCGGGGACGGTGTTGGCACCACTCCACTCTGACGGAGGTCCCTGTAGCTGAGGCATTCACCCATTCCCACCTGCAGCTTGAGCTTTTGACGGCGGATCGATCTCATGGGTACCGTATACCTCAGACCCTTTAATAGTTGGGTTTGAGGGCAGTTTCCCTACTGGCCAAGAGTTTGCATTATCCACCCGCAGAGTCATATTTTTGATAGAGGGAGGTTGGGAGCTCTAATTAGGAGAGTATGCTATCAGGAGCATCACGGGACAGATCCGCATTCCCTTTGTTCCTCCTACTTGGCATCATTGGCCACTAGTTCAGCCGCTTACAAACATCCCTATGGAGGGCGTAAATAGTTTTACCCTGTCAGAGGGTCCATACAGCCAGGAGGCATTTAGCAGCTGGTGGAGTCCTCGCACTATTGCGGCTCAGACTCGTGCTACCCAGTTCATGGCAAATATGGTGCCTGGGTCTGTGATGATGACAGACTGGATAGCGTGCCTTCGAGAGCCTACCCACTTGGACCAAATTACATGACTAACCCAGCAGTTGGAGAGAGCTCATTTGTTTATCAGGCATCTTGGTAGAGATCCATCAGAGGCATCTTTTTTTGATACTTTCAACTCTGGAGCGGGCCCTTCCATATGTCCATTTTCTAGCAGTTATACAGGGGCTGGTCCTCCCTTGTACCACCTTGACATTCTTGATGGCCGAGACTCTGTGACTCAGAAGGAGATGAAGCAGTTTAACATCCTGAGTGTAGATATTTTGGATCTTTTCGGATAGCTTTTCTAGCTATATCTTTTGATAGGCCACTGTTTGGCTATTAGGCGGCTGTGCCCCATTTTGATAGTCCACTGTTAGTTAGTTGGGCGGTTGTGCCCCATATCCCTGCACTTTTTATTTTGTATTTTATTAGCAGATAGAGATGATGCTTGCAGTAGATATTTTGTTGTAGATATACATGATATTTCCTATCCATTGCATTATATTTATCATTATCATTATACATGTGATACAGATGAGTTCAGATTTGACCCCTGGATCGTCTTATGATACGGTGATACAGATGTCGTCGTCGATAGTTAACCGCATCAAGAATTTACCACCATCCGTGGTAGCATCGTCCTTGAGGTCGTGGTATGATAGCCTGCCCTTCCCAGCTAAAGGGACAGTGGATCGAATGTTGGGGCATTCATTGGCCTTGTGGACTTCCAGGTTCTATATGGATTCATAGATGGATTTTTATCCTGCTGGATACCTGAGAGGTAGGTTTTCTGCTATGGGCGGCATGAGTTGACATTGACTTTGGAGGTGTACAAGCGGCTGACAGGTTTAGCCCTGGATTTGCCTTGTGCTCACACTACTATTAGTGATATAAGGAGACCATTCCTACGGATGTCCAGTCTACGTCAGAGTGTACTCACGAATGAGACCATTTCCAAACGTGTGATCTCTATTAACTTTTTGATCGATCATTTCAGCAGACTGGATAGCTACGATCGACATGCTGGTGATTTTATTATCTCGGCAGAGGAGTGGAATTCGACCTGGATAGACGTATTGATGATGTACGTTATGACCTACTTATACATGACACTATACTTGGGCCACTTAGATGTTGGGTTGATGGTCATGGTTCGTGCCCTTAGACAAGGTAGCCCCATCCTGTCAATGATATTGGTCGAGACATTGAGGTTAGCTACCTATTGCAGTACCCATCTAGAGGGGTTTTTTAGAGGTAGCTCTGTCTTGTTGTATGTATGGCTCATGACCCATTTGCGCCCGATTGGCTTCTTTAGACATCAGGGGTATTGCTTCACCCACGAGATAGCTACGTCCTACTCCTTTTAGCCAATAGAGTGTTCGGATGTTGAGACATGGTCATCTTTTCTATCAGATATTGAGCATCCTTTTTCGATTCTGACATCCTCAGGGCTAGTCTCCCCTTATAGCTTCATTACCCATGCATCCGACATGGGCTACTTGCCCCTAGCGGGACTGAGAAGGGTGACCACCTATCATCCGTTGGCTGTTATGGGTCAGTTTGATCAGTTTTAGAGCCTGCACCAGTTTGAGGGGGCCATTGATCAGCGGATGTCAACTTCTTCTATGTCGTCAGCTGACCTGATCAGGATTTATGAGTGTTGGACTCATAGGGAGAGGGCTGATTTCTCTACTAGCTATCCGGATTGCTCTCCAGAGTATTAAGCGTGGTTGGAGGTTGATATAGCAGCAGCCGTAGTTATCCAGTCATCTCCGATTGTGGATTCAGATGAGGAAGAGCCTATAAAGGATCCTGATTCTCCTATAGAGGATGAGTTGTTTATGGGTCTAATAGTAGCCTTAGTTAGTCACCCTCCGAGTATCCCTGTTGGGACAGATCTGGCTATGGCAGATTCGCTAGCTCGGATGACCTTCGAGAGAGATCATGCCAGGGCATTGATGTTGACCGCCCTTTCTGGTAGAGATACAGCTTTCGCTGCTAGAGATGAGGCACTAGCTATTCGGGATGTAGCGTTGGTTGAGAGAGACGAGGCTCGATCCACCTGAGATGCAGCTCTTGAGGAGAGAGATGAGATTCGATCTATCAGAGATGCAGCATTTAAGAAGATTGAGGAGGTTTTAATTGCTAGAGATGCTGCTTTTGTGGATAGGGACGAGGCTATAGCCACTCGAGATGTATATATTGCTAATAGCACATCCCTTAGGTCATATACAGATAACCTGGTTAGAGAGATGATTGCTTTCATCGACGGTTACAGCGCCACTATATAGATGGTTGTGGATGTGCTTGTTCGGATGGAGGCTGAGGGTATTGCACTTGCAGCTGCTCCTCCATCTTTAGAGAGAGATGCCATTTTGGCATTGCTATCCCGCTTGTCCATAGGTCCATAGACTAGCTTTATTTTCCCTGCACATACTAGATCAGCCATTTTTATCATGTATAGGACACAGTGTATATCAAATAGTATTATATATCAGAGAAATAAATTTTGATTCACTTCCCTGTTTGGCTATATATTGTCATTGCTGAGTGATTACCACTTCTTTCATGACTTGCTGTAGTTGATGTATCACAAGCTTCTCCTTAATAGATTGACAGTGAGATGTCAGAGAATATCTCGGACGAGCCTGTTGACTAGGGAGACTTGATAGGATTTAGATTTTATATGGTTTCAGTGTCTTGGGACTGGTTTTATTAGTTTTTTGTTTTTCTTTGAAGGTCATACCGCACCGTGAATGGCTTCCTACGTACTCCCGGGCTGTGGGAGATCAGGTCATTCGTAGTTCAATTTTTTGTGGGAGAAAGGCTTAGGAAGTATTTATCTTGGGTTTTGAGTTTGGTTTGATGAGTTTTTGAATTTTTTATTTGATTTGACCGAACCAAGAATGGTTGCCTACGGACTCCCGGGTTGAGGGAGATCAGGTCATTCGTAGTTCAGTTTTTTCTATTGAAAATTAAAACTGACTTGATCAATTTGTCGGACCAGGATGGTGGCTGGCATGGGTACAGACATAGTATCTTTTCACAGTGTCTGAATTGATGAGTTGGGGAAATTCGCTTCCATCCATTTCTTGTAACCTGATAGCTCCTTTTGTCAACACTTCCTTGACAATGAAAGGGCCTTCCCAATTTGGGGAAAACTTTCCTTTAGCTTCGTCTTGATTGACCAGGACTTTCTTTAATACCAAGTCATTCTCTTTGAATTTTCATATTCGGACTTTCTTGTTGTATGATCGAGCACTCATTTGCTGATATAACTGCCCGTGAAAAATGGTTGTAGCCCTCTTTTCATCTATCAGGGACAGCTGGTGGTATCGCTCTTGCAACCACTGATCTTATTCCATCTGAGCATCTATTAACACTCTCAAAGATTCCATTTCTACTTCTATGGGAAGTACGGCTTCCATGCCACAGACCAATGAGTAGGGGGTAGCCCCAGTAGAAGTACGCATTGACGTCTTGTATGCTAACAGGGTTAGAGGCAACAAGTCAGGCCAGTCTTTATGATTGGCTGACATTTTTTGCATGATTTTCTTGATGTTTTTGTTGGCTGCTTCGACAGCACTATTCATCTTGGGCCGATAGATGACGAAATTGAGATGCTTGATGTGGAACTTGTTGCATAGTTCTCTCATCATCTGGTTGTTTAAGTTCTTGGCATTGTCTGATACGATCACCTCCGTTGTCCATATCGACAGACTACATTGTTTCTGATAAACTCAATGATTACCTCTTTGGTGACTTTGGGAAAAGAGGCCGCTTCAATCCACTTGGTGAAGTAATCGATTATGGTGAAGATGAAGCGATGTTCGTTGCTGGCTTTGGGTTAAACTGGCCCAATCACATCCATTCCCCACATAGAGAAAGGCTATGGCGAACTAATATTGTGTAGCTCATTTGGAGGAGCGTGTATGGCATTTCCATGTACTTGGCATTGAAAGCATCTCCTAACGTAATCATCACAGTCAGCTTTGAGAAAGATCCAATAATGCCCTGTTCTTAATATCTTCTTGGCCAGCAGATGACCGCTCATGTGTGGACCACAGACTCCACCGTGGACTTCATCCATCAATCTCTGGGCTTGCTCTTTATCAAGGCATCTTAAGAGCCCTATTCCAACGTCCCTTTTGTAGAGTGCATCTCAGCTCATATAGATATTCATAGCCATCTTGTGGATCCGCTTTTGTTCTGAATGGCTTGCCCCAGCGGGTGTAGATCCATCTCGGAGATACTCATTGATGTCTTGATACTAAGGCTGTTTGATAGGAGGTAATTCATCTTATACTTCTCCAATGTAATTCTCGTATATTGGGGTCTTTTATCTTGTGAATTTGATGTCGGGAATCCCACTTGTATCGGATATACAGATCAAGCAAGCCAACATCGCCAATGCATCAGCGAAGTCATTCCTAACCTGAGGAATATGGATGAAAGGTTTGTCTTCAAACTCTATGGATATTTTGATGACCTGTCGATGATAAGGTAGCAAATGCAGTTCCTTGGTGTGATATGCCCCGATGGTTTGTCTGATGACCAACTCAAAATCTCCAAAGACTAGAAGATGTTGGATACCTATGGATTATGCTAGTTTCAACCCCATTATGCAGCCTTCATACTCAGCTGTGTTGTTGGTGTTGACAAACTACAGCTTGGTAGCCACAGGATATTGTTCTCCTGTACCAGAGATAAGGACTGCCCTAGCTCCGGCACCTTCCATGTTCACCGCTCCATCAAAATACATTTTCCATAGTTAGACTGCATTTTCTTGAAGATCTTGCTGAATTGTCATAATCCCTTCATCCGAAAAATAGGTCTCCAGAGGTTTGAACCTTCCTGATGGTGCTTCGGCTAGTTGATCTGCAATGTCTTGACCTTTGATAGACTTCTGAGTCACATAGACAATGTCAAACTGTTGGAGGATCAACTGCCATTTGGACAGTCGATAATTCAATATTGGCTTGTTGAATACATATTTTAGTGGATCCATGCGGGATATAAGGTATGTCCTGTGCCCATGTAGATAATGTTGTAACCTCATGGCGGCCTATGCTAACGCGCAACAGGTCTTCTCGATCAGGGTGTACTTCTATTCACCGCTGCTGAATCTTTTACTGGTGTAGTAAATGGCTCTCTCCTTGTTACTATTATCTTTCTATCCCAGCATACAGCCCATGGCGTTGGCATTTACAGACAGGTACATAAATAGGGGAACTCTGTCCCTCAGGGGTACCAAGACTGGTGCTTCGATCAGTTGCTTCTTGATGGCAAGGAAGGATTTCTGACAATCCTCATTCCATTTTGTGGGGGAATTCTTCCTTAATAGATTGAAGATGGGTTCACAAGTTGCTGTGAGCTGAGAGATGAATCGGCTTATGAAATTGATCCTCCCCAGGAACCCACGTATCTTCTTCTATTTTTGGGGCATGGGCATCTTAGTGATGGCTTTGATCTTGGCAGGATCTAGCTCAATTATTGCTCACTAGGAATCCCAACAACTTGCCTGATTTGACACCAAAAGCACATTTGGCTGGATTCAGCTTGAGGTTGTACTTGTACAACCTGTTGAACAACTTCCTAAGATGGTCGATGTAATCGTCCTTCTTCCGGGATTTGACGATGATGTTATCCACATAGACCTCTTTCTCCTTATGCATCATGTCATGAAATAGGGCCATCATGGCTTGCTGATATGTGGCCCCAGCATTGATGAGGCTGAAGGACAAACGTCTATAATAGAAGGTTCCCTAGAGAATGATAAAAGCTATTTTCTCCCTGTCTTCCTCAGCAACCATAATTTGATGGTAACCATCAAAGCAATCCACAAAAGAATATATGTCTAACTGCACCGTGTTTTATATCAAGATGTGGATGAAAGGTACCAGGAAATTATCCTTGAGAGAGGCTTTGTTCAAATCCCTGTAATCCACGCATATTCGTACCTTCCCTCCAGGCTTAGGCATAGGAACTATATTCGACAGCCACTCCGGGTATGTTGATACCATGATGATACCGGCTTTGAATTTTTTGACAACCTCTTCTTTGACTTTCAGACTCCATTCAGGTTTCAAACACCTGAGCTTTTGCTTGACTGGCTTGAATCCATCTTTGATGGGGATTCGATGGATGACAATGTCAATAGACAAGCCAATCATGTCTTCATGCGACCATGCAAACACATCTTGGAACTATGTTAGGAGTTCGATCAGGTCCAATTTTTGATCTTTGGTGAGGTCTAGGCCTATATGGATTTCTTTGAGGTTTTTTGAGGTTCCAATATTGACAATGGTGGTTTGGTCGAGGTTTGATTTGGGTTTGTCTTCGACCCATTCTTTGATCTCCTCAAGCACCTCATATTCATCTTCCTCCTCTTGATCAACTTCCATCAAGTCAAAGTTCAGTTCTACATCAAAGTTGTAGTCACTATGACAGGTTGGCATCTCATCAACAGGGACAAACAAATCCAATCTTGGAGTCCTGAAAACAAAATGCTTTCACTTTAATATATGCCACTGTTTAAACATACAAAGCATTTGGCAAAGCATGACAAAAGTTACTGCTATAACTGTGCAATAAAACAAGTAGTAAATGAAACCATGTTACAGGGTAGACAGATTCTCTGCCCTTTTACCCTTTTTGAATGAGGCAAGGGACGCTGCTCCAGTTGTCCAAGGGCAAATCCTTATGAATATGGAGGATTAAGGAATTGTGCTCATCTGCCTCATCTCGGATGATGACTAAAACATCCTTCAGATCAGGGCTGGGGTTTTCTTTGAACTGACTCCATTCTCTTTCTTGATGAGAGGAATTTGGATCTGATCCTCCTCGTCGCTGTCTGGGATATCATCATTTATTCCCACTTAGTGTATGAGAACATGCATGTTGGAAAATGGGTCTCGTCCTTCGTACATGAACTTTTCTTTTCTCTTTTTGCTCTCCTTTTCAGGCTTTGGGGTCTTTCTCTCATATACCGGTATGATTGGAGGAAACAACATGGCTGATACCACAGTATAGATGTTCCTCATTAGCTTCATAAACCAGCATCAGTGAGATTTGGAAATAAAATGGTGGAAGCATAAGCCTTTGGACGCTTATGTGGGTTCTGATGGTTTGACTCAGATGAATAACCTAATCCGGCTCTCCTCGATTGACTCGGGATTTGCACCAGACTCTTGATTCCTTGTTGATTCTTTCTTAACCCTTCTCCAGGGTGGAAACCCAAAGATACCATCTCTTGGCCCACTGTCATCACTTCGAGGGAGACTTTGGGCTTCAAGGCTGGTGCCCCAACTGGTAGGTACTGAGTATCACTTACCTCCAAGGCTTGAAAACTAGCATGTTTAATCCCTGCATCCAGACTAATCACTGGCATGTCTCCCTGTATGCAGACAGGGTATTCTGGTTCAGCATTCACCGTGATTAGGTTGCCATTGATAATGTATTTGAGTTGCTGATGGATGGTGGATGGAATAGCTCCTGTCATGTGGATCAATGACCTTCCCAGCAATAAATTGTATCCAATGGTGATGTTGAGCACCTGAAAAGATATATAGAAAGTGTGCGGACCAATCCCCAGAGGAAGTTTAATTTCTCCCATAGCCTCTCGGCGAGATCCATCGAAATCCCGGATGATCGCATGACTGGTTCTGATCTGGTTTGGGTTGACCTTTATTCTCTCCAAGGTGTCGTAGGGACAGATGTTTAGGGACGACCCTCCATCTATAAGCACACCTCCAACCATATACGCGGATGACATCAATGCTATGTGCAGTGACTTGCGATGACCTGTCCCCTCTGCAGGTATATCATCGTCAGTGAAAGATATCACATTGCTGTTAATGGTGTGTTCTATCACATGACAAAATTTATCGGCATCCACTGTCTTTGGCAGATGGGCTTCTTCTAGAACTTTCACCAGAATGTTGTGATGATCCACTGATGATAAGACCAGATCTAGGATGGACATCTGCTTGGGTGCATCTTTTAGGCTTTGTACCACTTTGATTTCATTGTGTCCCATTTTCTTGAGGAACTCTTCGATTTTCTCTTCAGCCACTTTCCCTTTGGCCTTGATAACTAAATTGATCACCCGCTGAGGTAGGTACAATGGATTCTCCTTAGATATGCTGGCAATGTGGTTTGAAGTGGAACCTTCATCATTCCCGTAATTCCATGGGACTTTCTTCAGACTGATCACTGGATACTGGGGTCTGAATGGTAATATCAAAGGTTCAGGCACCGTCAACTTCACAGGATTTTGTGTTTCTTGGACCTCTTTCCCTGGTAGCATTAGGGGTATGAGGGCTGGCTCCTTATCATAGGAAATAACAGCCACTATATCCTGACTCCATGCAGTGGGAATAAAGAGAGTTTCTTTATCAGGAAGGCCATAATCTTGATTTCCTCTTATTAGTTCACCGCTTTTAATCATATTCTGAATCAGGTGACGAAGTTCCCAGCAATCCTCAGTATCATGACCAAGTGCATTGGAGGGATACTGACAGATCCTGTCAGGTTTAAATTTTTTGGATCGAGAGTTCACCGAGGGTAACAGATCTGTAACCATCCCCTCATTGATTAACATCTGGAGGATTTCCTTCATCGGTTGGTTCAGATTGGTAAAATTTCTCTGGAAGGCAAACTTTCTATCTGCTTGAAACTTCTCCTCCTTGGCCACCTTGTCGGCCTAGGGTTCATAGTCATGAAATCGTTAATGGTCCCTCATAGCAATGGGACTAATATCCGGGTAGGAGAACTTGTTTCCTGTTTGTTGGTCTGGTTTATCAGCTGCCTGGTTATCTGATGTTGGTATACAACCAGCTCTGCCAATTGTCCAATCTGTTCCTTGATAGACTTGATCTCCTGTTCTATCAGGAATTGCCTTTCTGAGAATTCCCAACTGTCTGGGATAGATTGAGTTGTTTCTCCGACGTATCGGAGGTATTTGGATCCTTCTCTAGTTTGCGTGCTAATCACGTTGACACCCTCCTCTTTGTGCTAAGGGAGGGGATTATCTTGTACGTGTGTTTGCTCCGGTTTGGTCACCACAATCTCTCCATTGTAAATCAAGTCCTGGATTTTGTGCTTGAGATACCAACAATCTTGTGTATCATGGCCCGGAGATCCGGAGTGGTAAGCACACTTACTTGGGTCAAAATTTCGTCCACCTGTATTGGTCGGTGGAAGGAGTTGCACAATCTTTTTCTATGCCGTCAAAAGTTTTAGCACATTCTCGAGTGAATCCCCTAACGGGGTGAACGTTCTTCGACGTCTAGCCTCCAAATTTTTCTGGAATGGCAGGTTTGAAGGTTGTGCTGAAGTTTGAAAAGGGGAATAGCTCCTCTTTTAAATGGGCATACTGCTCGATTCTCTCCTTTGATTCTGTCCTTGCAATACTAAGAAAACTTCTTTGTCTTTCTTCTTGTGTGTCATCCGGGGGTTATTCTCATAACTCCCAGATTGGATATGCTCGACAACAGCTTCTAAGGCGGTCAAATCCTTTATCTTCCCAGATTTCAGCCACATTTTTGCCATTTCACCGTGCTTGATTATCTCTGAAAATGGCATACCTATACTTGCTAGGACCCTTTCATAATACGAAGATTCTTGAATGTCGATAAAGGTCATGACTATCTCAAACTCAGTCATAGGTGGAGTCACTTGTGCCGCCATTCGCCTCCAGCGTTGAGCATATTTTCTGAATGACTCAGTGTTCTGTTTCTTGATTTTGGTTATTTGATATCTATCTGGAGCCATTGAGATTAAAAACTATACTGATTAAGGAAGGCATGTGCAAGCTCTTCCCAGCTGTTAATTTTAGAGTTGTCCAATCGAGTATACCAGGCTCTAGCCTCTCCGGTCAGACTTTTCTGGAATAATTGCATTCTAAGTTTCTCGTCCACTACATAGGATCCTAGCTCTCCAATGAATACCTCTAAGTGAGTGTAGGGATCTCCCAATCCATCGTATTTCTCAAAATCGGGGACTTAAAATTTTTTCAGATAACGAGCCCCGAGGAATATACATAAGTCAGAGTAACTGACACTGCCAAATGCCCCAGTCCCTTGAGGGACCGGATGGTCTCTTCCATCTATTAGACCTTCTTTAGAATATCACTAGCTTCCGGTTCTTTGTTAAGGATGGTGATTTCAGGGGTTTTGTTGGTTGTATCCTGATTCTTTGATTCAGGAATCTGAGTGCCCTTTTTCCCGGTCTCTTGACTGCCACCGGGTGTTCTTGGTTCTGTGTGACCCTGTGCTTGTTTCCCTTTAAGAGCTTTACTCTGTTCTCTCAAGAAAGTGGCCAATTCGGCTATCTCGTTCTTCAGTCCTTCAAACTCTTCCCTAGAGACGTGGGTAGATTCTGGCTGAGCATTGGAAGCCATGTCCGGAGATGGACTTAGTGCTTTCTTAGACTTAGATCTAGTGACAGGACCAATTTTTCACCTACAACAAACGTAGGCATGTCAATTTCCTGAGGTAGGTATGGATAGGATGCATGCCATGATGTGTTTTTAAGGTTTTTTAATCTTATCCTACAAAACAGAGGTCAGTTGTTTTGATGAGAGGATAATATGACAGGATTTACAAAACATGGACTGTACATTATGACATTTACATTGGAAATGGAATCTTTACATTGAATTGAAAGAGGAAGTCATGAAGAAGCTTCCCATCAGATTTGGTTAATCAGAGGCTGACCTATCTTAGGCTACTCTCGCGGCTTTTCGGCATGAAGGTCCCCAAATCATTGCAATCTACTAGAGGGGAAATTAATCTGATCTTTCAACTGGAGCGGATCTGAGTGTTGCTTTTTCATGAGCCTCGAAAACTTATCCGTCCTCGAAGACATTACTCTGTCACCGATGGGTTTGCCTCCCGGTAGAGGAATCACACAACATCCATTCACATACATCGCGCCTCACCGTATGCATATGATGACATTGGTGCGAAGCACTAATATTTGTGTGAAGCACTAATATAAAGCATTCATTCATATTCATTCAATGTAAAGATGCAGCATTCACACATTCATTCAATGTAGAGACGCAGCATTCACACATACGCAGATATGAAAGGGAAATTTTGAAAAGATTTGAACGCGACCTAAGCCCTCTACCATCCCCAGCAGAGTCGCCATCTGTCGACGTTGGGAAAAAATGTGGGTCTAGTTGGACCTGAATCTTTCTCTCTTTTCCTAAGTTTTGTCTACCCTTCTTTTATCTTTTTTGTGAAAGAGATTTTGAAGGGGTTTTTAGGAAAAAACTAACATGTATCATGTCGACGATTTGAACGTTTTACAGAGTCGCCAGTTGGTAGATTTGAAATGGTTGTACCAACTCAACCGAGTTTTATTTTGAATAGAGGCCCAATTGCTAGACACTGTTGAAACTGAATCTTTAAAATCGAAGTTCTAAGTTCGGGGGCTTGGTTAAGTGTGAGGAAGGTGTTAGGCACCCCACAACTCCCGTGAAAACACGGTACCTCATCTTTTCAATATTTCCCTTTATATTTGCAATGTGAGTGTGAATGCTTGAAGAAAATGGCCCTACGCTTAATTGATTTGAAAGTATGGGCGTGTTTCATTGAACCTACATATGAAGGGTTTGATTTGATTTGCAAAAGTCTCTTTTTTTAGACAAGATTGTTAAAATGATGTTTTGAAAGCAGGTTTTCAAACCCTTACGCTCTCGTAGGAATTGAAGCATATGGATACATCCATTTTTTTATTTTTTCAGCCTTTTGGCTCAATTTGAATTATGATTGTCAGGCTGCGAAGCATCCTCGACCACAGAATATGTACAAGTGTCGATCTTCTCATGCGTCTGACAGCCATCGGAGTGACTCTGACACGACAAACCATTATCCTCATTATGTTGAGACCTTAAACCTAGATAACCGTTTTAAGGTCTTTTGGATGTATATTTTTACAGAAAAACTGGCAGGGTACATTTGTAAAGTGGAGTTTGTCTATTGTGGGAATCAGATTCAGATCAGTTTGATCATGAATCCCACGATTCTTAGGCTCACAGAGGGAAGCCAATAAAACCTGCACAGCTCAAATATGTACAGAAAATATATATTTACAACCAGATGTAGCCAGAACTAAGGATTCATCAGTAAATCTTGGCTCGCGCTTAGCCGAAGCGTCTCGTTCCCACTAGATTGAGATCGAAAGGCCGCAAGGTTGCTTTCATAAATGAAACTAGAAACATTACGAGATTTAAATAAATCTCAGCCATTCTAGCCTCCCGGTTCCATCTAGACCTATTTTGAACCGTTTAAAAGCTAGAATTGGCGAGATTTAAAGAAATCTAGTTCGCCCATAGAGATGTCAGCGCCGATTCATATCAAATGAATATTAAAGCAGCAATTTAATCAAAATGAGTAAAGAATATATATTTATACAAAAGCTGTAAAGGGCGATGGGTTTTCACTCAGATGCCCGGATTGGAATGTAAATATAAATATATTTATAAAAGCTGTAAAAAGCCACGGAGTAATCCAGGCTGGACAGAATTGAAATATATATTTTATATAAAAGCGGTAAAAGAGCCACGGGATGATCCAGGCTTGACTAAATGGTAATATATATATATATATATATATATATATATATATATATATAAGCTGTAAAAGAGAGCCACGGAATGATCTAGGCTCGACAGAATTGAAATATATATATATATATATATATATAAGCTGTAAATGAGCCACGAAATTGTCTAAGCTCGGCAAAAAGTAAATATATATATATATAAACTGTAAAGGGTGACAGACATTCTATCCTTTGTCCGGACAGAAATGTAAGTATATATATATTTATAAAAGTAATAAAAAGGCCACAGAATGATCCAGGCCAAACTAGAATGTAAAAAGTTAATATATACAGTTAGTATAAATATATATTAAAGCAATAAAGAGGCCACGAAATAGAAATTCAGGCCCAAATAAGTCAGAAAATTATATATATATATATATAGTTATATATATATATATAAAAGCAGTAAACTACAACGAATTTGACATCCGGACTTGACAGAATTGGAAAGTTAGTATATATATAGTTGAATATATATATAAAAAAGCCAAGCCCGGACTTGGAAGATAACCCAGTCCGGCGAAGTTGCTATAAACGTAAATATATATATAGAAGCTGTTAAAAGCCGCTGATCGACGATCCGGGCGGTGGAAATGCCAGAAAACGTGTTTATGTTCTAAAATGTACGAAAACGTAAGCAAAAACGGCCACGAAACTGAGTTCCGGGCATAATCAAAAAGCAAAACTTAACGTGCAAGTGTATAAATGCGCAATAAAGTAGTAGAAACTTTCTGATGGTAAAAATACTCACAATGGACTGCTACACGGGCTTTTTGCCAAATCGTAGGCTCTAAACGTCCGTTTGTACCGCTCAGTTTTTGATATGTGGTAGTATATGAGTATACCTACGTGTTAGAGTAATAAAATTTGGGTTTGGAGTACAAGAGTATGGCTGAGAAATGAAACGAACAGAGGTTTAGAGTGTTTTTGAATTATGAAATGAGCTGGGGGTGCACTCATATATATAGACGCAATGGAGGCGGTCCTACCCTTTGCAGCCGCGGGTCTACCTGCGGCTCCACGTGGCTGGGCCCACGTGGCTGGTCTCATTGCATTGAAGTACGTGCACTCCGAGCAATGCGAGGTCAGATTCAAAACTTCCTAACTTTTGATCGGAGCGTCCATTTGAGGCGTGCTATACCTTTTCGAAAAGCCCTCGCCGAGAGTGTCGCAATGACACAGGAGTAAACCTTTTTTAAGTCCAAAAGATGGGTTCATAACTAGGTCTTCCATTCCTCGTAGTTTGTCCGTTGAGATGTCTTGTGCTGTTTCCACGCCAGATCATTGTTATGGTTCTATCCGAACTTGGTGACATTAACTCGGCTTGAGTTTGATCGAATTGGCTTTAAGTTGGTGAAATGACCATTTTTCCCTTCCCAATGTTGCCTTTAGTGCTGGTATGGCCTTCGGCCGACTTCCCGGGGTTGTCTCCGAGGTTTGGATTTCAGCCGATTCTGTTTGTTCTCAAGATTGCCTCTGAGGCTGACTTGGTTCTTCCTGGTTTGTCTCTAGAGACGTTGTGAGGTTTGGGAATAAGAAGTTATGGAATCATACCCTTGTAGAACGAAACTTCCACAGGTACTAGTTCAACTCCTTGTTCTTCGTGATCTCCTTGAATTTTTGGGTTAGATTCCTTCCTTTGATCAACGTTAGGCACCCAAGTATTTGGCATCTAGAGGTGATCCACGAATGAAGATGAATTATCAAGAAGGAGGGTGGTTGGCTTAGTTTTCTATCCTCTATAGAAAAGGAGTACTCTCCAACAATTGGAATTTCATTCAGTAATATCTATTATAAGACTCCTCTTATATAGACATTGGTCAACCCTTCTAATCCTATTAGACATGGAATTTCTTTTAATTAATTAAACTCCTTTAATTAATTTAGGCTTCCCACCACATTGGGAATAATTAATTAAATTCATTTAATTAATTTGTCTCCTAATCTTATTAGGAATAAATGAGAGTACTAATATTAAATTAATTACTAAACTCCTTTAGAAATTTAAAATAATAATAATTGTAATAATATTAATAAGACTCCTCTTATTAATTTATATTTAATATTTCCAAAATATTAAATAATAAACATTAAGCTATTTAATTTATTCTATCACTATAGATTAAATTAATTATACTTAATGCATTATTACGATTATGCCATTACCTTCTTAAATAATTATTTTTCCTTTTATGGTGTGACCCTTTAGGTTCTCCATATTAAACCGGTTGTGAATAAAAAAATTAGAACAATTCTAATCTTATTTAAATAAATAAATTAAACTAATAATCTATTTAAATAAATAACATTTATTCTACAATAGGGATAAGCCTCCCTAGCGATCAACGACTTTCTAGATAATATAGATTTCAACATTAATCATAAAAGAACCTGTGAGTTAATAGTTACCATACAATTCAATCCTTCCACCATACAATGTCCCAATTAAATATAAGACATGGATTTACTGTCAAGTCTTATTTTATTTAATTATATGTATTTCGCTTAGAAAATGCACAACTCCAAATAATGAAAATTAGAAACTCCTTTCTTATTTCATTTCACCTTGGCCAAGGATTCCTGGGTTGTCATTTAACGAATCACATAGGACATATCTCCTCTTTTACTAGAGGTGGTAGATTCTTTATTGATCATTCATTATCTCCATATGTAACTCATTATACCCAAGCATACCCTATATATGCCTTAAAAGGTCTTAAGGAATAAGTCAAAGTATAATTTATTACATACAAGATACTATGATGATCTCAAGTCCAAGGATCACTTGTACTACTATCACATTAGGAATTCCTATTGACAGGCGAGTAAATCTCCATTAGGTATTCCATAGCGAATCACGTTCAGTGAACTTATTCTCCAATAAGCACCTACATACTTGCTTTAGTGTCTCCACACAAATGATCATGAGATCAATCATCCTCCTCCAATGAGCAAGCAACATATGTACCAATCTATCCGGATTTACTAATCCCCTTTTTAGTAATCTCAAGATTGGGAACTATTTTAGTTTTAAAACTTTCTAAGAATTTAGATCTCATTAGCATGATCATCATCATGATTCTAAAAGCATTGCTTAAAACTATGGGTTATTTACATATTATAAAAACAGCAACATGTAGATAATTAAATGTCTTTAATAAATGAATATTTTATTAATAAATAAATAAGATTGTTTACAAAGTACGTGCTTTATCATCATACATGATTGGCTTGTATGCACACTACTATCAATCTCCCACTTGCACTAAAGCCAATCGCCATGGTATCTCATACCCATCTTCTCTAAGTGACGATCAAACTGTTGTTCTGTTAAAGCTTTAGTAAATGGATCTGCAATGTTGTCTTGAGAGTCTACACGCTCCAAGGTGACGTCTCCTGTTTCAATGATCTCCTGATCAAATAAAATCGTCGCAACACGTGTTTAGATTTCTGATGAGACCTCGGTTCCTTAGCCTGTGCAACTGCTCCTGTGTTATCACAGTAAACGGGAACTGCTTCTCCAATGCTAGGAACCACACCAAGTTCAGTTATGAACTTCTTCATCTAAACAGCTTCCTTTACAGCTTCACTTGCAGCTATATACTCTGCCTCTGTCACTGAATCAGCAATTGTTTGCTGCTTGGAACTCTTCCAACTCACTGCGCCTCCGTTCAAGGTAAAAACATACCCCGAAACAGATTTATTGTCATCTTGGTCCTTTTGAAAACTTGAGTCTGTGAAGCCCTCGAGTTTTAATTCAGACCCACCGTAGACAAGAAAAATATCCTTCGTCCTTCTCAAGTATGTTAGGATATTCTTCACTGCCTTCCAGTGCTCTTCTCCTGAATTCGTCTGGTATCTGCTCGTTACACTAAGTGCATGAGCAACATCCAGTCTAGTACATATCATACCGTACATGATAGATCCTATTGCAGAAGCATAAGGGATCTTACTCATACGGTCTCTCTCTTCAGGTGTCTTTGGGGCCTGTTTCTTGGAGAGATGTATTCCATGGCTCATCGGCATGAGACCTCTTTTGGAATCTTCCATGCTAAATCTCTTTAGCATTGCATCAATGTAAGTTCCTTGGGATAAACCAAGCATCCTTTTAGATCTATCTCTATAGATCTTTATCCCCAAAATATAGGATGCTTCTCCCAAGTCCTTCATGGAGAAGTGTTTAGATAACCAGATTTTAATCGATTGTAGCATAGGAATGTCATTCCCTATCAGTAATATATTATCAACATATAATACAAGGAATGAAACTGCGCTCCCACTAACCTTTTTGTACACACATGGTTCATCGTCGTTTTTGATAAAATCAAACTCTTTGATTGTCTCATCAAAACGAATGTTCCATCTACGAAAAGCTTGCTTCAATCCATAAATGGATCGTTGCAGCTTACAGACTTGATTTGTTCCAACCTTTGAAACAAATCCCTCTGGCTGTGTCATATACACATCCTCCTCAAGTTTTCCATTGAGGAAGGCCGTTTTCACGTCCATCTGCCAGATCTCATAGTCGTTATAAGCTGCAATCGCAAGCAAAATTCGAATGGACTTGAGCATAGCTACTGGTGAAAAGGTTTCATCATAGTCAACTCCTTGTCTGTTTGAAACCTTTTGCAACCAGTCGGGCCTTATAGGTCTCTACCTTGCCGTCTGCTCCAGTCTTTCTTTTAAAGACCCGTTTACACCCAATAGGCTTAATGCCTTCAGGTGGTGAAACCAAAGTCCATACTTTATTTTCATACATGGAGTCCATTTTGAATTTCATAGCTTCAAGCCATTTCCCTGAGTCTTTATTACTCATAGCCTGTTCGTAATTCAATGGATCATCATCATTCATGATGTGTATCTCATCGTCATCCTCTATAACGAATCCATACCTCTCAGGTATCTTCGGTACTCTTCCAGATTTACGAACAGGGTGTGGTATAGTAGGTTCTTCTACTTGGTCAGGTACCTGACTTTGATCCGTGATAATTTGTGGTTCTTGAACTTCTTCAAGATATATCTTACTCCCACTGACCCCTTTATGGATAAACTCCTTTTCCAAGAAGGCAGCATGTTTCGCAACAAACACCTTTTGATCAGTTGGATGATAGAAATAATACCCTAAAGTTTCTTTAGGGTATCCCACAAATCTACACTTATCGAATTTAGTCTGTAGCTTATCATTTTCAAACATTTTGACATAAGCTGGGCAACCCCAAGTCTTAACATGCTTAAGATTTGGTTTCCCCCCCTTCCACATCTCATATGGAGTCTTTGGGGCGGATTTAGTAGGTACCATGTTACGTCAGTATGCAGCCGTTTCTAGGGCATATCTCCAGAAGGAAATTGGAAGGTCGGTAAAACTCATCATGGATCAAACCATGTCCAACAGTGTTCGATTTCTCCTTTCAGATACTCCATTTAACTGTGGTGTACCTGGAGGAGTCCATTGTGAGATTATACCATTTTCTTTGAGACAATTGAGAAACTCACAGCTTAAGTATTCTCCACCTCGATCTGATCAAAGTATCTTTATACTCTTGCCCGTTTGTTTCTCTACTTCACTTCTGAACTCTTTGAACTTTTCAAATGATTCTGACTTGTATTTCATTAAATACACATATCCAAATCTTGAGTGATCATCAGTGAAAGCAATAAAATAAGAATACCCATCCGTGCACTTGTTGTCATAGGCCCACAAATGTCTGTGTGAATCAATACCAACAACTCTGTAACTCTTTCTCCTTTTCCACTAAAACGAGATTTAGTCATTTTACCCATGAGACAAGATTCACAAGTTGGATATGATTCATAATCGGATAGCTCGAGGAGCCCATCTTTATGCAACTTGGATAATCTTGTTTCATTGATATGACCGAGTCTACAGTGCCACGTGTAGGTATAATTAATATCATCTCTTTTCCTTTTCTTAGTTTATTCAATTTGAAATATATTTTCTTGTAAGTCAAGTGTATAAAGTCCATTTCGCAAATTTCCAATACCATATAAAACATTGTCTTTATAAATAGAACAACTATTGTTCTTTATAACAACGTTAAATCCTTCCATATCCAATACAGAAATTGAAATAATATTTTTAATAATATTCGGAACATAATAACAATTATTAAGATAAATGGACTTGCCCGAAGGCATTGCTAAATAATAAGTTCCTACAGCTAATTCAGCAACCTTTGCTCCATTCCCCACTCGTAGGATCACCTCATCATTGTTCAGCTTTCTACTTCTGACCAGTCCCTGCACAGTATTACATATGTGACAACCACAGCCGGTATCCAATACCCAAGTAGAATTATGGCTTTTAGAAAAATTAATTTCAATTATAAACAAACCTTGATTGGAAGTCGAAGCTTCTCCAAGCTTCTTCTCTGCTAGATACTTCTTGCAGTTCCTTTTCCAATGTCCCGGCTTGTTGCAATGAAAGCACATTCCTTTAGCTGGTTCAGGTTTCTTTTATTCCTTTTCTTTCCCCTTTCCCTTAGCCTTCTTGGATTTCTTCTTTTCAGAAGATACCTTGGGCCTCTTCCTTTTATTGAAAGAATCCACCATTAAGACATGGTTCTTCTTGGATGGGAAGTGACCTTCTGCAGTTTTCAGCATGTTAAGCAGCTCAGGCAAGCTGACATCTAGCTTATTCATGTGAAAATTAACCACAAACTGCGAGAAGTCTTAGGGAGTGACTGAAAGACCAAGTCTTGACTCAGCTCCCCATCCATGACGAACCCCACCTATCTAAGGCGTTCAATCAAATTGATCACCTTTAAGACGTGAGTCTCGACGGCAGTACCCTCGGTCATCCGAGATCGGAAGAGCTCCTTAGATATCTCATATCTAGCAGTCCTACTCTGTTCACCATACAACTCCTTGAGGTGAAGCAGCATAGCAGGAGCATCCATGTTTACGTGCTGACCCTGAAGCTCGTTATTCATGGATGCGAGCATGATGCATTGAGCCACAGATGCATCATCTTGCCACTTATTGAAAGTTGCAATCTCTTCCTCAGAGGCTGTTTCTGAAATAGATTCAGGGACAGTTGAATTTAGGACATAAAAAATCTTTTCAGCAGTGAGAACAATTCTCAGATTTCTTAGTCAGTCCTCATAATTCAGCCCGGTAAGCTTGTTTGCATCAAGTGTGCTTCATAGTGAGATTAGTGATTTAGACATTTTTAAAATTCTGCATGTGAAAGAAAATAACATTTTAGTAAACATTCATTTTATTAACTTTGCATACCCAAATAAATTTAGGTCTTTATTTTAAATTGGTATCTCCCACTATTTTCATCAAACTATATTACCTTCACTTATATAGTTTGGCAACATCTAATTAAAAATTTGCTAGTGAGAATAAGGATCCCATTTCAAATGTATATAACCTTGTGGATAGCACAACAAGCGATATACAAATAAATAGGTAGACAACTCTTGTCAATTATATCACCATGTAATTTCTTTTATTTTGCCTCTTAAATCATAATGGTCATGTGTGTGCACATCCGAACTAAAATGATTTAAGTTAAGTCCAGCCTAGCACTTCCATAAATTCAAAAAAGAAAAATGTTCGTCCTTGTGGATAGCACAACAAGACTAGATCGTTTAATTTTCTTGATAAGCATCAAATGTGATTAATTAACATCTTAAATACTTAATACTCGCCTTGTGGATAGCACAACAAACTCATATTAAATATTTAATACTCTATTAATTAATCATGCTAGAAGGCGACGTTCGATATTCCAAATATCATTTGAACGCTTCAGACTTAATATTATTTCTTTGAGGGGTTTGTTATTATTTTGTCTCATCTTATTTAGCGCGCATGCACATATATATATAAAATATGCTTCATTTTATTAAACATGCGAAGCATGTTTGCATAAAATATAATATATATAATATTTAGCATGCAATATAGAATACTATATTCTACCCGAATTGATTATGGACTTTTATTCTAGTTTGGTTCATTAGAGCCACCAAGTGAACCAAAAGGTCAAACTTAGGAGTGCAAGAATTTAAATTTAAGCGTAACTATTACATTTAAACCCGGGCTCCATACAAACGGGTCTTCACGCGCTCCTTGCTCCTTGATCTCTAATTTCTTCAAGATAATTCTAAATATTTCTGTTACATTAAACTATTTAATTTAAATAGAAACTTTGATCAGCAGTTAAGGGGAAGTACATAGGAGGGAGATAGAATTTTACATCAAGAAAAAAATTAAAGAAGACGAGGTACGCAGACCCCATTTAATAAAACACATTTATTCAAGCATTCAACTAAAATAAAATCTAATCACATTGGTCAAATAGTCCATAATCAATCCCTATTTATTATCATACATATCACCATATATATCAATAAATAAATATTCATCTCATGAATTAAAACATTCCATATATATGTGAGTATCATTTAATGGGCAATTTTAAATTGCATGAAATTCAATTTCAAGATTAAAATAAACTTTTTATTTTAATTATAAAATTATTAAAAATATTATATATATATATATATATATATATATATATATAACCGAATATATATTATATATATAGTAACTGTCCCTTTTTAATAAATAAAAAAAAACTTCCTGGGACACTTTTGAAAACAAGTTCATGATTACTGTATATATATATATATATATATATATGTATAATATATCTATTATATATATATACGTTATATATATATAAGCTTAATGTGATAACCTTTTTGAAATCAAGGATTCTTTACAGAATGTTTCATAGCCTGGCACCTTTTATTTTTTTGGAAAAGCTAATCAACTTACGTTTCTTATATATACATATAAAGTATATCACGTAATTCCCACACAGCAAGTCGGCGGGAAAGAAAGAAAGAAAAAAGATAATAACGATTCCATCTTTTTTTTTTCTTCATAAAAATAATTTTATACAATTAATTATGTCCAATAAATTATTCTAAATACATACCCATATGTATATGAAATCAAAATAATTAATAATTGCATAAAGGTTTGGCTCTAATACCACTGTTGGGTTTGTACGAAATCGTGACGCAATCAAATTGTAAAAATTAGCGGAAGCATGGTATATCAGAGTTTAAAAAATTTCTACAAAACCATTACCCGGATCATCCTTTATGCAAATTATTAATTTAAAACGATAAATAAGAAGTTATGGAATCATACCCTTGTAGAACGAAACTTCCACAGGTACTAGTTCAACTCCTTGTTCTTCGTGATCTCCTTGAATTTTCGGGTTAGATTCCTTCCTTTGATCAACGTTAGGCACCCAAGTGTTTGGCCTCTAGAGGTGATCCACCAAGGAAGATGAATTATCAAGAAGGAGGGTGGTTGGCTTAGTTTTCTATCCTCTATGAAAAAGGAGTACTCTCCAACAATTAGAGTTTCATTCAGTAATATCTATTATAAGACTCCTCTTATATAGACATTGGTCAACCCTTCTAATCCTATTAGACACGAAATTTCTTTTAATTAATTAAACTCCTTTAATTAATTTAGGCTTCCCACCACATTGGGAATAATTAATTAAATTCATTTAATTAATTTGTCTCCTAATCTTATTAAGAATAAATGAGAGTACTAATATTAAATTAATTACTAAACTCCTTTAGAAATTTAAAATAATAATAATTATAATAATATTAATAAGACTCCTCTTATTAATTTATATTTAATATTTCCAAAATATTAAATAATAAACATTAAGCTATTTAATTTATTCTATCACTATAGATTAAATTAATTATACTTAATGTATTATTACGATTATGCCATTACCTTCTTAAATAATTATTTTTCCTTTTATGGTGTGACCCTTTAGGTTCTCCATATTAAACCGGTTGTGAATAAATCAATTAGAACAATTCTAATCTTATTTAAATAAATAAATTAAACTAATAATCTATTTAAATAAATAATATTTATTCTACAATAGGGATAAGCCTCCCTAGCGATCAATGACTTTCTAGATAATATAGATTTCAACATTAATCATAAAAGAACCTGTGAGTTAATAGTTACCATACAATTCAATCCTTTCCACCATACAATGTCCCAATTAAATATAAGACATGGATTTACTGTCAAGTCTTATTTTATTTAATTATATGTATTTCGCTTAGAAAATGCACAACTCCAAATAATGAAAATTAGAAACTCCTTTCTTATTTCATTTCACCTTGGCCAAGGATTCCTGGGTTGTCATTTAACGAATCACATGGGACATATCTCCTCTTTTACTAGAGGTGGTAGATTCTTTATTGATCATTCATTATCTCCATATGTAACTCATTATACCCAAGCATACCCTATATATGCCTTAAAAGGTCTTAAGGAATAAGTCAAAGTATAATTTGTTACATACAAGATACTATGATGATCTCAAGTCCAAGGATCACTTGTACTACTATCACATTAGGAATTCCTATTAGCAGGCGAGTAAATCTCCATTAGGTATTCCATAACGAATCACGTTCAGTGAACTTATTCTCCAATAAGCACCTACATACTTACTTTAGTGTCTCCACATAAATGATCATGAGATCAATCATCCTCATCCAATGAGCAAGCAACATATGTACCAATCTATCCGGATTTACTAATCCCCTTTTTAGTAATCCCACGATTGGGAACTATTTTAGTTTTAAAACTTTCTAAGAATTTAGATCTCATTAGCATGATCATCATCATGATTCTAAAAGCATTGCTTAAAACTATGGGTTATTTACATATTATAAAAACAGCAACATGTAGATAATTAAATGCCTTTAATAAATAAATATTTTATTAATAAATAAATAAGATTGTTTACAAAGTACGTGCTTTATCATCATACATGATTGGCTTGTATACACACTACTATCATTGGGGTTGTCTTTGAAGTTGAGTTAGCCTCCTGTGCTGAGGCCGGGGATGACCTGTACCTCCCGGGATGAGACCGGGACTGACCTGTACTTCCTAGGTTGAGACCAGGGTTAACCTGGCATCGCGATATTGAGACCGGGGTTGAACTGGCATCCCGGTACTAAGACCGGGGTTGACCTTTACCTCCCGGGTTGAGACCGGGGTTGACCTGTACCTCCCGGGTTGAGACCGGGACTGTCTTGTATCTCTCGGGTTGAGATCATAGTTGACATATACCTCCCGAGTTGAGACCGAGATTGACCTGTACCTCTCAGGTTGAGATTGGGGTTGACCTGTACCTCCCGGGTTGAGACCGGGGTTGACCTGTACCTTTCGAGTTGAGACCGTGGTTGATATGTACTTCTCGGGTTGAGACCGGGGCTGACCTGTACCTCCTAGGTTTAGATCGGGGTTGACCTGTACCTCCGGGGTTGAGACCGGGGCTGACCTGTACCTCCCGGGTTGAGACCAGGGCTGACCTGTACCTCCCGGGTTGAGATCGGGGTTGACCTGTACCTCCTAGGTTAAGACCGGGGCTGACCTGTACCTCCTAAGTTAAGACCAGGGTTTACCTGTACCTCCCGGGTTGAGACCGGGGCTGACCTGTACCTTCCGGGTTAAGACCAAGGCTGATCTATACCTCCCGGGTTGAGACCGGGGTTGACCTATACCACCCGGGTTGAGACCGGGGTTGAGTTAACTGTTTTACCCCTCCTGCAGGGTTAGTAACAGGAACACAAAATTTCAATTGTCTACAACAGAATTGAAGAAAATTCTGAGTGTCTACAGATGTCCCTCTTTATAATGTTTATGTAATATAATGAAATGAACAGGATAAAGATTGCTAGACAATGGGAATATGAGGAATGCAAATGTAATGCAATTCATGACATGTTATGTGATGAATGTTAGATGCCTTTGAGGGGTTAGTGTTATCATTTAATGTTTACGTTACTTTTTGCTTGGGATAACGTCATTCATCATAACCTATGGGGCAGCACTGTCAGGCGATTACAGGTAGGATATCACTGATAGGCTATCTCAAACTATCCTCATCACTTTCTGCTGGGAATGACGTTACTTATGATAGCTTTTGTGGATTCTCTGGACGCCTACCTCGAATGGCATCTTGCAAAGTCAAGATGACTACCGAATCATTCTCAGTGCCTCCTTTGAGTATCTGTATAACAGATTTCATCATCTCCTCTGTGGAGATAGATTGATATACTGTCTTTACCGCCGGATCATTCCCGATGCTTCGCTGGAGTTGTTGCCAAAGGTGATGTCACCGAATCGTTTCCAATGCATTCGTTGGGGTTGTGCCAATAGAAGCGGTCCTACATGCGATAGCTGCGGGTCTACCTGCGGCTCCACGTGGCAGGGCCCATGTGTCGGGTCCCGTTGTATCGAAGTAGTTGCACTCCGAGCAATGCGAGGTCATATTCGAAACTTCCTAACTTTTGATCGGAGCTTCTGTTTGAGGCGTGCTATACCTTCCCGAAAAACCCTCGCCGAGAGTGTCACAATGACATGGGAGTAAATCTTTTTCGAGTACAAAAGACAGGTTCATAACCAAGTCTTCGATTCCTCACAGTTTATCAGTTGAGATGTCTTGCGCTGTTTCCACTTGGGATCATTGTTATGGTTCTTTCGGACCTTGGTGACGTCAACTCGGCTCGATTTTGACCGAATCGGGTTTAAGTTCGTGAAATAATCAATTCTCCCGGGGTTGCCTTTATTACTGGCATGGCCTTCGACTGACTTTCCATGGTTGTCTCCAAGGTTTGGATTCCAGCCGATTCTGTTTGTTCTCAGGATTGCCTCCGAGGCTGACTTGGTTCTTCCAGGTTTGTCTCTAGAGACGATGTAAGGCTTCAGGGTTGTCTCCGAAGTTGAGTTGGACTATCGGGCTAAGGTCGGGGATGACCTGTACCTCCCGGGATGAGACCGGGGGTGGCCTGTACCTCCCGGGTTGAGACCGGGGTTAACCTGGCATCCCAGTATAGAGATCGGGGTTGAACTGGCATCCACGTATTGAGACTAGAGCTGACATGTACCTCTAGGGTTGAGACTGAGGCTTACTTGTTCCTCTTGGGTTGAGATCGGGGTTGACCTGTACCTCCCAGGTTGAGACCAGGGTTGACCTGTACCTCCCGGGTTGAGATCGGAGTTGACCTGTACCTCCAGGGTTGAGATCAGGGTTGACCAGTTCCTCCCGGGTTGAGACCGGGGCTGACTTGTACCTCTCAGGTTGAGACCGGGGTTGACCTGTACCTCTCGGGTTAAGACCGGGGTTGACCTGTACCTCCCAAGTTAAAATCGGGGTTGACCGGTACCTCTTGGATTGAGACTGGGGCTGACTTGTACCTCCCGGGTTGAGACCGGGGTTGACCTGTATCTCCTAGGTTGAGAATGGAGCTAACCTGTACCTCTCGGGTTGAGACCGGGGCTGACCTGTACCTTCTGGGTTGAGAACGGGGCTGACCTGTTCCTCCCGGGTTGAGACCGGGGTTGACCTGTACCTCCCAGGTTGAGACAGGGGCTGACCTGTACCGCTTTGGTTGAGACCGGGGTTGACCTGTACCTCCCGGGTTGAGACCGGGGCTGACCTGTACCTCCCAAGTTGAGACCGGGGCTGACTTGTACCTCCCGGGTTGAGACCGGGGTTGACCTGTTCCTCCCGAGTTGAGACTGGGGTTGACCTGTTGGGAGCTATCGTTTACACTCCTAAATTAACCTCACTTTTACTTCACAAGTTTAAATAATGAGCACGGTAGTAAGCAAGGATCGATCCAACAGAGAGTGATTTATTTTATATTTATCCTATAATTTTTAATTAAAAAAAGGGGGTTTTGAATTAATTAAACTAAATTATCAAGAATAAAGTAATAACAATTAACAATGAATAAAAAGCTTCAGTTCTTCTGTTCATTATCACCATTTCACAACTATAGAGTAATTAAGTTATACAGTATTTACCTTTCAATGAAACTAATAGCCCTAGGTAACAACAAGCTCTGCTACCCAAAACTCCCATTAGATTGTCACTCAAGGAAACAAGCTCTTCACAAGATTCTGACCATTATATAACCTAGAACAAGCTCTTTAGATTTAATATAACAGCAGCATTAAGAACTAGGGAATTAGACTATTCCAAGCAACAAACACATAAGCTCGGATTGTTTAACTTATCTTCTAATAATCATAGCAATACTCAAAAGCTTGTCTACAATCAGGTATTACTAATCGCTACTTGTGATTAGGAACAATATCAATTACATGTAATACTATTCCTTGATCTAGCATATGACACCAATTCACTAATTTAATCCTACAGAATCACGTTAGAAAATTGAATAGCATACAAGAAGTTAAAATAGATTATCGGAATAAATCTCATGCAAGAAGGTATAAATAAAATAAAATTGATCAAACCGTTAATTATGAATAAGGTTCAACATTCCTTCCGAACTGAATTGAAATTATTAGATCATCCTTCAAGCAAACATAGATCTAATATAAAAGAAAATAAGATCTGACAATACAAGAGAATGGATCCTCTTTTTATAACTATTAAAACCTAAGCCTTCCATACCCTAGCTGCCTTCCTTAATTATGCCGAGTTTTATTCGCGACAGGAAATTAGCATTAGATATACCGCCTACCCGCCCCAGCGGGGGTTCATAAAGCAAAGACCCCACCCTAGCGGGATTTCACACTAGCTTTTAATTGCCGACCTCTTCCTTTTTGAAGCTGGTGAATCCATATGGTCATTATTACATGTTCGTGGCCCACTACATTCATTTGCAAGGTGCTTAAGTAACATTAATTTAATTTCTTGAAACTGTGGCCCATGTGGCATCCTTCCTCTTTCAAGCTGCTACCAACGTGACAAAGGAATTCCATGTAACTTTGTTGAATTTGGAATTGCAAGCTGCTGAGTGCTGACCATGGTGATGGTCATTTCGTGGGCCCATGCTACAATAGAGAAGGAACGCGAGCTACTCTATTCCACTAACAAATCCTGTGTGCCACTAGGACTTGAGCTGCTTGGGAGAAGGAATTCTTGAGCTGCTTCTCAATTGAACCCATGTGCTGCCCACTTTGTTAATATATAATATACTCTCCTTAAGCAAGATGCTCAATCCTTTATCTAATTGACACCATCCGTGAGGTGCTTAGATTAATTGAGCGTGAGCTGCTTGGACTACACTACTAATTTTGGAATTCCTTTTAGCTTGATGATGACAACGTGGCCCTTCTTGGAGTAACAATCCTTGAGTTTAATATCATTAAATCCGAATAGGAATAGGAGAAGTGCTACTGGGCCAATCCTTTAATTGTTTGCTTATTTCATAGCCCACTTGAATTGTATGAAGATTCAATTCGTGACCTACTTGACTTGTGAGAAGCTTGTTAACAATCCTTTTCCAGCTGCTATGTAACGACCAGGAATTTTAAGCTCCTTATTAATTTTATATGTGATTTAAAATTTTAGGAGTTAATTTTTCAAACTTATTTAAATCTTATGTGGTTATGTGCTTATGTGAATTTAACCTATGCAAATAAATGTTAAGATTTTTATTGAAGGAAATCACTAATGGTTATTTAAATTAGTAGATTAACCCTGAGACTTTTATATCAGAATATTGATAAAAGTGTTAGTAAATTATATATTCAAATTTCTTGAATATGGTGTAGAGATTAATCAGGATTAATTATTTATATTTGAGTAATTAATTGATAACGTATGAAATTATTATTGTTGTTGATTTATAATTATTATGAATAAATAATAATTAATGAACTGGGAGTAATTAATTGATAATGTGATGATTAATTATTATTATGAATAAATAATAATTAATGAGTAAGAGATTAATAAATATAATATTTATTTGATTAACTGATTTATTATTTTTATACAATCATGTGATAAGTAAACCTTTAATATATAGTAGTTACCTTTATATATTGTATAAGGTGCAGGGTAACATATTTGATATGGCTATATAATATGTATATAGACTATATAATAAATTTAATTACTTTATGTGAGTTACATTATATTATGACTTATGTAACATAATATGGGTGGTAGACATTAATGTATGCCCTAGTGACATATAGTAATAAACAATTGCTAGTTGGTAAATGATTTCAATAAGTTCTTAATTGAAATGATAAACGTTACGGGATAATGAGTAATAATAAAACCCAATTTCTTTATATTCAGTGTTAATAGAAAATGTACATGGATTATATGTATATACCTTACTTGATGCATTATATCATTATTTGTTCATTAGAAATAACATTGTAGCTCCCATTTAAATGTATATGGAATGGATACATGTAGCTTAAGTATATACTATATGTATAAATATATATAACATTGGTACATGGAATGCAAGTTGCTAAGTTAATATGAGAGCCCCTCTTCTCTTCATTCTTCATACGTAAACTCCCATATGGCTACACCAGTCTACTTCTCATCATTTTCTTCACAGCTATAGCTAATCATGAGATGGGGAGTGGGTTTCATAATTTGATTTACGAATTACTCAACCACCAATCCTTGACCATTATGTAATCTTGCTATCCTATGGTTTGATTTGGTGAACAATTGCTTGAACCGTGTATTCATTTGTCTATATAAGAGCTCTTCTCCTTCTCATTTTGAAATGCTGAGATTTTCATGTAACTATAGAATTGCTAGTGAGTTATTGTAAGTTATCAGTGAGAGAGATTGTTATATAGCAGCAAGTATAGTTCATATTAACAGAGGTACATTTCACATTCTTGTTCTTCCATGTCAATTCATTGATTATGCTATTTGAATGTTAATTGGATTATGAAGTATGTTGTTTAAGTGTTAAATGAGTTAGTAATCATGCTAGAACTATTTTATGTCTGGAGCATGAAGGAATTCATATGAATTTTCTGAGATGGGTTTCTGGTTCTGCCGAATAGGAAGTTTTCTCTAGTTTGGCCGGACACCGGCGCAGCTGCGCCGGGTTTATACCTGGTGCCTGCGCAGCTGCGCAGGTTCCTGTGACCAGTTTTTTATTTCCTGCTTCTGTTAAGTTGCTGTGATAACAGTTGGTAGCTATTTGGACATGCATAAAAGATGATGTTAACTCATAGTACATGTTCCTTGATGCCTACATACAAAATTTTGACCATATAGTACATGTTATGGAAAGAAAGCTTATGGTTTTGAAATGAACCTAGACTAGTTAAAGTGGACTTTGTTATAAACTTAGCATATGTACATTCTGATTTTTGGCAAGAATGATAGTGTCGTTTATATGAACATAGAATGCATGATTAGTATTGAACGCACTAGTATACGTGTTTGAAAAACTCAAAGGTTTACAAAAGAAAACTTATAGTTTTGAATGCGAACTTTGTCATATAAGTAGTATGTTTATATTCTAATTTTTAGAGCACGACCGTATGGTCTATATGGACATGAGAACTTAGCTTAAAGTGTTAGTCATACACTAGCATACTTGATTGAAAGTTTCAAGAGGTTTTTCAAGCGAAACTTAAAAACTTTCAAGGTAAACATAACCAAGACTTGTGTCGTTTAGATTAGGACCACTTGAATACATGTATGTGACTTATATAAGCATTCTAGTACATGTGAATCACGGCTATGAGAGGCTTTACATATATCGTATTGTCCTTGTGGACTTAGTATATTTTTAAAAGAGAACTTAAGATGTGAAAGTAAATAACATCAAATACCATGTGAATGATATTATGACCATGAAAGCATGTGTATTAGAGTTCGTTATGCCTATAAGCATATTAACATAGACCTCGTTTGGTCAAAGCGTGAATTTTGCATATGCACGTATTCATAAGAAATGAATTTCTGAAGCACGAACTACGTGATTAAAGTATATGTGTGTAGTATACTCGAGCATACATATTATATATTGTTTAGCCTTGTTATATGAAAACATGACTTTAAATTGGATTAGGATGAGCATGCTAGGTTTTCAAACTTGAAATTATAAAACTTATAAACATGAATGTTGATTTATATCAGTAACTGGAAGTGCTATGTGTTCAAGCCTATATTGACGCATAGAAACTAAGTAATCTAAAGTTAGTAAATCTAAAGACAGGATTAGATTGACTTACGTGAACTATGTGATAGAATTATATAATGACTAGATTCTTGTATGTGTGAACTTATATTAGTTTATATATACTAATTGGAGAGATCGACTTGTTAATATTAGGTCGTTCCAACGCCGTTTAATTAAAGCTAGAATTATGTGTAGCTAAGCAAACAGGCAAGTTCCCTATCTTCCTCAAGTTATATTTGAGCAAGTATCCTAGACCCTTGTATTACTTTATTCAACGGATATTATAAGCAAGTATCCGAACCTTACTTTTATTGTGCAAGTATTCTAAATTCTTGCACTAATTTATTTAATGACTCAAGTAAGCGAGATTCTAAACTTCACCTTTATTGTGTAAGTTCCTGAACTTCACTCTCTGATTGTGCAAGTTCCTTTGAAACCATTCTTGTATTATATGCAAGTCTCCCTAACTTTACTCAAATTTATATTGAGCAGGGTATTATTATATTGCAAGTTTTGCTGAACTACTGTTTTATTTGAGAAAGTTTTCTTGACTTATACTTATTTATTGTACAAGTATCCGGACCCTATTGTGCAACTATTCTAAATTCTTGTACTACCTTATTCAATGAACCGTGTAAGCGAGTTTCTAAACTTCACTTGTTTTTGGTGAAAGTTTCCTATCCTTCTCATATTGTATTGAGCAGGTTATTATTGTATTATGAAAGTTCCCCGAACTTCACATTTTGAGTATTGTGAAAGTTCCCCGAACTTCACATTTTGAGTATTGGGAACTTAAAGTTCCCCGAACTTCACATTTTGAGTATTGTGAAAGTTCCCCGAACTTCACACTTTGGTTATTTTGCAAGTTCCCGAACTTCATTTATTTATTATGCAAGTTCTCTAAACTTATACAAACTCGTATATTGTGCAAGTATCTTATCTTTCTGTTTACTTTACTCAAAGAACGTTGTACGCAAATGTCCTAACCTATGTATTTACTTTATGCAAGGGATCTATTATGGTGAAATTCTCCGAATTTCACTCTTTGATATTATAAGTGTCTAAGCTTATGCATTTATTTTATGCAAGGAATCTATTACCGTGCAAGTTCCCCGAATTTCACACGTAGAGTATTATGCAAGTTCCCCGAAATTCACACATTGAGTATTGTGCAAGTTCCCCGAACTTACACAAATTCATATATTGTGCAAATTCTAAACTTCACTTTGTGCAAGTTCTCTATCCTTCTCATATTGTATTGAGTAGGTTATTGTTGAATCGAAAGTTGTTTACTTAATTGCTTGAACTTTATTTCCAAGCATGTTATTTAGTGGTTTAATTACTTATCAATTATTCCACATTGATATTATTGATGTCCGCACCTAGTGCATTTGAGCTCGTACAGTCTTGGACTTGTACAATATTCAAGGTTCTAAATTTCTTGAACTATGTCAGTAAGAGTCTGAACCTTTGCTCGGTCAGACTAGTGTATGAAGTTTTCTTTGAAGCTATCCAAACCAATTGATGGTAAAGATTCTTAGACGGAACAGAACACCCCTCATATGTAGGAGTGTGCCCAGGTATCTAATATATATGATACGAGTAAGTAGATATAAGTGTTATGCATATTCACGTTGTGCCCGAGGCTGATCTCCTCGAGGTACTAAGTTTTCTGTAGCCAGTAGCCAGTAATCCAAAGGGTCAATTAGCTATTGAACCCATTGGAAAGTTATAGTTCAGAGTCTACTCAACTATCAGTCATTCTAAAGGCAATTATTATCTTTGCTTTTAAATATTCATATTGTTGAATTGTTCAGATATTCATATCGTTGAATCTATCTAATATTCATATTATTGAATCATTCTATTATTCATATTGTTGAATCGTTCAGATATTCATATTATTGAATCGTTATAATATTCATATTGTTGAATCGTTCAGATATTCATATTATTGAATCGTTCTAATATTCATATTGTTGAATCTTTAAGATATTCATTTTGTTGAAATCATTGTCAGATATTTTTCCATTCATCATGATATATCTTTTAATTTTGTATTTAAACTTGCTAAGAAAACTTATTGCTCATTCTTGCTATATCATGACTTATATTGTAGTTAAGCCCGAGCCCTCAAGGAAGGACAAGGGTAAAGGAAAGATAGAGGATGGTTTGCAAGGAGAAGACTTTGTCTTTATGATTTGTTTAATTACTGTTAATGTAATATGAACCCTAATGTTTATTCTAGGGTATATTTGTATTGATGTATTAAGGTTATCGAATCTTGGGACTAGTAACACCTTTTGAATGAACGACGTACGTTTATTATATTCCGCAGTTTAGTTATCGTATGTTACTTAAAGGTGGATGTTAGTATTGTTTCATGGCGACCGGACCGGGGTCAGAGGACCCAGATTCGGGGGTGTCACATGCTAAATCCAAAAGCTAATAGGAATGTATGCTGCTTCAATTTGTGGGCTTCTAGGAGTAGGAATCCATACCCAATTGTAATAAGAGAATGCCCACGTGAATGCATAAGTATTAGAATACTTAAAAGGCCCACTTGCTAATTCCTTTAATTGTACGGCTCCATCAATTGTCGAATTAGGTCAGCCCAATTGGTCTGAATTTCATCCTTTTAGATCATTTCCAATTCATTTCATTCATTTAAGCTTAATTCACCTGAAAACAATAAAACACCTTATTAAGCACATATCCATATGAAACATGTAATAAAACTAAATATAAAGGAATAATAATCATCGAATATTATGTACTTATCAAATTCCCCCACACTTTGCCTTTTACACGTCTTCGTGTAAACCAATAGTTTGATTTCCAAAAATAATTCTACTCAACCATTATGTCAAAAGATTTTAAAATCAAATCATGATTATCAATACTAAACCCACAAAAACATAATCAATGTTCATCAATTAACTCACGATAACCACCTTGCCATTTCACCAATAAATTTCATTAAGTCAAATTGTAATCACATAAACACTCTTCTATGATCGACACACTCACTCAACTTAGTTACCATGGAGCAAAAACCGTGCACACCACTCAAAAACTCAAAACATATTTTTCCTGCTTTATTTTTTTTCTCCAGGACCCTTTCATTTTTCCTCTTTGTGTCCAGTGAATGCATTTTATGCTCCGTTTCACCATCCTCAATCATTCTTTTGTATGTGAGTGCATTTTATGCTCCATCTCACTTATTCGCGCGTGTTCATGGGAGAGTGCATTTTACGCTCCATCTCATCCCACCACATGACTTCTCTTTTGTGACTTTTTCAATAATTTATTTGATTTTCAACTTTTCTGATTTTTTTTCACATGGTCCTGCAAAAAGCATAAGTAGTTCAATAGTTCTAGAGTATGAGATTAGTGCACATAGACAACTCCACAAATAACTTAGCCAACTAAGCATATATCAAATGTTCAAGTACTCATGGGACACAATTCAAATCACATCAATTACTATGGATCATGACTTAGTGTTTCTCAATCATTAACCAATTAAGCATTAAACAGATTTTGAATTTTTAGCATTGATTCCCATTTGTTGAATTTGTCCTTCGAACACATAGGCAAATAGAATCATGGAATCCAATTTTTTTCAAAAATTTTCACAAGCATCAAAATTTTCTATTCCCTATCAAAATCGGCAGATCAAATATCTCTAAAAATAAAATAAAAACCTAAGTCTTTCCCCCCACACTCAAACCTGACATTGTCCCCAATGTAAGAAAATCATGCAAAGAAGAAAGAACTACAACTAACAAATTAAAAAGAAAAGGGATAGAAAGATCTAATCTGAATTCTTGGGTTGCCTCCCAAGCAGCTGCCCTTGTTTATTGTCATTAGCTTGACATTTTCCTCTCTTCTATGTAATTGGACTTGTGAACTTTAAGTGGACTGGTAGCTGTTTCATCATTAATTGAGGAACATTGTATACTTTATGATTCTACTCCTTTCCAGCCACTAAATCCTCCTCGTATAATTATATTCGATCAAAATATTCCTGCACTATAGAGTCAACAACATCAGTAGAAGAAACAGACTTAATATTACCAAGATAACTTTAAACTTCATATATGCTGAACTAGATATGTGCCACATCCAATTCCATAGTGAAGGTCCCATGGTATGTATCATATAGTGTCTTCTCTGTTTGCACCGATGAATCATCTATATCCTCTTTGTAAAGATCTGCAGAACTTATCAAATTGTTCTCCTCTTCCTCTTGTTCATCCTTGTCAGACTTTGAATACTTGATTTCTTCTTCAAATTCAATAGTAGCCTCAAGCACTTCCAACTGATTTCCACTAGTGAACTCCTCATCTTCACATCCCAGGGTAATTGTACTTACATTCTCAATAGTTTGAGAGGGTAACCTCCCTAAGCCTTGAGATTCCAAGCTCCCTACCATGACTGCAAGCTGACCCACTTGGTTCCTCAATTCTTGAATAGAAGTCCTTGTATCCTGCTGGAACTGTTGTGTCTGGTTCATGAATGCTTTGAACATATCCTCAAGAGATGGTCCCGAATTGGTAAGTACTTCTTCGGTATATGTGGGGCACTGAGGTTGAGTCTGCTGAAAATCCTGTTGCATACTTGAAAAGACGGGTTGCAATGGTGGCCTAGTACCTTCATAGCTCAGGTTGGGATGATCTCTCCATCCAAAATTATGAGTGTCTGCCCAAGGATCACATTGATGTGGATTTTGTCTGGAGAATGTCCCCACAGCATTAACTTGATGAACAATTACATCCTCTTGCACTATGGGACAATCATTTGTCGTATGCCCTGATTTTGAGCAAATTCCACATACTTTTGCAACTTGCATATTCCCTGTTGTTAATTGTTGCACCACAGCAGTTAAGTTAGAAATATGTTGTATCAATTCACTCATGCTTACCTCACTTACCCTTTGTGGAGCATGAGTCATCCTAGTACCATACTGCTGTGAGTTAGCTGCCATGGTTGCAATTAAGTTCTTTGCAGTGTTTGGAGTTTTGTCTACCAGTGCTCCTCCACTTGCTGCATCAATCATGCTTCTATCCATTGGTAGCAACCCCTCATAGAAGTACTGTATCAAGCAATGATCATCAGTTCCGTGCGGTGGACAGCTGGAACACTACTTCTTGAACCTTTTCCAATACTCATAGAGATTTTCTCCATTGAACTGCCTGATTTCACATATCTCCTTCCTTATATCAGCAACTCTTGACGCAGGAAAATACCTCTCCAAGAATAACCTTTGCATGTTAGTCCATTATCGTATCGATCCTGAACGAAGATAGTATAACCAGTATTTAGCCAAATCTGCTATTGAGAAAGGAAAAAGTCTAAGCTTGATCTGCTCCTCCGTCACTCCTTGTGATTTCATCGTGGAACACATCACATGGAACTCCTTTAGATGCGTATATGGATTTTCACCTGTAAGACCACGAAAAATAGGCATAAAGCGAATTAGTCCGTAGTTAAGTTCAAAAGCAACATCTAAGGTAGGATATTCAATACACAAAGATGGTTGATCAAGATCAGGAATAGCCAGTTGTTTCAAAGTCCGGTTGTTGTTCGGCACCGCCATCTTTTTCTTTTTAAGTGTTGAAACAAGAGCTTCTTTTGTATCTGCAGTTTTCTCTATCTCTTGATCAAAATTTAAGTTAATAGAGTGAGAGGATTGAGGCATAAAACAAAAAGAAAAAGAAAAATAAAATAATAAAAATAAATGAAAACAAAGAATAAACAAAAATAAATAACACTCCCCGGCAACGGCGCCAAAATTTGGGAGCTGTCGTTTACACTCTTAAATTAACCTCACTTTTACTTCACAAATTTAAATAATGAGCACAGTCGTAAGCAAGGATTGATCCCACAGAGAGTGACTTGTTTTATATTTATCCTATGATTTCTAATAAAAACGGTGGTTTTGAATTGATTAAACTAAATTATCAAGAATAAAGTAATAAAATTAACAATGAATAAAAAGCTTCAGTTCTTCAGTTCAGTATCACCTTTTCACAACTATAGAGTAATCAAGTTGTATAGTATTTACCTTTCAATGAAACTAATAACCTTAGGTAACAACAAGCTCTGCTACCCAAAACTCCCCTTAGATTGTCACTCAATGTAACAAGCTCTTCACAAGATTCTAACCATTATATAACCGAGAACAAGCTCTCTAGATTTAATATAACAACAGCATTGAGAACTAGCGAATTAGACTATTCCAAGTAACAAACACATAAGCTCGGATTGTTTAACTTGTCTTCTGATAATCATAACAATACTCTAAAGCATTTCCATAATCAGGTATTACTAATCGCTACTTGTGATTAGGAACAATATCAAGTAGATGTAATACTATTCCCTGATCTAGCATATGACACCAATTCACTAATTTAATCCTGCAGAATCACGTTAGTAAATTGAATAGCATACAAGAAGTTAAAGTAGATTATCGGAAAAAAGCTCATGCAAGAAGGTATAAATAAAATAAACTTGATCAAACCGTTAATTATGAATAAGGTTCAACATCCCTTCCAAACTGAATTTAAAATATTAGCTCATCCTTCAAGAAAACCTAAATCTAATATGAAAGAAAATAAGATCTGAAAATACAAGAGAATGGATCCTCTTTTTATAACTATTAAAACCTAAGCCTTCCATACCCTAGCTGCCTTCCTTGATTATGCCGAGTTCTATTCGCGAAAGGAGACTAGCATTAGATATACCGCCTACCCGCCCCCAGCGAGGGTTCACAAAGCAAAGACCCCGCCCTAGCGGGATTTCACACTGTTCAGCTTTTAATTGCCGACTTTTTCCTTTTTGAAGCAGGTGAATCCATGTGGTCATGATTACATGTTCGTGGCCCACTACATTTATTTGCAAGGTGCTTAAGTAACATTCATTTAATTGCTTGAAACCATGGCCCATGTGGCATCCTTCCTCTTTCAAGCTGCTGCCAACGTGACAAAGGAATTCCATATAACTTTGTTAAATTTGGAATAGCAAACTGCTGAGTGCTGACCATGGTGATGGTCATTTCGTGGGCCCATGCTACAATAGAGAAGGAACGCGAGCTTCTCTATTCCACTAACAAATTCGTGTGCCACTAGGACTTGAGCTACTTGGGAGAAGGAATTCGTGAGCTGCTTCTCAATTGAACCTATGTGCTGCCCACTTTGTTAATATATAATATACTCTCCTTAAGCAAGATGCTCAATCCTTTATCTAATTGACACCATCTGTGAGGTGCTTAGATTAATTGAGCGTGAGCTGCTTGGACTACACTACTAATTTTGGAATTTCTTTTAGCTTGATGATGACAACGTGGCCATTCTTGGAGTAACAATCCTTGAGTTTAATATCATTAAATTCGAATAGGAATAGGATAAGTACTGCTGGGCCAATCCTTTAATTGTTTGCTTGAATTGCATGAAGATTCAATTCGTGACCTACTTGACTTGTGAGAAGCTTGTTAACAATCCTTTTCTAGCTGCTAAATCCAAAAGCTAATAGGAATGTATGCTGCTTTAATTCGTGGGCTTCTAGGAGTAGGAATTCGTGCCCAATTGTAATAAGAGAATGCCCACATGAATGCTTAAGTATTAGAATACTTAAAAGGCCCACTTGCTACTTCCTTTAATTGTACGGCTACATCAATTGCCGAATTGGGTCAGCCCAATTGGTCCGAATTTCATCCTTTTAGATCATTTCCAATTCATTTCATTCATTTAAGCTTAATTCACCTCAAAATAATAAAACACCTTATAAAGCACATATCTAAATGAAACATGCAATAAAACTAAATATAAAGGAATAATAATCATCGAATATTATGTACTTATCAAATTCCCCCACACTTAGCCTTTTACACGTCTTCGTGTAAACCAAAAGTTTGATTTCCAAAAACAATTCTATTCAACCAATATGTCAAAAGATTTTAAAATCAAATCATGATTATCAATACTAAACCCACAAAAACATAATCAATGTTCATCAATTAACTCACGATAACCACCTTGCCATTTCACCAATAAATTTCATTAAGTCGAATTGTGATCACATAAGCACCTTCTATGATCGACACACTTACTCAACTTAGTTACCATGGAACAAAAATTGTGCACATCACTCAAAAACTCAAAACATATTTTTTTATGCTTTATTTTTTTTCTCCAGGACCCTTTCATTTTTCCTCTTTGTGTCCAGTGAATGCATTTTATGCTCCGTTTCACCTTCCTCAATCATTCTTTTGTAAGTGAGTGCATTTTATGCTCCATCTCACTTAATCGCACGTGTTCATGGGAGAGTGCATTTTACGCTCCATCTCATCCCACCACATGACTTCTCTTTTGTGACTTTTTCAACAATTTATTTGATTTTCAACTTTTCTGATTTTTTTTCACATGGTCCTTCAAAAAGCATAAGCAGTTCAATAGTTCTAGAGTATGAGATTAGTGCACATAGACAACTCCACAAATAACTTAGCCAACTAAGCATATATCACATGTTCAAGTACTCATGGGACACAATTCAAATCACATCAATTACTATGGATCATGACTTAGTGTTTCTCAATCATTAACCAATTAAGCATTAAACAGATTTTGAATTTTTAGCATTGATTCCCATTTGTTGACTTTGTCCTTCGAACACATAGGCAAATAGAATCATGGAATCCAATTTTTTTCAAAAATTTTCACAAGCATCAAAATTTTCTATTCCCTATCAAAATCGGCAGATCAAATATCTCTAAAAATAAAATAAAAACCTAAGTCTTTCCCCCCACACTCAAACCTGACATTATTCCCAATTTAAGAAAATCATGCAAAGAAGAAAGAACTACAACTAACAAATTAAAAAGAAAAGGGATAGAAAGATTTAATCTAAATTCTTGGGTTGCCTCCCAAGCAGCTGCCCTTGTTTATTGTCATTGACTTGACATCTTCCTCTCTTTTATGTTATTGGACTTGTGAACTTTAAGTGGACTGGTAGTAGTTTCATCCTTAATTGAGGAACATTGTATACTTCATAATCCTGCTCCTTTCCAGCCACTAAATCCTCCTCGTATAATTGTATTCGATCAAAATATTCCTGCACTATAGAGTCAACAACATCAGTAGAAGAAACAAATTTAATATTACCAAGATACCTTTTAACTTCATATATGCTGAACTGGACATGTGCCTCATCCAAGTCCATAGTGAAGGTCCCATGGTATGTATCATGTAGTGTCTTCGCTGTTTGCAGCGATGAATCATCTATATCCCCTTTGTAAAGATCTGCAGAACTTATCAAATTGTTCTCCTCTTCCTCTTGTTCATCCTTGTCAGACTTGGAATACTTGATTTCTTCTTCAAATTCAATAGTAGCCTCAAGCACTTCCAACTGATTTCCACTAGTGAACTCCTCATCTTCACATCCCAGGGTAATTGTACTTACGTTCTCAATAGTTTGAGAGGGTGACCTCCCTAAGCCTTGAGATTCCAAGCTCCCTACCGTGGCTTCAAGCTGACCCACTTGGTTCCTTAATTCTTGAATAGAAGTCCTTGTATCCTACTGGAACTGTTGTGTCTGGTTCATGAATGCTTTGAACATATCCTCAAGAGATGGTCCCGAATTGGTAAGTAATTCTTCAATATATATGGGGTACTGAGGTTGAGTCTGCTGAAAATCTTATTGCATACTTGAAAAGACGGGTTGCAATGGTGGCCTAGTACCTTCATAGCTCAGGTCGGGATGATCTCTCCATCCGAAATTATGAGTGTCTGCCCAAGTATCACATTGATGTGGATTTTGTCTGAAGAATGTCCCCACAGCATTAACTTGGTGAACAATTACAACCTCTTGCACTATGGGACAATCATTTGTCGTATGCCCTGATTTTGAGCAAATTCCACATACTTTTGCAACTTGCATATTCCCTATTGTTAATTATTGCACCACAGCAGTTAAGTTAGAAATCTGTTGTATTAATTCACTCGTGCTTACCTCACTTACCCTTTGTCGAGCATGAGTCATCCTAGTACCATACTGCTATGAGTTGGCTGTCATGGTTGCAATTATGTTTTTTACAGTGTTTGAAGTTTTGTCTACCAGTGCTCCTCCACTAGCTGCATCAATCATGCTTTTATCCATTGGTAGCAACCCCTCATAGAAGTACTGTATCAAGTAATGATCATCAATTCCGTGCGATGGACAGCTGGAACATAATTTCTTGAACCTTTCCCAATACTCATAGAGATTTTCTCCATTGAACTGCCTGATTTCACATATCTCCTTCCTTATATCGGCAACTCTTGACGCAGGAAAATACCTCTCCAAGAATAACCTTTGCATGTCAGTCCATGATCGTATTGATCTTGAAGGAAGATAGTATAACCAGTCTTTATCCAAATCTACTTTTGAGAAAGGAAAAAGTCTAAGCTTGATTTGCTCCTCCGTCACTCTTTGTGATTTCATCGTGGAACACACCACATGGAACTCCTTTAGATGCGTATATGGATTTTCACCTGTAAGACCATGAAAAATAGGCAAAAAGTGAATTAGTCCGTAGTTAAGTTCAAAAGCAACATCTAAGGTAGGATATTCAATACACAAAGATGGTTGATCAAGATCTGGAATAGCCAGTTGTTTCAATGTCCGGTTGTTGTTCAGCATCGCCATCTTTTCCTTTTTAAGTGTTGGAACAAGAGTTTCTTTTGTATCTGCAGTTTTCTCTATCTCTTGATCAAAATTTAAGTTAATTGATTAAACTAAATTATCAAGAATAAAGTAATAAAATTAACAATGAATAAAAAGCTTCAGTTCTTCAGTTCAGTATCACCTTTTCACAACTATAGAGTAATCAAGTTGTACAGTATTTACCTTTCAATGAAATTAATAACCCTAGGTAACAACAAGCTCTGCTACCCAAAACTCTCCTTAGATTGTCACTCAATGAAACAAGCTCTTCACAAGATTCTAACCATTATATAACCTAGAACAAGCTCTCTAGATTTAATATAACAGCAGCATTAAGAACTAGGGAATTAGACTATTTCAAGCAACAAACACATAAGCTCGGATTGTTTAGCTTGTCTTCTGATAATCATAGCAATACTCTAAAGCTTTTTCATAATCAGGTATTACTAATCGCTACTTGTGATTAGGAACAATATCAATTAGACGTAATACTATTCCTTGATCTAGCATATGACACCAATTCACTAATTTAATCTTGCAGAATCACATTAGTAAATTGAATAGCATACAAGAAGTTAAAGTAGATTATCAGAATAAATATCATGCAAGAAGGTATAAATAAAATAAACTTGATCAAACGGTTAATTATGAATAAGGTTCAACATCCCTTCCAAACTGAATTGAAAATATTAGCTCATCCTTCAAGCAAACCTAGATCTAATATGAAAGAAAATAAGATCTAAAAATACAAGAGAATGGATCCTCTTTTTATAACTATTAAAACCTAAGCCTTCCATACCCTAGCTGCCTTCCTTGATTATGCCGAGTTCTATTCGCGAAAGGAAATTAGCATTAGATATACCGCCTACCCGCCCCAGCGAAGGTTCACAAAGCAAAGACCCCGCCCCAACGGGATTTCACACTGGTCAGCTTTCAATTGCCGACTTTTTCCTTTTTGAAGCTGGTGAATCCGTGTGGTCATGATTACATGTTCGTGGCCCACTACATTTATTTTCAAGGTGCTTAAGTAACATTCATTTAATTGCTTAAAATCGTGGCCCATGTGGCATCCTTCCTCTTTCAAGCTGCTACAAACGTGACAAAGGAATTCCATGTAACTTTGTTGAATTTGGAATTGCAAACTGCTAAGTGCTGACCATGGTGATGTTCATTTCGTGGGCCCATGCTACAATAGAGAAGGAACGCGAGCTGCTCTATTCCACTAACAAATTCGTGTGCCACTAAGACTTGAGCTGCTTGGGAGAAGGAATTCGTGAGCTGCTTCTCAATTGAACCATGTGCTGCCCACTTTGTTAATATATAATATGCTCTCCTTAAGCAAGATGCTCAATCCTTTATCTAATTGACACCATCCATGAGGTGCTTGGATTAATTGAGTATGAGCTGCGTGGACTACACTACTAATTTTTAAATTCCTTTTTTCTTGATGATGACAACGTGGCCCTTCTTGGAGTAACAATCCTTGAGTTTAATATCATTAAATCTGAATAGGAATAGGATAAGTGTTGCTGGGCCAATCCTTTAATTGTTTGCTTATTTCATAGCCCATTTGAATTGCATGAAGCTTCAATTCGTGACCTACTTGACTTGTGAGAAGCTTGTTAACAATCCTTTTCCAGCTGCTAAATCCAAAAGCTAATAGGAATGTATGCTGCTTCAATTCGTGGGCTTCTAGGAGTAGGAATTCGTGCCCAATTGTAATAAGAGAATGCCCACATGAATGCTTAAGTATTAGAATACTTAAAAGGCCCACTTGCTAATTCCTTTAATTGTACGGCTCCATCAATTGCCGAATTGGGTCAGCCCAGTTGGTCCGAATTTCATCCTTTTAGATCATTTCCAATTCATTTCATTCATTTAAGCTTAATTCACCTGAAAATAATAAAACACCTTATTAAGCACATATCCATATGAAATATGTAATAAAACTAAATATAAAGGAATAATAATCATCGAATATTATGTACTTATCACCTGTACCTCCCAGGTTGAGACCGAGGTTGAGTTGACTGTTTTGTCCTCCTGCAGGGTTAGTAACAAGAACACCAAATTTAGATTGTCTACAGCAGAACTGAAGAAAATTTTGAGTGTCTACAATATATATATATATATATATATATATATATATATATGTGTGTGCGTATATATGTATGTGTGTGTGTGTGCGCGTGTGTGTGTGTGTGCATGCGCGCTAAACAAGATGAGATAAATAATAACAAACCACTCAAATAAATTATATTAAGTCCTAAGCGTTCAAAGATATTTGGAATATTGAACGTCGCCTTATAGCATGGTAAAATATTAAAGTATTAAATATTTAATATGAATTTGTTGTGCACACACAAGGCACATATTAAATATTAAAGATATTTTATTACATTAAATATTTATAAGGAATTGAACATTACTGCTTTGTTGTGTACACACAATGGCTGTATTTTTCTCTTCACTTATATGGAAATGCTGGGTTTGACTTAAATTGAATATTACTTGTTGGCTTGATTGTATATATGACAAATTAATACACACATGCAAGTGCGCATGGTCAACAAGAAATATACAATAAGTAAAGTATCGATCCCACGGAGAATATTAATTGCATTTTAAACTAACATACACCAATTTTAAAACTATCTCGGTCTACTTAAATAGATGAGCAAATTGTAATTTATCTTAAAGTGTTGATTATCAAAAGACAACTAATTAATAAGTAATTAAATCAGATAAGGGAGATGATTATAATTTCACTTAATGCATCATTCAAGTAGATACATTTCCTGTTAACCCAATTAATTACTTCGGATTGTTAGTCGAGAGCACGAAAGTAGGATAAGGCCATCTCTCGATGTACCATACCCATATCACATTAAATCCACAATTGATATAATGAATGCGAACACCCAAATTAAATAACCCACTATATTTCTATGTAACTTAAAAATAATAAGGTTAAACACAAGTTCTCAAATGACTATGAGTGGTGCTTCGGTATATGTCTATCCTAAGCACGAATTATAGAATCTAACACCATATAGAATCATAAAAACAAGCCAATATGGTCAAATCTGATCTCATTATTCATTTCTCAATTTTATATGAGTTATTCCGATAATTAGTGATCAAGCAATTAGGCTATTAAAACAAACCATATTAGACAATCCATACATAATCAATCAAATCTCACAAAGAAGCATAACAATCTGAATTAAGCACTAAGATCCATTAAAATCCCACAATAGAAATTAGTTCATAGTTGAATCAATATCCAACATCCAAAATTGTTCATCCATTGAAAGCCAAAGATGAAAATAACGAGAAGCTAAGAAATGAGAGATGAAAATTTGATGTCTCCTCTTCAAATCTGATCATTCAATGTTGAGCCAATGCTTTAATGCTCCCAAATCTAGCCCTAATCTAAGCTAATCTAGAAAAATGAAATAGAAACTAAGAGAGATGCAAAGTAGGGAGAAGAATAAGCACAAGACTCTCTCTATGGTTCTATTTGACCAAAAAGGCAATAAAATGTCCTAATATGTCTGCCCTAACTTGCAATGACCCCCTCTTCAAGTAAGAATTCGATTGGTCCATTAAGTGAAAAGTCAAACATTTTGGCTTCAAAGACTGGCGCAGCTGCGCCGACTTTGTGCTTGTTCTGGGCGTAGCTGCGCACCAAGGCATTCTAGGCTGTGGTTGGGCACAGCTGCGCTGGCTCCCTTTGTAAATCAGGCGTAGCTGCGCTCTCTTGCAGTCATGCAATCTGCTGTCTTTCTGCTGCAATTTCAGTTCCTTGCACACTTTGATCAATTTTGCTTCTCTTTTCACCATGCCTTAATTCCATTTCTCCCACACACCAAGTTCCATGTATATCATGCCTATTTTCCCTCCTTTTGACTGAAAGATGCCAACGAGCGATTTCCCGAACATGAATCCTATAAAAAGGAAAGAAATGCATGAAAAATAACTTAAACAAATGAGATTAAGCAACATTTATAGCAAGTTAGTGTCCAATAAATAGGTATAAAACTTACATATCAAATACCCCCAAACTTGAACCGTTGCTTGCCCTCAAGTAACACAATAAGAAGAAATGCAAAAACTAAGTAATATGCAGTCTACTCTAAATGCCTACGAAACCAAATCAGTCAGTATGAAATCCAAATGAATTACCTCAGAGGAATCACATTGATAATTGAACATAGCATCCAACCAAGAAATAGTCAATAAGTTATATCATTTTGCAAATCCAAACCTATCATTACTGATATAGTGTGTTGTGTGCTTAGTAACCATTAAACTTTCCATGATACAAATATTTCACATAATTTACTTCTTATAGGGAAAGTTATAGTTCTAACTTAAGAAAGGCAATAAATAGGATACGTTGCAGCTGTGACTTTACATTGACTAAGTTAGGGGTTAACTTGGAGTATATTAGTTTTTTATTCAATCACAAGGGCACTATTCACACATTCCGGTGTTTACACCCGGCTGTGCAATGCCTATGCCTCTTAGGCTTTTCAATGATACCCATGTAGCGAGCTTTCGACCAACGACTCCCAAGACGGACGACTTTAGGGCACTGGGTGTAGAGACATCCCCTAGGGCGTACTTACTCGAGTATCAAAGGCCACAGGAATAAACTAACAAAGCATTTATTCAATGTTTTTTATATAGCTTTACTACTCCAAGTATTCCCCCACACTCAAGTTTCTGCGTCGTCTTTGCTTACACTACCCATTCTTTTAATTTCTATCATTTAAACATCAATTCTCCCCCCCCCCCCAGAAGATAATTATGTGAATATTTAGATTAAGCAAATCATAACAACCACATAGGAGTGCTATCCAGTTATATCAGTTTCAAATAGATTAGGATTCGCATTACAATACGGCATTATAACCAAGTCTAAGTTATCCACATTGTTAAATAATCAAGCAAAACCAATTTCATCATAGGCTAATATGGATTTCAAACTAACAAGATGCTAGGATACATGCAATATGATCTAAATGAACACAATGCAACAAGATACACTTTTTATTTATTTTTTAATTTTTTAATTTTTTATAAGGAAATGACAAAAACATAACTAAATTAAATTAAAATGAAACTTATATGAACTAAATGATATGAATTAACTAAAATGCAACTAAACTAATATGCATGCAACTAAACTACTATGAAAACCCAATACCCCTACACTTTACAATGTCCTCATTGGTGATAAAGGGTTAAGAAAACTCCCCTAAGTGGCATCATCGTCGTCTCCCGCCTCGTCTTTCTCGAGAGGTGTGTCAGGCGGAGGATAGGAGCTGCCTGTGCCGAATACTAGAAATGAGGCATGTGTTCCACTCATTTCAAAGGCACGAGATAAGGCCTGAGAAAACTCCGCTGTGTAGGTCTTGAAATCCAAGAGCATAGTATCCATCCGTTTCCTCAAATGGTGTATCTCCCGCTCCTTTCTGGCATAATAGTCGGGAGGTGGCTTAACTGGCTGTGGAGTAGGAACTGGAACATTTCCCTCTTCTTGTTCTTGTTCTTTCTCTTCTTCCTCACTTTCTGAATCATCCTCAGGTAGATTAAATCCCATACCCCGCGGGTGAGACTTTCATCCACTCCATATAGTGTATTTCTTATTGGCGGCGCTGTCTGTGTCGCGAGTCGGAAGTTGGAGAGTCTCTTCACCCCAGTCCACCTTTGCCATATGGTAGAGACAAGTGATGATGGAGGCGTGGGGAATCCGACCGGACGTAACGGCTCGCATTAATCAAAGCATGGACTGGTTGATGAGATCCCTAAGATCCAAGCTTTGCCCTTTTATAATCCCATACAAAAGCACAGCCCTCTCAGTGGTAACATCCTGATGGAGACTGGTGGAAAGCATGCTCGGACAAATGAAGCTATACCTTGCCTTGGCGTATCTATTCAAAGCAGTCTACGGAAAATGAATCTTCTTGTCAGTACCTGCTTTTGTCTTCCAACTAGTTCCAGGCTTGCACATGTCATCCATCAACTTGTCTAGGTCTGTCTCAAATCGCTATGCTTGTACCTAGTTTGTGGCTGCTGGAGTTGGTGTTGGCAGCCTAAATAACTCAGTGATTTCCTGCGAGGTATAAGGAACTTGTTTTCCCCTAACAAAAGATATCCCATTATGAGTCTCTCAAGCGTTAGCATAGAACTCCCTCACGAATGCCATTGGAGCTTAACAAAGTGTTTCTACAAACGTAGCCCAACTCCGCTGCCTAACCTGCTCAAGAATCTTACCATCTCCCTCATTTGGTTTGAGACCCCTCTCCGGCACAAATGATTTGCCAACAAGCACATTCCAATAGTGGTGTTGTACGGAGAGATTGAAAAACTTTGATGGGTCTAACGTATTACTGCTCTGTCCCTCATCAGCTTTGCTACTGTTGGAAAAAGAAGGTTGTGGTGTTCGAATTCTTTTTGGCATGATCACAGAGCTAGGACTAATAAATGAGCTTTCTAACGATGAACAACCCACAAACTGACTAAATGTACCCAAAACTTCTCTCAAACCTTTTATCAAACACTTGATGGGCGACTCAAGTTTCCCCCTTTTCATAAAGCTAGGGTTTCTGATATCTGGAATTGAAGGGAGGAACTGGGTTTATATAGGAGAGAGAAAGAGGGTATACTTCAATTTGGTAGAGGTTTGGATTGTTATTAATATTGTAGTTAAAGAAGAGTAAGAGTGTGTGTTATCGCTTCTGTCTTTGAGAGAGAACTAAGAGGTTGTATTTGAGTAGAAGTGTTTAAACTGCAGGGTCGGGTGTTTTTAAAATTTGAACTGGAGCTTGAGCACAGCTGCGCTACGCTTGACTTGGATATGGGCACAGCTGCGCTGGCTGAACTTTATGCCTGAAACTGCTAACGGGCACAGCTTCACCATGCTTAACTTGGATATGGGCGCAGCTGTGCTGGCTTGTATCCAGACAGCCTTAACTTTCTTGCTTGTTCTGACTTTGTACACTTTCACCACATAAATTATACATGAGAAAGACCAAAAATGAACTATCAAAATTTACATACTCTATCAAAAATGCACTATTAAAATATACTAACTATTATCAAAAATGAATTTAATATTCAAAGTGCCAAGGATTAAACAAAAAAGGGAGAAGGATTTAGATATCTACAAAGAATTAAACAAGGGGGAGAAGTGATTGGATATGTAATGAGAATTAAGCAAAAAGGAGAAGAGAGTGAATGGGGTGCCTCCCATTGAGCGCTCAGTTTATAGTCGTCTAGCTCTACTATCCCTTTGGTCATCATGGATTGGTAAGGACAATTGAGAACTTTTGGAGATCAAACTTGCCTCCCCAATACTGATTCAAACGCTGCCCGTTAACCTTGAATGGTTGTTCAGGATCCTTGGCCACTATTTCAACGGCTTGAGGGTATACCGTCCTTATCATTAAAGGAACCGACCATCTGGACTTGAGTTTACCCTGGAAAAGTCTAAGTCTAGAGTTGAATAGAAGGACTGCTTGACCCGGTTCAAACTTCCTTTCGATAATCTTTTGGTCATAACACTTTTTTACCTTTTCCTTGTATAATTTTGAATTCTCATAACTTGCAGACGGAATTCATCAAGTTCATTAAGTTGTAGAAGCCTCTTTTTGCCTGTAGCTAAGAGATCGAAATTCAACTTTCTGATGGTCCAATATGCCTTGTGCTGCAACTCCACAAGAAGGTGACAGGCCTTGCCATATACCAACTGATAGGGTGACATGCCGATGGGTGTCTTATAGGCGGTCCTATATGCCCAAAGTGTGTCGTCAAGCTTTACGGACCAATCATTCCTAGATGAATTCATAATCTTTTCTAAAATCCTCTTCACTTCCCTATTGGACACTTCTGCCTAGCCACTTGTTTGGGGGTGATAATTTGTAGCAATCCTGTGATTTACCCCATACTTGGCTAATAAAGCTGTGAAATATTTGTTCTAGAAGTGGCTTCCTTCATCACTGATTATAGCTCTTGGAGTGCCGAATCGAGTGAAGATATTTTTCTGAAGGAATTTCAGGACTACCTTGGCATCGTTGGTTGGTAAAGCACTGGCTTCCACTCATTTTGAGACGTAGTCAACTGCCAACAAAATATAGAGGTTTCTGAAAGAAGAGAGAAATGGCCCCATAAAGTCTATCCCCCATACATCAAAGACTTCCACTTCCAAATTTCAGTTTAGTGGCATCTCATTGCGTTTGGAAATGTTACCCACCCTTTGGCATCTATAATAATTTTTCACAAATTAATGGACATCTCTGAATAATGTATGCCAATAGAACCCTGCTTGAAGCACTTTAGCTGCAATCCTCACAGTTCTATAGTAACCTCCGTGTAGTGAAGAATGGCATGCATGCAAAATACTAGTTGTCTCACTATATGGGATGCATCTACAAATCATACGGTCTGCACAATGCCTAAACAAGAATGGCTCATCCCACATGTATCTCTTCACTTCATGCAAAAACTTCTTCTTCTGTTGATGAGTCAACTCTGGTGGGAGTACATTGCTTACTAGATAATTGACGAAGTCAGCAAACCATAGAATTTTTGAAGTCACTATAAAGAATTATTCAAGTGTAAAGTACTCATTGATCACTGCCTTGTCCCTCTTATCCTGCTCTGGACTCACTAATCTGGAAAGATGGTCAGTCACTTGATTTTTAGTACCTTCTTGTCCCGAATTTCCAAATCAAAATCCTGGAGAAGAAGAATCCATCTGATTAATCTAGGCTTTGCATCATTCTTGGATATTAGGTACCTAATAGCAGCATGATATGTGTAAACCACCACTCTTGTCCCAATGAGATAAAACCTGAACTTGTCAAAAGCGTAAACAACTGCTAAAAGCTCATTCTCAGTGGTGGTGTAGTTTAACTAGACATCTAATAGAGTCTTGCTAGCATAATATATGACATGAAAGATCTTTTCCTTGCGCTGACCCAACACAGCCGCTATTTTGTAATCGCTGGCATCGCATATCAACTCGAATGGAAGAGACCAATCCGGTGCCACAATCACTAGTGCTGATGTTAAATTCTTCTTTAAGAGGTCAACAGCTGCCAAGCAATCTGTTAGGTTTGTAAGAAATCATGGCGCAATCAAATTGCAAAAATAGCGGAAGGATGGTAAAATCAGAGTTTAAAATTTTCTACAAACCAATTACCCGGATCATCCTTTGTGCAAATTATTAATTTAAAACGATAAATATAAAGTTATGAAATCATACCCTTGTAGAACTAAGCTTCCACATGTACAAGTTCAACTCCTTATTCTTCGCGATCTCCTTGAATCTCCGGGATTGATTCCTTCCTTTGATCAACGTTAGCCACCCAAGTGTTTGGCCTCTAGAGGTGATCCACCAAGGAAGAGGAATTGTTCAAAATGGAGGGTGGTTGGCTAAATCCTAGTTTTTTTATTCTCTATAGAAAAGGAGTACTCTATCCAACAATTGGAATTTCATCAACTGATATCTAGCATAAGACTCCTCTTATATAGATATTGGTTAACCCTTCTAATCTAATTAGAACTAGGGTTTTATTTAATTAATTAGGCTTTCCAACACATTGAGAATAATTAATTAAACCCTTTTAATTAATTTGTCTCCTAATCTTATTAGGAATAAATGAGAGTACTAATATTAAATTTATTCCTAAACACCTTTAGAAATTAAAATAATAATGATTGTAATAATATTAATAAGATTCTTCTTATTAATTTATATTTAATATTTCTAAATATAAAATAATAAACATTAAGCTATTTAATTTATTCTATCACCATAGATTAAATTAATTACACTTAACATATTATTACGATTATGTCATTACCTTCTTAAATAATTATTCTTCCTTTTATGGTATGACCCTTTAGGTTCTCCATATTAAACCGATTGTGAATAAATAAATTATAACAATTCTAATCTTATTTAAATAAATAAATTAAACTAATAATCTATTTAAATAAATAATATTTATTCTATAATAGGAATAAGCCTCCCTAACGATCAACGACTTTCCAAATAATATAGATTTCAACATTAGTCATAAAAAAACCCTTGAGTTAATAGTTACCGTATAATTCAATCCTTCCACCATACAATTTCTCAATTAAATATAAGACATGGAAATACTGTCAAGTCTTATTTTATTTAATTATATGTATTCCGATCAGAAAATGCACAACTCCAAGTAATGCAAATTAGAAACTCCTTTCTAATTTCGTTCCACCTTGGCCAAGGATTCCTGGGTTGTCATTCATCGAATCACATAGGACATATCTCTTATTTTACTAGAAGTGGTAGATTCTTTATTGTTCATTCATTATCTCCATATATAACTTATTACACCCAAGCATACCCTTTGATATACCCTAAGGGTCTTAAGGAATAAGTCAAAGTATAATCATTATACACAAGATACTATGATAATCTCAAGTCTGAGGATCACTTGTACTACTATCACATTAGGAATTCCTATTGACAGGCAAGTAAAAATCCATTAGGTATTCCTTAACGAGTCACGTTCAGTGTACTTATTCTCCAATAAGCACCTACATACTTGCTTTAGTGTCTCTACACAAATGATCATTAGATCAATCATTCTCATCCAATGAGCAAGCAACATATGTACCAATCTATCTGGATTTACTAATCCCTTTTTTAGTAATCCATCGATTGAGAACTATTTTAGTTTTAAGTTATCTAAGAATTTAGATCTCATTAGCATGATCAACATCATGATTCTAAAAGCATTGCTTAAAACTATGGGTTATTTACATATTATAAAAAATAGCAGCATGTAGATAATTAAGTGCCTTTAATAAATGAATACTTTTATTAAAAAATAAATAAGATCATTTCCAAAGTATATTCTTTATCATCATACATGATTGGCTTGTATGCATACTACTTTCAATCTCCCACTTGCACTTAAAGCCAATCGTCATGGTATTTCATACCCATCTTCTCTAAGTGACGATCAAACTACTGTTGTGTTAAAGCTTTAGTAAATAGATCTGCAATGTTGTCTTGAGAGTATACACGCTCCAAGATGACGTCTCCTCTTTCAATGATCTCCCTGATAAAGTAAAATCGCCACAACATGTGTTTAGATTTCTGATGAGATCTGGGTTCCTTAGCCTGTGCAACAGCTCCAGTGTTGTCATAGTACAATGGGACTGCTCCTCTAATGCTATGAACCACGCTAACTTTAGTTATGAACTTCTTCATCCAAACAACCTCCTTTGCAACTTCACTTGCAGCTATGTACTCTGCCTCTATCACTGAATCAGCAACTATTTGCTATTTGGAATTCTTCCAACTCACTGCGCCACTGTTTATGGTAAACACATACCCCAAAATGGATTTATTGTCATCTTGGTCTGTTTGAAAATTTGAGTCTATGAAGCCCTCGAGTTTTAATTCATACCCACCGTAGACAAGAAATACATCCTTAGTCATTCATAAGTACTTGAAGATATTTTTCACTGCCTTCCAGTGCTCTTCTTCTGGATTCGACTGATATCTGCTTATTACACTAAGTGCTTGAGCGACATCCGGTCTAGTATATATCATACCATACATGATAGATCCTATTGCTGAAGCACAGGGAATCTTACTCATACGGTTTCTATCCTCAGGTGTCTTTGGGGCCTGTTTCTTGGAGAGCTGTATTCCATGGCTCATCGGTATGAGACCTCTTCTGGAATCTTCCATGCTAAACCTCTTTAGCATCGAGCCAATATACGTTCCTTGGGATAATCCAATCATCATTTTAGATCTATCTCTATAGATCTTTATCCCCAAAATATAGGATGTTTCTCCCAAGTCCTTCATGGAGAAATGTTTAGATAACCAGATTTTAATTGATTGTAGCATAGGAATATCATTCCATATCAGTAATATATCATCAACATATAATACAAGGAATGAAATAATGTTCCCACTAACCTTCTTGTACACACATGGTTCATCCTCGTTTTTGATAAAATCAAACTTTTTGATTTTCTCATCAAAATGGATGTTCCATCTACGAGAAGCTTGCTTTAATCCATAAATGGATCATTGTAGCTTACAAACTTGATTTGTTCTAACCTTTGAAACAAATCCCTCTGGCTATGTTATATACACATCCTGTTTCTTGGAGAGCTGTATTCCATGGCTCATCGGTATGAGACCTCTTTTGGAATCTTCCATGCTAAACCTCTTTAGCATCGAGCCAATATACGTTCCTTGGGATAAGCCAATCATCATTTTAGATCTATCTTTATAGATCTTTATCCCCAAAATATAGGATGTTTCTCCCAAGTCCTTCATGGAGAAGTGTTTAGATAACCAGATTTTAATTGATTGTAGCATAGGAATATCATTCCATATCAGTAATATATCATCAACATATAATATAAGGAATGAAATAATGTTCCCACTAACCTTCTTGTACACACATGGTTCATCCTCGTTTTTGATAAAATCAAACTTTTTGATTGTCTCATCAAAATGGATGTTCCATCTACGAGAAGCTTGCTTTAATCCATAAATGGATCATTGTAGCTTACAAACTTGATTTGTTCCAACCTTTGAAACAAATCCCTCTGGCTATGTTATATACACATCCTCCTCAAGTTGCCCATTGAGGAAGGCCGTTTTCACGTCCATCTACCAGATCTTATAGTCACAATATGCTGCAATCACAAGCAAAATCTGAATGGACTTAAGCATAGCTATTGGTGAGAAGGTTTCATCATAGTTAACTCCTTGTCTTTTTTTAAAACCTTTTACAACCAATCAAGCCTTATAGGTCTCTACCTTGTAGTTTGCTCCAGTCGTTCTTCTAAAGACCCATTTACACCCAATATGCTTAATGCCTTCAGGTGGTGAAACCAAAGTCCATACTTGGTTCTCATCCATGGAGTCCATCTTGGATTTCATGGCTTCTAGCCATTTCCCTGAGCCTTTATTACTCATATCATGTTCGTAATTCAATTGATCATTATCATTCTTGATGTGTACCTCATCGTCATTCTCTATGACGAATTCATACCTATCAGGTATCTTCAGCACTCTTCCAGATTTACAAATAAGGTGTTGTACAGTAGGTTCATCCACTTGGTCAGGTACCTGACTTTGATCCGTAGTAATTTGTGGTTCTTGAACTTCTTCGAGATATATCTTACTCCCACTGACATGGATAAACTCCTTTTTCCAAAAAGGCAGCATGTTTCGCAACAAACACCTTTTGATCAGTTGGATGATAGAAATAATACCCTCGAGTTTCTTTAGGGTATCCCACAAATCTACACTTGTCGAATTTAGTACGTAGCTTATCATTTTCAAACTTTTTGACATAAGCTAGACAACCCCAAGTCTTAACATGCTTAATATTTGGTTTCCTCCCTTTCCACATCTCATATGGAGTCTTTGGGGCGGATTTGGTAGGCACCTTGTTAAGTAGGTATGCAGCCGTTTTTAGGGCATAACCTCAGAAGGAAATTGGAAGATCGGTAAAACTCATTATGGAACGAACCATGTCCAACAATATTCGATTTCTCCTTTCAGATACTCCATTTAACTATGGTGTACCTGGTGGAGTCCATTGTGAGATTATGCTATTATCTTTGAGACAATTAAGAAACTCACCGCTTAAGTATTCTCTACCTCGATCTGATCGAAGAATCTTACTACTTTTGCCAGTTTGTTTCTCTACTTCACTTCTGAACTCTTTGAACTTTTAAAAAGATTTAGATTTGTATTTTATTAAATACACATATCTAAATCTTGAGTTATCATCAGTGAAAGTAATAAAAAAAGAATATCCTCCCGTGCCTTCGTTGTTATAGGTCCACAAACATCTGTGTGAACTAACGCTAACAACTCTGTAACTCTTTCTCCTTTTCCATTAAAAGGATATTTAGTTATTTTACCCATGAGACAAGATTCACAAATTGGATATAATTAATAATTAGATAACTCTAAGAGCCCATCCTTATGCAACTTAGATAATCTTGTTTCATTGATATGACCGAGTCTACAGTGCCACATATAGGTATAATTAACATCATCTCTTTTCCTTTTCTTAGTTTGTTCAATTTGAAATATATTTTCATGCAAGTTAAGTATATAAAGTCCATTTTGCAAATTACCAACACCATATAAAATATTGTTATTATAAATAGAACAAATGTTGTTCTTTATTACAATGTCATATCAATTCATATCTAATACGGAAATAGAAATAATGTTTCTAGTGATATTCAGAATAAAATACCAATTATTCAAATTAATAGACTTGCCCGTAGGCAGTGCTAAACAATAAGTGCCTACAGCTAATGCAGTAACTTTTGTTCCATTTTCCACTCGTAGGACAACCTCATCCTTGTTCAGCTTTCTACTTCTGATCAGTCCCTGCATAGTATTACATATGTGAGAACCACAGCCGGTATCCAATACCCAAGTAGAATTTTAACTTTCTGAAAAATTAATTTCAATCATAAATAAACATTGATTAGGATTTGAAGCTTCTCCAAGCTTCTTCTTCTTTTGTTCTATAAGGAAATCCTTGCAGTTCCTCTTCCAGTGACCCGGCTTATTGCAATGGAAGCACATTCCTTTGCTATCTGGATCAGGTTTCTTATTATCCTTTACATTCGCCTTGCCCTTAACCCTCTTATATTTCTTCTTTTGAGAAGATACCTTGGGCCTCTTCCTTTTCTTGGAAGAATCATCCACCATTAAGACATGGTTTTTCTTGGATGGGAAGTGACCTTCTGCAGTTTTTAACATGATAAGTAATTCAGGCAAGTTGACATCTAACTTATTCATGTGAAAATTCACAACAAATTGTAAAGTCTAAGTCTTGACTCAATCCCCCATCCATGACGAGCCCAAGCTGTCTAAGGCGTTCAATCAGATTGATCACCCTTAGGATATGAGTCTCAATGGCAGTGCCCTCAGTCATCCGAGATCAAAAAAGCTCCTTAGATATCTCATATCTAGCAGTTCTACTTTGTTCACCATACAACTCCTTGAGGTAAACCAACATAGTAGGAACATCCATGTTTTCATGTTGTCGCTGAAACTCGTTATTCATGGATGCGAGCATGATGCATTGAGCCACAAATTAATCCTCTTGCCACTTTACAATAGTGGCAATCTCTTCCTCAGAGGCTGTTTCTATAACAGTTCTAGGGACAGGCGAATTTAGGACATAAGAAATCTTTTCAGCAGTGAGAACTATTCTCAGATTCCTTAACCAGCCCGTGTAATTCGGTCCGGTTAGTTTCTTAGCAACAAGTATGCTACAAAGTGAAATTAGTGATTTTGACATTGTTAAATTTCTGCATGTGAAAAGATAACATTTTATCAAACATTCATATAATTAATTATTTACATACCAAGATAAATTAGGTCTTATTTTAAATTGGTATGTCCCACTATTTTCTTCAAACTATATTACCCTCACTTATATAGTTCGGCAAAATCTAATTAAAGATTTGCTAGTGAGAATAAGGATCCTATTTCAAATGTATATAGCCTTGTGGAAAACACAACAAACCATATATAAATAAATAGGTAGACAACTCTTTGTCAATTACATCAACATGTAACTCTTTTTATTTTGCCTCGTAGATTATTTTGATCAAGTGGTAGCACATCCGAATCAAAATTATCTTATTTAAGTCCAACCTAGCACTTTCATATATTCAAAAAAGAAAAATATTGTCCTTGTGGAAAGCACAACAAAATAATATTGATCAATTTTCTTTATAAGCATCAAATGTGATAAATTAACATCTTAAATACTTAATACTTGCCTTATGGAAAACACAACAAACTCATATTAAATATTTAATGCTCTATTAATTTTATCATGCTAGAAGGCGACGTTTGATATTCTAAATATCTTTGAACGCTTTAGACTTAAAATAATTTCTTTGAGATGTTTGTTATTATTAGTCTCATCTTGTTTAGCGTGCATGCACATATATATATAAAATACGCTGCATTTTATTAAAATATGCGAAACATATTTGCATAAAATATAATATAGTATATATATATAATACTAGCATGCACATATAGAATACTATATTCTACCCGGATTGATTATGGACTTTTATTATAGTTTGGTTCACTATAGCTATCAAGTGAACCAAAAGGTCAAACCTAGGAGTGCAAGAAATAAATTTAAACATAACTATTACATTTAAACCCGGGCTTCATACAAATGGGTCTTCAAGCGCTCCTTGCTCCTTGTTCTCCAATTCTTCAAGATAATCTAACTAGTCCTATTACATAAACTATTTAATTTAAATAGAAACCTTGATCAGCTGTGACATCTTGGATTTTTAAGAAATTATAAATGAGAATTTAATAAATAAAATTCTAATTTTAAGACGTTCAAGTACGAGTATGTGTATATGTGTCATATATGGTGAAATATGTGAAGATAATTTAAATGTTAATTTTAATATTTATTGGAGTAAATAAATATTTTAATTGAATTATTTATTGAGTTAAATAAATAATTATGTGATTATTATGGAGTAATGTAATTAAGTGTAGTATATTAATTAAATGAATATTTAGTATTTAATTTAATTGATATAATGATTTTATGTTATAATTCTAATTTAATTGAGATAATTAAATTAGATGTGTAATGTGATGAGTGTTACATGCAATTATAATTAGCAAGTAATTATAATTATGTGACAATTTTATGTGCTTAATTGATGTTAGACTTTTAATGAATTAAATTAGAATGTTAAGATTTAATTGATTAAAGAATAACATTAAAAAGATGTGTTAAATGATTTATTAAAAGAATAAAAAGAGTTTTTAAAATCATTTTTCCAAACAAGTCCCTTGCACCATTTTGAATTTATTTTGCCAAACGGGGCCTTAACTATTTAAAAACCTATTTTTAAAATAAAGTGTTTTTACCCAAATAAGCCTTAGGGCTTTTGATATTCTAAAGGAGTAACCTATATCATTAATTGTAATAATTATATTTATTATTATTATTATGGTCTATATATGTATATTATATTACATATTACGTTAGTTGTTAGAAGAGTTAGACAAATTAGTCTGTGTTATAAAGAGAAAGAAAACACAGAAATCTAGAGTTAGAGAGAAAGGAAGAAGAAGAAGAGAGAAGAAGAAGATGAAAGGAGGAAGGCTTTGAGAAAAAGTCATTGTTCAACCTTATCATGATCTTCTTACTCACTAAGCCAAGGTATAATCTCTAATCTGTAGTTTACAGATTTTGTATGGATGTTCTTCATGATTGAGTCCTCTATAATTGAGTTATCATGAAAAGTTAGTGTAAACATGAAATTGTATATATGAATTGTGTCAAAGATGCTTATAAATGTATATGCTTAATTAGGATGATTAATCCATGTGTGTATATTGAACATGAGGGATTCATGATCCTCAAAAAGTCATAGTGAAATAGCTTTATAATTGGCTTATTGGAAATCAAAAAAAAAATTGCGATTGGATTGTGTAAATTGAGGTTATATGATGATAACATATTTATAAACGAATTTAAATATGTGTTGATTGGGTATTTTGATGTAAAAATAGATTTCAGTGTTCAATTTCATCAAGAACACTTGTTAATGGTTTTCTTCAAAAAATCATGGAATTGGTTGTTTTAAACTATGTGTTTTAAGGATTAAATGTGTTGAAACATGTTAGGAATTTAGAAATTATGTTTTCTATTAAGTTGTTATGAATTGTGTTGGCTGAAATTGGAATTTGGTGTGGAGAAATAAGACAAATTGGCTTTTTCTCTGCACAGTTCGCCAGCAAAACCTGAACCGTTGGAAGGGGCCCGCCCCGACGGGACTTGCTAAGCCTAGAATCCCCGCCCCGGCGGGGGGTATGCATGGAAAAAGTTTTGGACGCCCGCCCCGGCGAGCATGTTAAGCCTAATACCCCCGCCCCGGCGGGGGGTATGCAGAAAATGTTAATGTGTAATTTTTGTGCATTTTGTTTGAGCATAAAAATTAACCTAATGTGATAATTTGATGACATGTTAGCATACCTTAAAATGCTAAAATAATGATAATGAGTTATGTTAATATAATTTAATATATAATTATAATTTGGAATAATTATAATTAACTTGAAGGTTTAATTTAAGTTATGAATTGTTAAATGAATATAATTTGTTTAATTTTAAATCAAAGTAGATGTTAACTTGAAGTATAATTTGTTTAATTATAACTTAATATGTGATTATAATTTGGAATAATTATATTTAAGGTAAAAGTGTAATTTAAATTATAGTTTATTTAATTATAATTTAATGAGGGCATGAATAGAAATTGAGTATTCATAATCTAAGTAATGGTTTAATTTAAATTAAATATGTTTAAATTATGATTTAATGCATGATGTAGTTGATTTATTATAAATTATGATTGTTTAATTATAATTTGATTAAAGTGGATGTTTAAATTATAATTTATTTAATTATAATTTAAAATGAGTATGTAATTATTAATTGATTAATCATGTGAAATATAATATGATTATGTGATGTGATTAGTTACATGGTAATTAAGTATTAACATATTAGTTAATGAGGAATGAGTTAACCTAAGTTGGTTAATTAACGATGAGGATTAACTATGTGATAATTAACTGATATTATTAGTTATATATAGGATTTGACAGTGTGTGTCAAACGAGTAAATAGAAAAGAATTAGGAAGTGTAAAAGTAGAAGTTACTTAAGCGTTTGCTAAACGTCGCTATGAGACTAATAATTTATGCGTATGGTAATACGTTATGTAGGATCATGAAGTAGATTATATTAAGCTATTTTCGATAATTGGTAATCTACGAGCCAGGCAAGTCTTTCAGTTCATATTTTCTATGTGAACTTGATGATATTATGAACTGTTTTAAAATTGTATTGCAAAGAGCATGCTATATTATATATGTTGCAAGCATGAAATGTGAAAGTTAATTTATTACTACATTGATTGATTTAAGAATGTTGATTGAGTAAGGAACTCAATCTTTATATTTGTTATGTGAATTAAAGCATGTATGCCATGTTACTTTAATGATTATGAGATTGTATGTTGAGCATGTTATTATGTGCTACGTGATGTATGAAAACTGTTAGATCTTGCTGAGCTGTCGAGCTCACTATTGTAAATAACTATTTTTGCAGGCCAAGGATGCAAGGTAAAGATATGTGTTAAGTGATTTATAGAGATCAATGTTCAAGAATATTAGTTATGTTAAATTTGAAATTGTAGTTGATGTTTTGATTGTAACTTAACTGTTAAGTTGTAAGTTGAGCTATTTGACGAATAATGGATATTGCTTAGTGATGTAAGACTTTGTATAGTCCTTTCGTTGTAGCGATTCATATAATAGAATTGAATCAAAGAGATAGGTAATGTAAAAGTTACGATTCAGGGCAATAAAGAAAGAAGTTTATAAAAATTTAAATATTCTGTATTTTTAGTGATTTTAATATCGAATAATGATGTAAAAATAGATTAAAGATTTATTGTTAGATCGAGGATGAGAATTATATTGTATGAATTTTGGGGTCGTTACATCAGCAGTCAAGGGGAAGTACATAAGAGGGAGATAGAATTTTACATCAAGAAAAGTTAGAGAAGACAAGGTACGCAGACCGCATTTAATAAAACTCATTCATTCAAGCATTCAACTAAAATAAAATCCAATCACATTGGTCAATAGTCCATAATCAACCCCATTTATTTTCATACACATCACCATATTCATCAATAAATTAAACATTTAATATATGCATTGATATCGATTTAATGGGCAATCCTAGTTAGTTTCGGAAACCAATTTCAACTCTAATTAGTTATCATGAAATTCAATTCTAATTAAAATAGGGTTTTATTTAATTAATTAAACTCTTTTAATTAATTAGGCATCCCAACACATTGGGAATAATTAAATAAACTTTTTAATTACTTTGCCTCCTAATCTTATTAGGAATAAATGAGAGTACTAATATTAAATTAATTCCTAAACTCCTTTAGAAATTAAAATAATAATAATTGTAATAATATTAATAAGACTCCTCTTATTAATTTATATTTAATATTTCCAAAATTTTAAATAATAAACATTAAGCTATTTAATTTATTCTATCACCATAGCTTAAATTATTTACACTTAACATATTATTACGATTATGTCATTACCTTCTTAAATAATTATATTTTCTTTTATGGTGTGATCCTTTAGGTTCTCCATATTAAACCGGTTGTGAATAAATAAATTAGAATAATTCTAATCTTATTTAAATAAATAAATTTAACTAATAATCTATTTAAATAAATAATATTTATTCTACAATAGGATAAGCTTCCTTAGCGATCAACAACTTTCCATATAATATAGATTTCAACATTAATCATAAAAGAACCCTTGAGTTAATAGTTACTGTACAATTCAATCATTACACCATACAATGTCCTAATTAAATATAAGACATGGAATTATTGTCAAGTCATATTTTATTTTATTATATGTATTCTGATCAGAAAATGCACAACTCCAAATAATGCAAAATAGAAACTCCTTTGTAATTTCATTCCACCTTGGCCAAGGATTCCTGGGTTGTCATTTATCGAATCACATATGACATATCTCTTTTTTTTTTACTAGAAGCGGTATATTCTTTATTGATCATTCATTATCTCCATATATAACTTATTACACCCAAACATACTCTTTGATATACCCTAAGGGTTTTAAGGAATATGTCAAAGTATAATTCATTATACACAAGATAATATGATAATGTCAAGTCTTTGGATTACTTGTATTACTATCACATTAGGAATTCCTATTGACAGGCGAGTAAAACTCCATTAGGTATTCCTTAGCCTGTCACATTCAGTGTACCTATTCTCCAATAAGCAGCTACATACTTGCTTTAGTGTCTCTACACAAATGATTATGAGATCAATCATCCCCATCTAATAAGAAAGCATTATATGTACTAATCTATCTGGATTTACTAATCCCCTTTTTCGTAATCCATCGATTGGGAACTATTTTAGTTTTAAGCTATCTAAGAATTTAGATCTCATTAGCATGATCAACATCATGATTCTAAAAGCATTGCTTAAAACTATGGGTTATTTACATATTATAAAAAATAGCATCATGTAAATAATTAAGTGCCTTTAATAAATGAATACTTTTATTAATAAATAAATAAGATCGTTTCCAAAGTATATGCTTTATCATCATACATGATTAGCTTGTATGCATACAACTTTCACAATCCTCATCAAATCTAAACGGGACATCTTTCTCCAATAAAATGCACAATGGTTTTGTAATCTTGGAGAAGTCCTTAATGAATATTCGATAAAACCCCGCATGTCCCAAAAACTACGAACCCCCTTCACTGATGTAAGCGGTGGCAAATTCTCAATGGTCTCCAATTTGGCTTTATCAACTTCCAACCCCTTTGCTGAAACTTTGTGCCAGAGTATAATTCCCTCCTAAACTATGAAATGGCACTTTATCCAGTTGAGTACAAGGTTGGTTTCCACACAACGCTTTAGCACCATGATCAGATTCTTAAAACAGCTATCAAAAGAGTCTCTGAACACGGAGAAGTCATCTATGAAATCTTCAACATTTTTCTCAACCATGTCTGAGAAAATAGCCATCATGCATCTTTGAAAGGTATCATGATCATTGCAAAGCCCAAAGGACATCCTTCTGAATGTAAAGGTACCGTAAGGACAAGTAAATGCCGTTTTCTCTTAGGTCCTCTAGAGCGATGACAATTTAGTTGTACCCTGAATATCCATCTGGCAAACAGTAGTACTCATGGCCTGCAAGTCTGTCCAACATCTGGTCAATGAATGGTAATAGCAAATGATCCTTTCTAGTTGCTTTATTGAGCTTCCTGTAGTCCATACACACTCTCCAACTAGTCACTATTCGTGTTGGTATCAATTCGTTGTTCTCATTTTTCACCACTGCCATCCCCCCTTTCTTGGTCACGCATTGCACAGGGCTCACCCATGAACTGTCTGAGATAGGGTATATAATCCCAATGTCTATCCATTTCAGTATCTCTTTCTTGACCACCTCTTTCATGATAAGATTGAGCCTTCTTTGTTGTTCCACGGTAGGTTTGCTGTCATCCACTATAAAGATTTTGTGCATGCATAATGAGGCGGTAATGCCTTTGATGTCGACAATTGTCCATCCAATTACATTCTTGAACGCTCGTAGAACTCGAATCATCTTACTTTCCTAAAATGCGGTTAGTGCAGATGCAATAATAATAGGTAAAGTATCTGATTCACCTAAGTATGCATACCTGAGATGAGAAGGTAGTGGCTTGAGCTCAAGTGTAGGAGGTACCTCTAGGGATGACCTCAAATGATCTGAAGACTTATCTGAATTTTCCAATGGCTCAAAAGGTACCGTGAACTTATTCACCCTTGGTAGTGCATCTAACAACTGGAGATATTCAATTAATCTGGCTCCTTCATGTCAATGTCTCCCATTAGTGTATTATCCAACGGATCCTTGTTCATAACCCTCAGAAACTATAATACCCGAGAATTTTTGAATATTATTAAATGAATATATTAATAAAAATGAATATTTATTTGAATATAAATATTTATGTGTTATGAAATGAGTAACTCAATTATATTAAATTGAATATTTATAATAATTGAGAAATTATGGAGTTTGCGATAAGCTCGTTGAATGCCTTGTGTGGCACAGTAATGAGAAATAATAATGATTATATTAATCAACGAAAGAATTATTAAGTGTACAATTAATCTATATTAATTGTTAATTGTTATTATGAAAAATAGAATATTAATTAATTGTTATAGAATATTAATGATAATTAATTAATGATATGTGATTGCAAGCAATAGAATAATAATAAGCAATAAATATAATAAGATTTATATTTATTTAATGTGATAATTAATTATATAAATGTTAATCAATCGTTATGGAGATGAATAATTACATTGATTGATAAGGAAGGGATTAATTAATAATATTATTAATTAATTGATAAGATAAGTAATTAAATTATTTCCATTAGGAATAATAATATATAAACGAGTAAATTATATTTGCTCAACTAGTTGATATGTGCAAAAGATGTGATAATTAAAAGTATAACATATAGTAATAACACATGTGTCATATAAACTGTAGTGCAACACTTGAGTGTGATCATATAATTATATATAAACTATATAATGCAATGTGACCATACATATTGAAACTATATGTTATGATTAATTAAATGAATATATCATGAGGTTGTGTGACAATATGTATGTGAGTATACATTAAAATAGTACATCATGAATATATTATAAACAATTGTAATTGATGATTACTTCAATATATAATTGAATAATAAAGGAGACAATGAGATAATGTGATAATATCCGATTAAATTATACCGGTATGATAAAATGTACATGGATTATATGTGTGCAAATTACATTTACAACATCATGTGAATTACATTGTGACATTAAGATTACAACCTAAGCATGTATTATATGAATATAACTTAGATATATAATATGTGCAAAGTAACATAAGTGTGTGTATATATGAATGTGATATAATGCTGAGATTGATAATGTTTGTCCCTCAATAAGAGCCTCATTCTCTTCACGTAAAATACTCAAAGGCTAGCCTAAGCCTATTTCTTCCTCAAACTCAGCATTTCATAGCTCATGATGAGCAAGGGAGTGGGATTCGTGATTTCCTTCACCAACCATCTACCAACTTCTTTCTTACCCGCCATGTAAACTAACATTCCCGTTGGTTTGATTTGGAGAACAAAGTCATGGACTGTGTAACGCTTGGTCATATAAATACACTCCTCTCCTTCTTCATTTTATTTGCTCAAATTCTGATAAGTATAACCAGTGTAAGTTCACTGAGATATAGAGAGAAAGAAATATCAGTGAGAAGGGGATTCAATTAGCAGCAAACTCATTTTCAATTTAGCAGAAGGTATATTCCATGTTCTTCATTTCTTATTTCTGAGAATTCTTAAATTCTTTATTACAGCTGCAATACATGCTAGTTGGATTAAAGAATGGTTGTTAGTTGTTATATAAGCAAATATGTATGTTAGTTTGGCAATGTAGCTTGTCTGGAATCGATTTGGTTGTAAATTTTGGTAATTGGCCTAGCTTTCTGTCGGAGCAGAAGCTTTCAGTTCGGTTCAGGCAACGGCGCCGCTGCGCCTCGCAGCTGAGCCGGTTTAACACTGAGGCGCAGCGCAGCTGCGCCGGTCCCCTACACCAGTTGGCTGCCTCCTGTTAAGAATCTGCTAAGTGATAGTTTACTTGTATGGCTTAGGCAAGCATGAAATCATGGGTAATATATATATATATATATATATATATATATATATATATATATATATATATATATGAATACATTAAACTAATGTGAGCATGTTTTACTATATTAGCATGCATGATTAACGAAAGCAAATAGTTCGAAATAAATTTAGAACTTTAGAAATGAGCTTGGTATGTATGCATGCCATGTTTATATACTGACCTTGCAAGCATATTAGTATGACCTAGAAACATATGAAATGCATGTTAACTTGCGTATATAATTTTCATAATGAAATGTGAACATGCGAACCTCACTAGTGCACATTATAACGAAAGTGTAAGCTTTGAAAATGAACTTAAAGTCTTATAAACAAACTTTGACATGTTATTGATGTTCTGACTTTTGATGCATGTTAGTATGATGTAGAGATGCATGAAAGACATATTAACTTATGTATATAGGTTTCATAATGTAACATGAGCATGTGGACCTCAATAGTGAAAGTTACTAACAAAAATACAAGTATTGAAAGCAAACCTTGACATGTATATATCATATCTACATTCTGATTTTTCAAGCATGTTTATATGGCCTTGAAATGCATGTCGAAGATGTTAACATATGTATATATAGCATGAGTATGTTAGGCCTTATTAGTGAACTTTACTAATGAAAGTATAAGTTTTGAACGTATACCTTGACATGTTACATTGAGATTGGATTTCGATATTTATGAACATGTTTGATAATACTCGTAGACTCACTAATGTATCATACATGTATACCTACCACTGTTAGATGTCGTGAAATCAAGTTAAGCCTAAATGAAGCATATTTTCAAAGTAATAACGATGATAGTTACATGTAGGTGATGTGAATACTCATGAGCATGCCTAACACGAGTTATATGAATACCTTATGTGTTTAAAGGGTGAGCATGTTAGACCTTGTAAGTTCGTGACCTTGAATGGCTTTAAGTATTAACTTAGAACCTATATCATGTATGATTGAACTTGGAAAAGTTATACAAATATGGAAGTACCCTTTAATATGTATACATGCTATATGATATCATATGTCGATGCTTGAATCCGATTTTAACGGTTAACTTATAATAACACTATAACGTGTTAAATAGAGTATGTTTGCTATTTGTTATGGTCTTATGTGTTAGTAATGATATATGACGATTAACTTGAAGAGAGGAACTTTAAGGATAAAAGACATATAGGTTATGTCAATCTATTATGCGTGATAAATACCGTGTAGCCAGGCTAAGACCTAACTTATGTGTTGATTATAGGTATAAGATAAGGCTTGATGTTAAATGACTAATGAATATGATATCATATACGTAACTATATTACGATAGGGATTCGAAAGTGTTGATTTACTTAACGAGGATAAACTACGCATAAGGCAAGTTTCCTGACTTTCACTCATTTATTGTGCAAGTTCCCTAACTTACACTATTTTAAAGTGCAAGTATCCTATCCTTGTGTTTATATTATTCAAGGAACGTTGTAAGCAAGTTCCTAACCTTACTCTTTATTGAGCGTTCATTAAGCTTGTGCTATTATTGTCGTACAAGTAAACTTTTGAGATTGCAATTCAGATGTTATAGATTATATACTTCCTAAATAAGATAAAACTCGATTTATATTCTTCGAACTTCAAATTTTGAAATTGAACTTATAATGGTTGTGAACAATGCCATTTGATTCGGCTAGACTTATATTGTTGAAAGGCGACCCAAACCAATCGATTGGTGCGGGATCTTGAGTTTGACTGAGATGAACAACCTTCTTTGAAGGGAAATTATATATTATCGGGAGACCGACGTGCGCACTTTAGTACGATTCAACGATATGCATACCGTAGGGTACTTTATGCTGATCACCTGTTGTACTTATTTTATTGGATTATCAGTATATTTCTGTTAATTCTAGTAGACGTTCATAGTCTTTAGTGACTGCTCAATATTCAGTTATCTTGAAATCTTAAATTGATTTAGTATTGAATCATATTGATAGTATTTTGTCCTTAGCGACTGTTATTGAGAATTGTTGATATTCTTGCTATTCTTGAACTATCAGACCTTGTTATACTCTTTTTGGGATTCGAGAACCATATTACTCACCCTTATTGTTATATTACTTGTTGAGCAAACTTGTTACTCATTCTTGCTTTCCCTAAAACATTTCAGTTAAGGCAGAGCAGTGCGGACCTTTGGGCACCGACAAGGGCAAGGGAAAGGCTACAGAGTAGATTATTTATGTAGAACTTTATAATTGTAATAAGAACTTATGCTATTATGTATTAGATAGGTTTATATATGCTTAAGGTATGTTTAAGCTATGTCATCAATGTTTAAGTTACGAGACCTTGGGACTGTGAATAAATTATATTAATTAAATATAATCTATTCGGTAGTAATTGTATATTATTTCGCTGTGTGATGCGACATTTAGTCGTAATATTATTATTATGGTGTCAGATTATAGAACGTGAAGAACCGAATTTGAGAGACCAGTTGCAGTTCGAATTTGGGGGCGTCACAAAAACTCATCATCCACAGCCTTTTCTACCACATCCACTCGGAAGCACTCTTCTTCATCGGAAGGGAATTTCATAGCCTTGAATACGTTGAATGTGACTTCTTGGCCCTGGACCCGCATAGTCAACTCTCTCTTCTAAACATCTATAAGTGTCCTCCCAGTAGCTAGAAATAGCCTCCCAAGTATAATGGGAATGTCTTTGTCCTCTTCGTAGTCCAAAATGATGAAATCAGCTAGGAAGATGAACTTATCCACTTTCACAAGAATGTCCTCCAAAATCCCTCTTGGATAAGTAATAGACCTATCTGCAAGCTGAAGAGATATGTTTGTTAGTTTTGGTGCAGGAAGTCCAAACTAAGTGTATATCGATAAAGGCATGAGATTGATGCTTGCACCCAAATCACACAAACACTTGTTGAATGACAAGATACCAATCGTGCACAGTATAGTAAAACTGTCAGGATCCTTCAATTTTGGAGGTAGTTTTCTTTGTAATACTGCACTGCACTCTTCAGTCAAGGCTACTGTCATAAAATCTTCTAACTTCTTATTTTTGGACACAACACCCTTCATAAATTTTGCATATCTTGGCATTTGTTCTAAAGCCTCTGCAAATGGTATGTTAATATCGAACTTCTTGAATACCTCGAGGAATTTGGCGAATTATTTGTTCAATTTCTTCTTTTGAAGTCTTTGTGGATAAAGAACTGGTGGATATTTTCTTGGTGGAGTGACATGTGTTTTATCTACTGTTTCTCTTTGTTCTGGGTCAGGTTCTACATTCCCATCATTTTCCTCAAAGTTTTCTGCATTTTCTAAAATTAGGGAAGGGCGCAGCTACGCTGGCTCCCTTTACATTTTAGGCACAGCTGCGCCTGCTGGCAAGGTTTGTTTTCCACTTCTGAGAGTAACAGCATGACATTGCTCTTTCACTTCTCTCCTTAGGTTAGCTTCTGTGTTACTAGGGAGAGATCCTAGTGGTCTATTTGTTAACATGCTAGCCATTTGCCCCACTTGATTCTCCAAATTTTTATAGCTGCCGCTTGGCCCTTTTGCATCACATCATTGTTGGCCATGTATTTCATCATGAGCTCTTTCGAAGTCGGGTTTTCTTTCTGGTTGTGGAGATGGTGCTGCATGTTGTTATTAGTTTTGGAATCCAGGGGGATAATGTGGTTGTGGAGCTTGTTGATGGTTTTGGTTGTTGCTCCATAAAAAGTTGGGGTGATTTCTAGCCCTAGGATTGTATGTGTTTTGATATGGATATCAGTCCCTGGTAGCTACCCACAAACTGAACCGCTTCAGGATTGATGGCACATTGCTCAGTGGGATGTGCTCCCTCACATATCTCACAAACAAAGGCAACTTGCTGCACTTTTATCTCTGCAATGGAATCAATCCTCTTGGACATAGCTGACAACTAAGCTGCTAGAGCCGTGATTGCATCCACTTCTAATACTCTGGCTACTTTCGGCTGATTCAATCTAGAAGTTGGCCATTGGTAATTGTTCGCGGCCATGGTCACTATCAACTCATATGCCTCTTTATAATTCTTGGCCATGAATGCCCCTCTCGAAGCTGCATCAATGCTAGTCCGAGTGTGACTACCTAACCCATTGTAAAATGTGTTTATTTGCTTCCATTGAGGTAATCTATGGTGATGGCATCTTCTTTGCAACTCTTTGTATCTCTCCTACGCTTTATACAATGACTCACCATATTATTGCTCAAAGGTAGAAATGTAATTTCAAATCTTGGTGATCTTTGCGGGTGAGAAGAATTTTGCCAAAAATTTCTGCGCCAAGTATTGCCAAGTAGTAATGGACCCCGGTGGTAACGAGTGAAGCCAACTCTTTTCTTTGTCTCTCAACGTGAATGAAAAGAGTCTAAGTCTCACTGCATCACCCGATACCCCATTAAACTTGAAAGTATCACAAATTTATATGAAGCTCAGCAAATGCTCATTCGGGTCATCATTACACATTCCCCCAAACTGCACCGAGTTTTGCTCCATCTGGATTTTCCCCGGTTTAATTTCAAAGGAATTGGCCGCTATTGCTGGCTTTGTGATACTACATTGCAATTCATTTATTCGCGGCGTTGCATAATAACTCAATGCTTTTTGCTCCTCTGCCGCCATTATCACTAGTGCTTCAGTCTCCTCTTGAATGTTTGTAGTACCCTTACTCAATTGCTGAACCTTCTATTAATGTTGTCCTTGTAAGGCAACAAATTAGGCTTCTTAGATCGAGTTTGCATACACTATTCACGAGTACCTGAAACAAAATAAAAATATAAAAAGAAATAAGATAAGAAAGATTTGTTTAACTAAGACCAATCTAATTTAAACTGATGACGAAAGTAAGAAAAAAAATTTATACTCCCCGGCAACGGCGCCAAAACTTGTTGGCTTGATTGTATATATGACAAATCAATAAATACACGCAAGTGAACGTGGTCAACAATTAATATATAATAAGTAAAGTATCGATCCCACGGAGAATATTAATTGCATTTTAAACTAACATACACCAATTTTATAACTATCTCGGTCTGCCTAAACAGATGAGCAATTTGTGATTTATCTAAAAGTGTTGATTATCAATAGATAAATAATTAACAAGTAATTAAATCAGATAAGGGAGATATGGGATTATAATTTCACTTAATGCGTCATTCAAGTAGATACACTTCCTGTTAAGCCCAACTGATTACTTCGGATTGTTAGTCGAGAACACGAAAATAAGACAAGGTCATCTCTCGATGTACCATACCCATATCACATTAAATCCATAATTGTTAGAATGAATGTCAACACCCAAATTAAATAACCCACTATATCTCTCTATGACTTAAAATTAACAAGGGTTCAAGCATAAGTTCTAAAATGACTACGAGTGGTGCTTCGGTATATGTCTATCCTAAGTACGAAATATAGAATCTAACACCATGTAGAATCACAAACACAAGCCAATATGGTCAAATCTGATCTCATAATTCATTTCTCAATTTCATATGAGTTATTCTGGTAATTGGTGATCAAACAATTAGCCTATTAAAACAAACCATATTAGATAATCCATATATAATCAATCAAATCCCAGAAGGAAGCATAGCAATCTGAATTAAGCACTAAGATCTATTAAAATCCCACAATAGAAATTAGGTAATAGTTGAATCAATATCCATCATCTAATATTATTTATACATTGAAAGCCAACGATGAAAATAAAGAAAAGCTAAGGAATGAGAGATGAAAATCTGATGTCTCCTCTTCAAATCTGAACCTTCAATGTTGAGCCAATGCTTCAATGCTCCCAAATCTAGCCCTAATCTAAGCTAATCTAGAAAAATGAAATAGAAACTAAGAGAGATTCAAAGTAGGGAAAAGAATATGTACAAGGCTCTCTCTATGCTTCTATCTGACCAAAAAGGCAATAAAAACGCCCTAATATGTCTGCCCTAACTTGCAATAATCCTCTCTTCAAGTAAGAATTTGATTGGTCCATTAAGTGAAAAGTCGAACATTTTGGCTTCAGAGACTAGTGCAGCTGCGCCGACTTTGTGCTTGTTCTGGGCGCAGCTGCGTACCAAGGCATTCTGGGCTGAGGTTGGGCGCAACTACGCTAGCTCCCTTTGTAAATCAGGCGCAATTGCGCTCTCTTGCAGTCATACAATCTGCTGTCTTTCTGCTGCAGTTTCAATTCATTGCACACTTTAATCACTTTTACTTCTCTTTTCACCATGCCTTAGTTCCTTTGCTCCCACACACCAAGTTCCATGTATATTATGCCTATTTACCCTCCTTTTGACGAAAGATTCCACCGAGCGAGTTCCCGAATATGAATCCTATAAAAAGGAAAGAAATTCATGACAAGCAACTTAAACAAATGAGATTAAGCAACAGTTATAGCAAGTTAGTGTCCAATAAGTAGGTAGAAAGCCTACTTATCAAATACCCCAAACTTAAAACGTAAGAAATGCAAAAATTAAGTAATATGCAGTCTACTTTAAATGCCTATGAATCCAAATTAGTCAGTATGAAATCCAAATGAATTGCCTCAGAGGAATCACATTGATCATTGAACATAGCATCCAACCAAGAAATAGTCAAACATTCATATCATTTTACAAATCCAAACCTGTCATTACTGATATAGTGTGTTGTGTGCTTAGTAACCATTAAACTTGCCATGATACAAATATTTCACATAATACGCTTCTTAGAGGGAAAGTTATATTTTTAACTCAAGAAAGGCATCAAATAGGATAAGTTGTAGCCGTGACTTCACATTGACTAAGTTAGGGGTTAACTTGGAGTTTATTAGCTTTTTATTCAATCACGTGGGCACTATTCGCACATTCCCGTGTTTACCAAAAACTTGTTAGCTTGATTGTATATATGACAAATCAATGCACACACGCAAGTGCATGTGGTCAACAAATAATATAGAATAAGTAAAGTATCGATCTCACAGAGAATATTAATTGCATTTTAAACTAACATACATAAATTTTATAACTATCTCGGTCTACTTAAAAAGATGAGCAAATTGTGATTTATCTAAAAGTGTTGATTATCAAAAGACAACTAATTAACAAGTAATTAAATCAGATAAGGGAAATATGGGATTATAATTTCACTTAATGCGTCATTCAAGTAGATACACTGAGACACCCCCAAATCCGGGTCTCCTAACCTCGAATTCGGTGTTCACGATACTTAACGACAAGCATACATTCTAACTAATGCGAAAGAATAAACTTACATTGTTCATCATAATAATAATAGTCTTACACATGGTCCCAAGGTTCACTAACCTTAATTGAAACAAACTCCTAATACTATAAAGAGTTTACATAACCAATAACATTTAAAATAAACCAATACATAAGTTCCTTCTAGCATCTATTCTTGAACCTTCCCATTTCCTTTGTCCCCTTTGGACGATTCTGGCTTAACTGAAATAAATGTAATGATATGGCAATGGTAAGCAACTAATTTGCTTAGCAAGTTTATATATATGGGAGATATATCATAATTAGAAAGAAGTTTCGCTTTCGATGTTCAACAACGGTATAAAATTGTGAAGGAACATGAATTAATAGTCAACAGTTGAATATTCAAATAATTGAATAACAAGTACTAAGTGGTTTGAAATAACCATGACCATTTGCCAAGGTTCTCAGCATTTAAACTAAACCTTTTAATAAGTTTTGATAATCAAGGGGATCAGCCTTTCATACCCCGTGATTTATGCATAAACACTTAATAATCCAGTATTGATATCATGCTTTAATCAAATTCGTCCTTTTCTCAGTCAAGAGTTCTTATTAATTATATCAATTTAATAAGAATAGCTTTTAAAACACATTTGATTTAACAAATTTAAACAGGCTTAATCTAGCTAATACAATTAGCATAGATCTATTTCATAAACAGTTCATGAATGAAGAACTTTAATCTAATTCGCAATTCAATAATAATAGAATATAAATTCAATTGCACAAAGTACGAATCTCAATAATCCGTATAGATGTGAATAACTAACAATAATTATTCACTAACATGCGTCGAAAATAATAACTCGAGTTTGAGTTAGGGAACTTGCCTGTTCGACGAGCTACGGCTAACTAGCTTTAATTAAAACTATTTGAAAAACCTAGCATTGACAATGTTGGTTTACTAATTAGTACCGCGTATAATTGTACATCTATACGCTTACTTATGCTATTATCTAACAAAAATCACAATGTACACGTAGTATAATGTACCATCATTAATCCTATAGGATATTTAATAAATCTTAGATTAATGATTTAATAATTTTATAAGGTTTTTCTTAAGTAATAAACACTTATTAGATCCTCAAACAAATTAGTATAATTGTTTAATTAATGAGTCTTTTAAATTATCTTCATTTATTAACTCTATCTTCATTTAATTACAATTTAATATTAGTTAAATAGTAATTAATTAATTATCTTTAGTTATTATTTAATAAATAATAGCTAATTACATATACTTATTATTTAATGTTAATTAAACAATAAATAATTAACATTATTTGTCTTTAATTATTATTTAATATTAATTAAGTAATAATTAATTAATCATTTATCATTGACTAATAAATAATTGATTTATTTTCTTCATTAGTCTTTAATTATTCATTACTATTAATAAATGAACAATTAATTAACATTTGTCCTTATTTAATATTAATTAATTATTTATTTATCCTTGAATAATAAATAATTAATTCACTTCATAAGTCTTTAATTATTCTTTCTTATTAATCTAAGAATAATTAATTATCATTTGTTCTTATTTATTATTTAATATTAACTAAATAATAAATAATTATTTTATAAATTTTATGTCAATGTAAGTAAGTAATTACATTATTACCTAATCTTACTTAAGCATTCTTTAATTCATTATTTAATATTAATCAATAGTTTAACTTTATTTATTATTTAATCTTAATTAAATAATCAATAGTTACTTTATTAATACTATCTCTACTTAATTATCATCTAATACCACTTAGATAATAATTAAATAGTTAATTACATTCAAATTACATGTAATTAGTTTAATAATCAATTAATGGCATTAAAAATCATAAATTAGTAAGTTTTAAAATGATTTAAATGAGTTTAAATAACTAATTACTTAATAATTACATAACTGTTCCTGAAAAATTGTGAATTAAATATCTTACTATTCTTCATAAATTTAGAAAAATTTGGGTCCAAGAACCGTCACCGGAACCGGCCGAAAAAGTTCCGAACCGGTCGCCCGAAAATCTGCACCGGTTCGAGAATAGTGATCCAGCAGTAGGCTTTCTATTTTTTTAATTTTTTTTTTGATTTGGGGTCCTTCACTAAAACTTGAGTAAAATAAAATCTACAACTCTGATTTAGGCCCAATTGGACTTGTTGGATTCGTATCTTCCCGAACTACAATTTTCATTTATCCAACATCAAATTTGGATCTGTTTTGATCCCGGAAAATAGCCCAGAAGTGACTGTTCTCGCAACATGAGTTCATAGTTGGAGTGTTTTGGTAATAAATCCATATCTTGCTCATTTTTTAACATTTTTACATGCTTCTAAGGTTGTTTTGCTCTTAACTCATAGTTCTACCATACCAAGAAACAAAATCACAAAAACCATTTGTAGATTTCAAAATGAAAAGCATAGTTCACCCCTTTTAAATAAATTTTTCCTAAAAACTACTTTAACTTCCTTTTCCCCAAATTTCCAACACAAACTTATATAGATGAACAAGTTAAACATATTATACCCAAGATTTATCATTCACATAAGACTCTAGCCTTTTAGAACTTGCACTTCCATGAATCTCTCACTTGCACTTCCATGAATCTCTCACAAGATCACATAGAACATACAAAACATAAAATTAGGGTTTGATTTTTCTTATCTTGTCTTGTGAGATGTCCTCCTTTTCTTTCCAAAGTAAGTTAGGAAATTGGGATGCATGAACAACTTCATTCTTCCCCCTTCCCCCTTCCCAATATCCGAACTTATCTCTCTCTCTTTCTCTCTTTGTATTTTGCTAGTTGGGAGAAAATAGAAGAAGAAGAATGGTGGAGAAATGAAATGAAAAGAAGTAATGTAATGAAATGGGATGTGGGGATTAAGCCATATTCTTTTTTTCCCTTGGACTATAGGGTTAGGCTTATCTCTTCCTAATCATTCCTAATCATGTCATTAAGGATGTTAATTAGATTTTTCACCAATGGAAGCCTGACACACTTCTCCTTGTTGTAAGAACTTCTACTTATAGAATTGGATTAGCATAATCTTTTTGCCCTAAAAAGCCTAATGTGGCCGATTTTTCTTAGCCCCATAATCCCTCCATTTTGCTTTTATTTTAAGGCACAAATTTGATTAATCAAAGGTCTAAAATTCCCTTAATCAAGTGGGCTAAGTATGGGCTTGCATTTTATTTCTTTTGGGCTTCTCCTTTAATTGTTTTGGGCTATGTAATAAGCATAGTTTAACAATTTTAAAATATATATTACCCTAATTGGTTATTTAGGGTTTCCATTTCCAATCTTATTGAATTTAATTACTTACAAATATATCTTTAACATGTAACCTAATTAGGTTTACTATAATTAGGTTTAAAATTATTAATCACTTGCAATAGTAAAATTCTCCACTTCAGTTAGTATACATATCAAATACTAACTATTCCTTATTACCATAACCATTAGGTTATTCAATTATCTCACCTAATATATAATTAGGTTATGAAGCCTTCATTTTTTAATGAAGTCTATAAATGTATATATCCATAGCTATAGTATATATATTTATTTAGTCATTCACCACTTCACATATGTTATCACATATTAAATCACTATATAGTACAAAGTTTTAAATATCAATAATGTATATATACATTTAAAGTGATTTGAAATTCCTGGTTATTACATACACTTCCTATTAAGCCCAATTAATTACTTCGGATTGTTAGTCGAGAATACGAAAGTAAGATAAGGTCATCTCTCGATGTACCATACCCATATCACACTAATTCCACAATTGATAGAATGAATGTGAACACCTAAATTAAATAACACACTATATTTCTATGTGACTTAAAATTAATAAGGGATTAAGCACAAGTTCTCAAATGACTACGAGTGGTGCTTCGATCTATGTCTACCTTAAGCACGAATTATGGAATCTAAAACCATATAGAATCATAAAGACAAGTCAATATGGTCAAATCTGATCTCATAATTTATTTCTCAATTTCATATGAGTTATTTCAGTGATTGGTGATCAAGCAATTAGGCTATTAAAACAAACCATATTAGACAATCCATACATAATCAATCAAATCTCACAAGGAAGAATAAAAATCTGAATTAAGCACTAAGATCTATTAAAATCCCACAATAGAAATTAGTTCATAGTTGAATCAATATCCATCATCCAAAATTGTTCAAACATTGAAAGCTAAAGATGAAAATAAAGAGAAGCTAAGGAATGAGATATGTAAATCTGATGTCTCCTTTTCAAATCTAAACCTTCAATGTTGAGCCAATGCTTTAATGCTCCCAAATCTAACCCTAATCTAAGCTAATCTAGAAAAACAAAATATAAACTAAGAGAGATTCAAAGTAGTGAGAAGAATATGCACAAGGCTCTCTTTATGCTTTTATTTGACCAAAAAGGCAATCAAAACGTTCTAATATGTCTGCCCTAACTTGCAATCTGACTTCATAGACTGGCGCAGCTGCGCCAACTTTGTTCTCGTTCTAGGCGCAGCTGCTCACCAAGGCATTCTAGGTTGAGGTTCGGCTCAGCTGCACTAGCTCCCTTTGTAAAGCAGGCGCAGCTGCGCTCTCTTACAGTCATGCAATCTGTTGTCTTTCTACTACAGTTTCAGTTCCTTGCACACTTTGATCACTTTTGCTTCTCTTTTCACCATGCCTTAATTCCTTTTCTCCCACACACCAAGTTTCATGTATATCATGCCTATTTTCCCTCCTTTAAACAAAAGATGCCACCGAGCGAGTTCCTGAGCATGAATCCTATAAAAAAGAAAGAAATGCATGAAAAGTAACTTAAACAAATGAGATTAAGCCACAGTTATAGCAATTTAGTGTCCAATAAGTAGGTATACAACCTACTTATCAAATACCCCCAAACTTAAACCGTTGCTTTCCCTCAAGCTGCACAATAAGAAGAAATGCAAAAACTATGTAATATGCACTCTACTCTTAATGCCTACTAATCCACATCAGTCAATATGAAATCCAAATGAATTACCTCAAAGGAATCACATTGATCATTGAACATAACATCCAACCATGAAATACTCAATAAGCCATATCATTTTACAAATCCAAACCGATCATTACTGATATAGTGTGTTGTGTGCTTAGTAACCATTAAACTTGTCAGGATACAGAGGGAAAGTTACAGTTCTAACTCAAGAAAGGCATCAAATAGAATAAGTTGCAGTTGTGACTTCACATTGACTAAGTTAGGGGTTAACTTGGAGTTTATTAGCTTTTTATTCAATCACAAGGGCACTATTCGCACATTCCCTTGTTTACCAAAAACCTTGTTGGCTTGATTGTATATATGACAAATCAATGCACACACACAAGTGCACGTAGTCAACAAGTAATATAAAATAAATAAAGTATCGATCCCACGGAGAATATTAATTGCATTTTAAACTAACATACACCAATTTTATAACTATCTCGGTCTACTTAAAAAGATTTGCAAATTGTGATTTATCTAAAAGTGTTGATTATCAATAGACAACTAATTAACAAGTAATTAAATCAGATAAGGAAAATATGGGATTATAATTTAACTTAATGCATCGTTCAAGTAGATACACTTCCTATTAAGCCCAATTGATTACTTTGGATTGTTAGTCGAGAACACGAAAGTAAGATAAGGCTATCTCCCGATGTACCATACCCATATCACATTAAATCCACAATTGATAGAATGAATGTGAACACCCAAATTAAATAACCCACTATATCTCTATGTGACTTAAAATTAATAAAGGATTAAGCATAAGTTCTCAAATGACTACAAGTGGTGCTTCGGTATATGTCTATCCTAAGCAAAAATTATGAAATCTAACACCATGTAGAATCATAAACACAAGTCAATATGGTCAAATCTGATCTCATAATTTATTTCTCAATTTCATACGAGTTATTTCGGTAATTGGTGCTCAAGCAAATAGGCTATTAAAACAAACCATATTAGACATTCCATACATAATCTATCAAATCTCACAAGGAAACATAGCAATCTGAATTAAGCACTAAGATCCATTAAAATCCCACAATAGAAATTAGTTCATAGCTGAATCAATATCCATCATCCAAAATTGTTCATACATTAAAAGCCAAAGATGAAAATAAAGAGAAGCTAAGGAATGAGAGATGCAAATTTGATGTCTCATCTTCAAATCTGAACCTTTAATGTTAAGCCAATGCTTCAATGCTCCCAAATCTAGCCCTAATCTAAGCTAATCTAGAAAAATTAAATAGAAACTAAAAGAGATTCAAAGTAGGGAGAAGAATATGCACAAGGCTCTCTCTATGCTTCTATTTGACTAAAAAGGCAATAAAAACGTCTTAATATGTCTGCCCTAACTTGCAAACTGACTTCAGAGACTGGCGCCGATGTGCCGACTTTGTGCTTGTTCTAGGCGCAGCTGCTCACTAGGGCATTCTGGGCTGAGGTTTGGTGCAGCTGCGCTGGCTCCCTTTGTAAATCAGGCGCAGCAGCGCTCTCTTGTAGTCATACAATCTGCTGTCTTTCTACTGCAATTTCAGTTCCTTACACACTTTGATCACTTTTGTTTCTCTTTTCACAATGCCTTAATTCCTTTGCTCCCACACACCAAGTTCTATATATATCATGCCTATTTTCCCTCCTTTTGACGAAAGATGCCATCGAGCTAGTTCCCGAGCAATAATCCTATAAAAAGGAAAGAAATGCATGAAAAACAACTTAAACAAATGAGATTAAGCAACAGTTATAGCAAGTTAGTGTCCAATAAGTAGGTATACAACCTACTTATCAAATACCCCCAAACTTAAACCGTTGCTTTCCCTCAAGCAACACAATAAGAAGAAATGCAAAAACTAAGTAATGTGCACTCTACTCTTAATGCCTACGAATCCACATCAGTCAATATGAAATCCAAATGAATTACCTCAAAGGAATCACATTGATCATTGAACATAACATCCAACCAAGAAATACTCAATAAGCCATATCATTTTACAAATCCAAACCTATCATTAATGATATAGTTTGTTGTGTGATTAGTAACCATTAAACTTGTCCTGATACAAATATTTCACATAATACGCTTCTTAGAGGGAAAGTTACAGTTCTAACTCAAGAAAGGCATCAAATAGGATAAGTTGCAGATGTGACTTCACATTGACTAAGTTAGGGGTTAACTTGGAGTTTATTAGCTTTTTATTCAATCACGAGGGCACTATTCACACATTCGCGTGTTTACCAAAAACTTGTTGGCTTGATTGTATATATGACAAATCAATACACACACGCAAGCGCACGTGGTCAACAAGTAATATAAAATAAGTAAAGTATCGATTACACGGAGAATATTAATTGCATTTTAAACTGGCATACACCAATTTTATAACTATATCGGTCTACTTAAACAGATGAGAAAATTGTGATATATCTAAAAGTGTTGATTATCAAAAGACAACTAATTAACAAGTAATTAAATTAGATAAGGGAGATATGGGATTTTAATACTACACTTAATGCGTCATTCAAGTAGATACACTTCCTGTTAAGTCCAATTGATTACTTCGAATTGTTAGTCGAGAACACGAAAGTAAGATAAGGCCATCTCTCGATGTACCATACCCATATCACATTAAATATGATATAATGAATGTAAACACCCAAATTAAATAACCCATTATATCTCTATGTGACTTAAAATTAATAAGGGTTTAAGCACAAGTTCTCAAATGACTACGAGTGGTGCTTCGGTATATGTCTATCTTAAGCACAAATTATGGAGTCTAGCACCATGTAGAATCATAAACACAAGCTAATATGGTCAAAATTGATCTCATAATTTATTTCTCAATTTCATATGAGTTATTACGGTAATTGGTGATCAAGAGTTGGTCATTTTCACGATCAATATATGCGTGCAAGTATACACGGTCAACAAGTAATAACGAGTAAGTAGAGTATCGATCCCACAGAGAATTATCGAATAAAAATCACCAAACACTAATCCTTAACCAACTTAATCTTATTTAAAAGATTGAATTAGTATTTTGAATAATAATATGCAATTAAACTAATACTAACTATCTCTAGAATGAAACTAGATAATGAAGACATGAGACTACAATTTCACCTATTATTTCATCTAAATTAATACACTTCCCGTTAAGCCAAATTGATTACTTCGGATTGTTAGTCGAGAACACGAAAGCAAAACATAGCCATCTCTCGATGTACCATATCCATATCACATACAATCCACAAATGATATAATCAACGTGAACACCCAAATTACATAAACCACTATATTTGTATGTGGCTTAACATTAATAAGGGTTTAAGCACAAGTTCTCAAATGACTACAAGTGGTGCTTCGATATTTGTCTATCCGAAGCACAAATCATGAATTCCAACGCCATGTACAACACACAAACACAAGCTATTATGATCAGATCTAAACCCATAATCCATTTCACAATTTCATATGGATTATCATGGTAATTGATGGCCAATCAAGTAAGCAATTAAGTATGAATCATAATAGATAATCCAATTATGATTAACAAGTCTAACAAGGAAGCACATCAAAGTAAACTACACAATAAGATCCATTATAGTCTCAAAATGAAGTTTAATTCATGATTGAAGTGAAACCCATAATCCACAATTGAATAAACATTGAAAGATACAAAGAAAGAAGGAGAGAATTTAGGGTTTGGAGTAAGCAAATCTAAATTCTCTTGCTTCCAATATAAATCTCCAATGATCTTCAAGAGTTTCAATCTCCAACTCTAATCTAATCTAGGGTTTATCTAATCTAATGGAAGAGTAGACTATTTAATGATGATATATACAAGATGATGATCCCTAAAAGATGGAATCCCCCTCTCCTATACTGATATATCTCTATTTTTAAGACCTAATATGACTCTCCTTCAAGTTACGCTTTAATTGCACTATTTAATGAAAAAGTCAACTCTGGTCAGCTTAAGGAGTGGCGCGGCCGCGCTCCAAATGGCCTGGAGTTGGGTGTGGGCGCGCTAATAGTAAATATCACTTTTTTGAACCAGGGAAGAGCGCGAGCGCGCTCCAAATACACTATAAAATGGCTCGATCGAGCCTTGAATTTTTTGCTGCAGTGCCCTCCGGTAGAACAGCCATAACTTTTGATCCGGGAGGAGTTATGTGACACCCCCAAATCCGGGTACTTCGTTTCCACGTGATTTGGTGTTCACTTTCTAATATAACCTATATCTACCCAATGAATAATGCAAAATAAACTACAACTTAAATTAAAATAACTAAATCTCCCTTAAAACAAGGGTTACAAACCTTCTCAAAATCAATCCCAGGGTTACTCTAACCTTGACATGAATATAATAAAGTGCGAAAATAAAACATAACATTCAATTATTACAATCATTCTCAATTAAATAAAAAAAACAAGTCTTCACTTGCTTTGCTTTCCCTTGCCCTTACTTGTAGACGGAGCATCAGCGTTATCAACCTTAACTGAAATTGTTATTTAATGCAAGAGTGAGCAAACCACAGCTCACTGGAGTTTAACAATAATATAGACATGAAAGAATATCTTTAAGAAAATCTGAACAACTTAGCTTGCTTCAATAATAAAGAATTGAATAATAATTCTCTATCAATATTAAAATTTGGATATAGAATTTATCTGAGGGTCATAAGACCTTTGAACTCTTGTCCTAGGTTATAAATATTTCTATTTAAACCTTTAACAGTCAATAAGACTATGGACCTTAACTCGTACTTAGGGGGATCAGCCCTTCGTACCATGTATTGTGCACAACCATCTTAACGCTATTCGTAGTAACCTCCCCTAGTAAATAGGGTTGTTCAACTCAGTAATTTGAATTCAAGTCCGCACCAAAGAAAGTTTGGTTTGGATAAGCTTACAAGGGTAATTTAGAATTCACGTTCATCAACTAAGGATTAGTTGAATCGACTTCCAATAATTCAAAATAAAAGAATTATGAATTAACATATGCTTTAGAAGTAAACCTAAAGCATTTAAAATAATAATTGGATCTTACTTGAACAATAAGTTAAGACCATTTCAATTAAATAAACAATTGTCCAATACTGAAATGGAAAGGACATTCTCAACAATGAATATATGAATTCAAGAGATCATATAAAATCAATACAAGATTAGGGTTTAGAAAACTTGCGTAAAATTAACGAGTTTAGGGTTTAGAAGACTTGCCTCAACCGCAAGCTACTTAACACAATTCACGTACTTTAATACTTCCTACACATATATATTCAATCACAATAACCTAAATTAGTTAACACGTAACTAATTCACATAAGTGGTTAACCCTCATGGTTAACTCACATTCTGATTAAATAGTAATAATAATCAACCATCACATAGTTAATTACATCACCTACATATTCACATAATTAAATTAATTATGTATTTAACTCAATTATAATTAAACAATTATAATTGAAACACTTAATCAAATTATAATTACTTAAATTATCATTACCTTTTAAATTATAAACAATTTATAATTTAAAATCAATTAAACCACATTCATGCATTTATAATGACACAATTTATAATTAATCATGTATTTATCAATTATAATCAATAATTAATTAAACTATAACATGCATTATAATTACACAATTTATAATTTAAATTACACATTTACTCTTAATTATAATTAATAAAATTATAATTAAGTAACTTATTAAACAATTATAGTTTTAAATACCATATTAGGTTTTCAAAATTTCTTTTATTTTCCAACCATGAAATTATCATAATCATATAACAACATGTTATATCATTCAAAATATATATCCCCTTATCCATGAAAAATTAAACTAAGGTCTTTAAAATAAACTGTACAAGCAAGCAAAACTCACTGCCCAAGCACTGTGCCCGGCGCAGCTGCGCAGCCGCGCAGCCAGCTGCCTTTAAACCGGTGCAGCTGCGCAGGGAAGGAATCTGGGAAGGACAAGCGGCGCAGCTGCGCTGCTCCTGGCCTTGCTGCCGGCGCAGTTGCGCAGCAACTCGGCCAGACGCAGACAGCCACGTTACTCTAGCTTCACCGATTAACCCATACAAGCCAACAACGCCAAAAATACAGTACTATAGACTCTGTAAAATATATATACGCTATTACACATATATAAAGCATGCTTCCAAAATACAAAATCATTTAAACAATGATAATCATAAGTTTTGAAAATCTATTTTGGCCATTTTTATGAAAACTCATATTTTCATAAAATAATTCTCTGTAATAAAATTTTCTTACCAATTCCACTTATAAAACATGCATTATGTTTGAAATTGAAGATATTATCACAACAATTCTAAATAGGCATATTAACACACAATCAAATCATAACTTTTACTCTAAAATTGGCCAATAACATACAAAATCATAAGAACATCAATTTCTCCATTTAAACATGTTCTGACAAAATTTTGATTTCTGAAAATCCTTGATCATGACATACAATTCATATAATAACCATTATAAACACAATTTATATATGTACATCATATTTGTATAACTTTTATGCTAAATCATAAAAACAGAGAACTTATATTCATGAATATTATAAAGAAAACACATAGAAATATAATTTAATTGAAATAATACCCTTTTTGCTTAGATGATTGAAGAAGATGATGATAGTGATTCCCTTCAAGCTTCTCAAGCTATACCTTTTCTTTCTCTTCCTCTTCTCTCTATCTTCTTCTCTGTTATTTTCTCTGCTCTTTTTTCTTAGCTTTAGACTAACTTTTAGAAAAACTAACGTACTGATAGTATATACATATAATATATAACACAAGTAATATATAATATATGTAACTCCCATATAATAAGTATATGTACTAACTACTAATTATAACGTAAGTTACAAAATTCAAAAGCCAACTTGGCTTGTTTGGCTACAAGAAAATTAGAAACTAGTTTTTATTAACTCCAAACATGGTTTAGGTAATTTAGGTTTAGCTAGTGTAAGGGTCCTGTTTGGCAACAGTCTTTTAAAACAAAAGCAAGGGCCTTGTTTGGTAAAAATTATTTTTAAAAAAATTCTTTTCTTTTTATTTTAATAAATCATTTGACGCATACTTTATTGTCACATTTTAATTAATTAAATATTAATCATCTAATTTAATCAATTAAAATCTAACATCAATAAATCACATAAAATTGCCACATAATTATAATTACTCGCTAATTATAATTCTTGCAACACTTCATCACATAAATCATCTAATTTAATTATCTCAATTAAATTAGAATTATAATATAAAATTAATATACATTAATTAAATAAGCATTACACATTCAATTAATTAATATATACACTTAATTAAATCACTCCATAAATCACATAATTTATTTATTTAACTCAATAAATAAATCACATAAAATATTTATTTAATTCAATAAATATTTAAAATTAAATATAAAATCACAATCGTTACAATCTTCCCTCCTTAAAAGGATTTTGTCCCCAGAATCACAAAAAAAATAATCTCGTCTATTACATTCTTCCCCCCTTAAAAGGATTCTGTCCCCAGAATCAGTATATAAGGGGTTACACAAAACTAATCAAATAAATGCGGATAAGATTGCATCATAACATCTTCGAGTTCCCACGTAGCTTCTTCAGCACTGTGGTTTCTCCAAATTACCTTAACAGAAGGTATCACTTTATTCCTAAGTACTTGTTCCTTTCTATCAACTATTTGAACAGGCACTTCTTCATACGTTAAGTCTTTATCAAATAGCAAAGGTTCATATTCTATTACATGTTTGTAATCGTGCTTGTAAGGTCTTAATACAGAAATATGAAAGACATTATGTATATTCTCGAGCTCCGGAGGTAATGCAATCTCGTAAGCAACCTCGCCCACCTTTCGTAATACCTCAAAAGGTCCAATGAATCGGGGACTCAGCTTCCCCTTCTTACCGAATCAAATTTTCCCCTTCCAGGGAGATACTTTCAGGAAAATGAAACTTCCTGGCAAGAATTCTCGGTTCTGTCGATTAAGATCGGCATACTTCTTTTGTCTGTCTTGAGCAGCAACTAATCTCGTTCTGATTAGCTTCACAATTTCGGCGGTTTGTTGTACCAATTCTGGTCCCAACAATTGACGTTCACCGACTTCATCCCAGCACAAAGGTGTTCTGCATTTTCTGCCGTATAATGCTTCGTAAGGCGGCATGCCAATACTCGCATGATAACTATTGTTGTAGGCGAACTCCACCAATGGTAGATGATCCTCCCAGCTTCCTTTGAAGTCCATCACACAAGCTCTTAGCATATCCTCAAGTGTCTGAATCATTCTTTCGCTTTGTCCATCAGTCTAAGGATGATACGCTGTACTCATTCGCAATTGCGTTCCCATACCTTCTTGCAAACGCTTCCAGAAATTCGACGTAAAACTGCGGATCTCTGTCGGACACAATCGACACCGGAACACCATGTCGAGAAATAATTTCCTTCACGTATAGCTTCGCTAGCTTATCCAGGTTGTACTTAACCCTGATTGGCAGAAAGTGGGCTGACTTCATCAGTCGATCCACTATAACCCATATTGCATCAAATCCTTTCTGAGTCATTGGAAGACCTACCACGAAATCCATCGTGATATGCTCCCACTTCCACTCTAGAATTTCTAACGGTTGCAGCAGTCCACTTGGTCTCTAGTGTTCTGCTTTGACTTTCTGGCACGTTAAGCACTTCGCAACGCATTCCGCAACGTCCCTCTTCATATTCGGCCACCAGAAATGATGCTTGAGATCCTGGTACATCTTCGTACTCCCAGGGTGAATAGAATATCTAGAACTATGAGCTTCACTTAGAATCTCCTCTTTGACCTCTGGTACTGGCGGTACCCATATTCTACCTTCAAACCGCAACAGTCCTTCGTTACCGATCTTAAATTTGAACTCTTCGCCTTCGGTTATCCTCTTCCGAATCTTTTCACATTCTTCATCATTGAATTGTGCTTCTTTCACCTTATCTACTAGAGTAAAGCCATTGGTTACTTGAAACAACAACTCATCCAATTCATTCGAAAACTTCACTTCCAATTCTAATCTAGCCATTTGTTCTATCAACCGATCCTGATCAGTTAATACGTTCAGCTTCTCCTGACCTTTCCTGCTTAAAGCGTCAGCGACAACGTTAGCTTTACCCGGATGGTAAAGTATCTCGTAATCGTAGTCTTTAATCAGCTCCAACCATCTTCTTTGGCGCATGTTCAAATCCTTCTGGGTAAATATATACTTCAGACTCTTGTGATCTGTGTATATTTCACACTTCTCTCCATATAAGTAGTGCCTCCAAATCTTCAGGGAAAACACTACTACCGCCAATTCTAGATCATGGGTCGGATACCCCTTCTCGTAATCCTTCAGCTGACGTGACGCATAGGCAATGACTTTGCCGCTCTGCATCAATACACAGCCTAATCCTTTATGTGAGGCATCGCTATATACTACGAAATTTCCGAAACTATCTGGTAAAGACAATACATGCGCAGTACTCAGCCTCTTCTTCAGCTCTTGAAAACTCTCCTCACACTTCTCCGTCCAAACAAACTTAACTGTTTTACGAGTCAAATTCGTCAACGGAGTTGCGATTCTAGAAAAGTCTTGGATAAATCTCCGGTAATAACCTGCCAATCCCAAGAAACTCCTCACTTCGGACAGCGTCTTCGGCTGTTCCCAATTTATAACAGCTTCAACCTTCGACGGATCTACCGAAATACCATCCTTGTCGATCACGTGGCCAAGAAATTGCACACATTCCAACCAAAATTCGCATTTCGAGAATTTAGCGTAAAGCCTCTCTCGTCTCAGGGCTTCTAAGGTTAGTCGTAAGTGTTCAGCATGCTCCTCCTCGGTCTTGGAATAAACCAGGATGTCATCTATGAACACTACCACGAACTTGTCTAGAAATGGCTTGAACACCATATTCATTAGGTCCATAAATGCAGCTGGGGCATTCGTGAGACCAAATGACATCACCAAGAACTCGTAATGACCATACCGAGTTCTAAAAGCTATTTCCGGTATATCTTCCTTTCTCACCTTCAACTGATGATACCCGCTTCTCAAATTAATTTTTGAGAAGTACCTCGCACCCTTCAGTTGATCAAACAAGTCATCGATCCTAGGTAAAGGATATCTATTCTTGATCGTAACTTTATTCAACTCTATATAATCAATGCAAAGATGCATCGACCCATCCTTCTTCTTCACGAATAAGACAGGCGCTCCCCACGGCGAAACGCTTGGTTGAATATACTTCTTGTCTAGTAATTCTTGCAGTTGAATCATCAGTTCTTTCATCTCGACTGGAGCCATTCGGTACGGAGCCTTCGAAATCGGAGCAGTTCCCGGCGCTAGATCGATCACGAACTCTGTCTCCCTATCTGGCGGAAGTCCTGGTAAATCGTTCGAAAAAACGTCCACAAATTCCTTAACTACCGATATCTCCTCCACCTTCGGGCTTTCCTTATGCGAATCTACTATGTAGGCTAGATATCCTACACAGCCTTGCGTCAGAAGTTTCTTGGCTTGCATAATCGTCAGAAAACTCTCTTGCCTAGGCGATTTGCTACCATAGAACACCAACTTCGACGGAGTCGTAAGGTTCACCGACTTCTTCTGACAGTCGATTACCGCCCCATGGTTGAACAACCAATCCATACCCAGTATAACGTCGAATTCCCCAAGTTTAATCGGAATCAAATCTACTCTAAGTTCCTGACCCTTAATGTCCAATCTACAGTTCTTATAAACGCTCCTAACAGGAATAACCTCCCTATTCGCAATCTCTATGATCAAAGCGTAACCTAATTCCTCTACAGGTAAGTCTAAGGTTTTAGCAAAATCATCAGATATGAATGAACAAGTAGCACCCGAATCAAATAATACATATGCATTTATACTATTGACCGGAATAATACCTGACACCACGTCTTTTGATTGCACAGCATCCTGCACCGTCATGTTGAATGTCTGTGCAGTGGGTCGAACAGCTTGCAATGGTGCAGCAATAGTAACGGTACTGCCGCTTCCATTCCCTCCACTCCCTGTTGACCCTGCCGTCAGCTTCTTCGGGCAGTTGCGAGCCATGTGATCTTTGGATCCACATGTAAAGCAAGATCCCTTCTTCGGTTTTGGGCAATTTGGCGCGATGTGGCCTTCCTGACCACAATTGAAGCACACCCGCTTCCCCTTCATGCACACGCCAGTGTGATTCTTACCGCATGTAGCACATGCTTCGAACTTCCTCTTCTGCTGACTTCCTTGCTGACTCCCAGCAGTGATATTATCAGACCACTTCCTCTTCTGGTTCACAGTGCTGCCTGTGAAACCCCCAGTCTTGGTTTCTACCTCATTCTTCTTCTTCTTATCTTGGTTGAACTTTGTTACCGCTTCGCTTCCTCCTTCAGCAAGTATGGCTTTCTCCAGCACCGCTGCAAATGTGTTCAGCTGGAATATGGAAACCTTGCTGTAGAGCCAGGGCTTTAGTCCCCGCTCAAACCTTCTTGCTTTCATAGCGTCAGTGCTGACCTGGTATGTAGCGAACCTGGCCAACTCGTTAAACTTAGCAGCATACTCGGACACCGTCATCCCTCCTTGCTTAAGTTCTAGGAACTGGACCTCCATCTGGTCCTGCGAACTCACTGGAAAGTACATCTCGTAGAACATTTCCTTGAAACGTTCCCACGTGATGACTCCCTCTCCCTCTCGAGTCTTATTAGCCTGCCACCAAAAACTTGCATCCGACTTCAACATGAAAGCCGCGAACGTTGTCTTTTGGTCTTCTCCTACTCTAGCCACGTCAAATACCTTCTCCATTTCCATAACCCATGTCTGAGCTTCGATAGGGTTAGTCGATCCTTTGAACTCAGGCGGTCCTACTGCCTTGAATTCCTTGAAAGTAGTACCCTGCATCTGCGGTTGATTCGCAAGAGCTCCGGTCAACAGGATCACCAATTGCTGAACCGAATTGGGATTCGTCCCATCATTATTGTTGTTGTTCGTCGAACCCTCGGGATTTTGACACGTTACTCTTCTTCTAGGAGGCATTTTCTGTTAAGAAAATATTATTATTAGACCCTTTATTCAATTATTAAGTATCCAAGTTCATACTTAAACGTTTAAATAATTTAATTCACATAGAACACCAAGCACGTCCATAAACTTCTTTTATTCATCAGTCGTAGTTTTAAAAACATCAAACAGATACCATTTCTGCCATTTACATCATCCTTCCTGAACTGGAAAAGTTGCAGGATTACATTATGAACTCATCCCATTCTTATCTCAAATTATGGGATTTTCGTTACTTATTACAAAACATGCAATACATAACAAACTCTACCACTATTGTTACTACTACCACTACTACCACTGCCTTGGCATATTAATGCGTCTCACAGCCTCTCTACGTTCCTCTTCCATTACCCGAAATGCCGTTCGTCGGTCCACCACATACCACGGTAAACCTTGGAACTGAGCTGGGTAGTAGAAAATACGATCCTGAGCTCTCTCTATCGCCGTATGAAAAGCATATTCCGTTTCCCTCAGCTTGGCCCTCTTGGCTTCAGCTTCACCTTCAGCTCGATCGGCTCGTTGATTAGCCCTCAAGCTTGACTCTTCAGCTCTGGCATGCTTCCTCGACTCCTCCTTGATGTCTTGCTTCAGCTTTGCCAGTTCAAATCGAGCAGCATCTCTCTCGACCTCCATATGTATCAGGTTCCACTGTGCATCTCCTAGTTCACTATCCATCTCTTCGATAGTCTCGTCCCGTTGCTGAATAGTCTCCTCGAGATCTCCTACTCGTCCCTGAAGTTCCACATTGCTATCGTAGACTGCCTCGTACATCTCAGCACTAGTAGAGTGAGGTGGGAATTCCTCCTCGGGATCCTCTTCCTCCTATTTCTCCTCTTCAGACTCGTCCTCGTCCTCATCCTCTGGAATAGGTGTCAGCTCACGCTCCCGACCAGCTACGGTGATCATTGGAGATGGCTCTCTCCTAACCAGCTGCTCCCAGACAATATGTATGTCACGGGGCTCTTCCTCTCTAGGCACCTGAGGTACATCCTCTCTAGCCTGACTAGGTTCTCCAACGTTCGACATCCTGACAAAAGAATTTTAAAGTTCATTATTACGTGATAACGAATCGTCACTCTTTGAATACTAAAATGTAAACACATAGACACATAAGGTAGTTTATTATCTTTTACCTATCACATCTATCTTTTCGATCTTACCATAAGGCTACTACCTAAGGTTTTTCCCCACCTAAGGTTTCATAACCTACAGCTTTGATACCAACCTGTGACACCCCCAAATCCGGGTACTTCGTTTCCACGTGATTTGGTGTTCACTTTCTAATATAACCTATATCTACCCAATGAATAATGCAAAATAAACTACAACTTAAATTAAAATAACTAAATCTCCCTTAAAAAAAGGGTTACAACCTTCTCAAAATCAATCCCAGGGTTACTCTAACCTTGACATGAATATAATAAAGTGCGGAAATAAAACATAACATTCAATTATTACAATCATTCTCAATTAAATAAAAAAAACAAGTCTTCACGTACTTTGCTTTCCCTTGCCCTTACTTGTAGACGGAGCATCAGCGTTATCAACCTTAACTGAAATTGTTATTTAATGCAAGAGTGAGCAAACCACAGCTCACTGGAGTTTAACAATAATATAGACATGAAAGAATATCTTTAAGAAAATCTGAACAACTTAGCTTGCTTCAATAATAAAGAATTGAATAATAATTCTCTATCAATATTAAAATTTGGATATAGAATTTATCTGAGGGTCATAAGACCTTTGAACTCTTGTCCTAGGTTATAAATATTTCTATTTAAACCTTTAACAGTCAATAAGACTATGGACCTTAACTCGTACTTAGGGGGATCAGCCCTTCGTACCATGTATTGTGCACAACCATCTTAACGCTATGCGTAGTAACCTCCCCTAGTAAATAGGGTTGTTCAACTCAGTAATTTGAATTCAAGTCCGCACCAAAGAAAGTTTGGTTTGGATAAGCTTACAAGGGTAATTTAGAATTCACGTTCATCAACTAAGGATTAGTTGAATCGACTTCCAATAATTCAAAATAAAAGAATTATGAATTAACATATGCTTTAGAAGTAAACCTAAAGCATTTAAAATAATAATTGGATCTTACTTGAACAATAAGTTAAGACCATTTCAATTAAATAAACAATTGTCCAATACTGAAATGGAAAGGACATTCTCAACAATGAATATATGAATTCAAGAGATCATATAAAATCAATACAAGATTAGGGTTTAGAAAACTTGCGTAAAATTAACGAGTTTAGGGTTTAGAAGACTTGCCTCAACCGCAAGCTACTTAACACAATTCACGTACTTTAATACTTCCTACACATATATATTCAATCACAATAACCTAAATTAGTTAACACGTAACTAATTCACATAAGTGGTTAACCCTCATGGTTAACTCACATTCTGATTAAATAGTAATAATAATCAACCATCACATAGTTAATTACATCACCTACATATTCACATAATTAAATTAATTATGTATTTAACTCAATTATAATTAAACAATTATAATTGAAACACTTAATCAAATTATCATTACTTAAATTATCATTACCTTTTAAATTATAAACAATTTATAATTTAAAATCAATTAAACCACATTCATGCGTTTATAATTACACAATTTATAATTAATCATGTATTTATCAATTATAATCAATAATTAATTAAACTATAACATGCATTATAATTACACAATTTATAATTTAAATTACACATTTACTCTTAATTATAATTAATAAAATTATAATTAAGTAACTTATTAAACAATTATAGTTTTAAATACCATATTAGGTTTTCAAAAAAAAATTTATTTTCCAAACATGAAATTATCATAATCATATAACAACATGTTATATCATTCAAAATATATATCCCCTTATCCATGAAAAATTAAACTAAGGTCTTTAAAATAAACTGTACAAGCAAGCAAAACTCGCTGCCCAAGCACTGTGCCCGGCGCAGCTGCGCAGCCAGCTGCCTTTAAACCGGCGCAGCTACGTAGGGAAGGAATCTGAGAAGGACAAGTGGCGCAGCTGCGCTGCTCCTGGCCTTGCTGCCGGCGCAGCTGCGCAGCAACTCGGCCAGACGCAGACAGCCACGTTACTCTGCTTCACTGATTAACCCATACAAGCCAACAACGCCAAAAATACAGTACTATAGACTCTGTAAAATATATATACGCTATTACACATATATAAAGCATGCTTCCAAAATACAAAATCATTTAAACAATGATAATCATAAGTTTTGAAAATCTATTTTGGCCATTTTTATGAAAACTCATATTTTCATAAAATAATTCTCTGTAATAAAATTTTCTTACCAATTCCACTTATAAAACATGCATTATGTTTGAAATTGAAGATATTATCACAACAATTCTAAATAGGCATATTAACACACAATCAAATCATAACTTTTACTCTAAAATTGGCCAATAACATACAAAATCATAAGAACATCAATTTCTCCATTAAAACATGTTCTGACAAAATTTTGATTTCTGAAAATCCTTGATCATGACATACAATTCATATAATAACCATTATAAACACAATTTATATATGTACATCATATTTGTATAACTTTTATGCTAAATCATAAACATAGAGAACTTATATTCATGAATATTATAAAGAAAACACATAGAAATATAATTTAATTGAAATAATACCCTTTTTGCTTAGATGATTGAAGAAGAAGATGATAGTGATTCCCTTCAAGCTTCTCAAGCTATACCTTTTCTTTCTCTTCCTCTTCTCTCTATCTTCTTCTCTGTTATTTTCTCTGCTCTTTTTTCTTAGCTTTAGACTAACTTTTAGAAAAACTAACGTACTGATAGTATATACATATAATATATAACACAAGTAATATATAATATATGTAACTCCCATATAATAAGTATATGTACTAACTACTAATTATAACGTAAGTTACAAAATTCAAAAGCCAACTTGGCTTGTTTGGCTACAAGAAAATTAAAAACTAGTTTTTATTAACTCCAAACATGGTTTAGGTAATTTAGGTTTAGCTAGTGTAAGGGTCCTGTTAGGCAACAGTCTTTTAAAACAAAAGCAAGGGCCTTGTTTGGTAAAAATTATTTTTAAAAAAATTCTTTTCTTTTTATTTTAATAAATCATTTGACGCATACTTTATTGTCACATTTTAATTAATTAAATATTAATCATCTAATTTAATCAATTAAAATCTAACATCAATAAATCACATAAAATTGCCACATAATTATAATTACTCGCTAATTATAATTCATGCAACACTTCATCAGATAATTCATCTAATTTAATTATCTCAATTAAATTAGAATTATAATATAAAATTAATATACATTAATTAAATAAGCATTACACATTCAATTAATTAATATATACACTTAATTAAATCACTCCATAAATCACATAATTTATTTATTTAACTCAATAAATAAATCACATAAAATATTTATTTAATTCAATAAATATTTAAAATTAAATATAAAATCACAATCGTTACAAGTTACGGGGCCTGCGACCTATTAAAGCGAAGATATCGACGAGATCTACAACTTTCATTGTTTGGGAATCGAGAAATAATGGATGGATGAAGGTTGAAATTGGGCTTGAAGTGACAGCTTGTGCAGTGGCAACCCAAAACATTGAAGTTCAACGTTCGTTGGTACAAAGGTCATAACTCTTGCCTCCGAACTCCGATTGGGATGATTCAAGATGTTCCAAAAAGCTTATAAGAAGCCCTACTGTAACGATCCCAAAATTTATACAATAATATTCTCCTTCTCGATCGTTAATAATACAACTTTAATCTATTTTTACATCATTATTCGATATTAAAATCACTAAAAATTACAGAATATTTAAAACTTTTATACAATCTTTCTTTATTGCACTGAATCGCAACCTTTACATTGCATCTCTTCGATTCCAAATCTATATCATGAATCGTTACAATAAAATGACTATACAAAGTCTTACATCATAAAATAATATCCATATACATTGGGTAACTCCACTTATAATTCAACAACATGTTACATTCAAATCATTAGATACATTTCTCATAAAACATAAGTAATCTTCTTGAATATGGATCTCTATACTTCACTTAGCACGTATCCTTACCTTGAAATCTTGACCTATAAAAAATATTATTTGCAAGAGTGAGCTCGACAGCTCAGCAAGTTCTAACAGTTTTCATGCATCACATAGCACACAATAATATGCTCAACATACATATCATAATAATTAAAGTAACATGACATACATGCTTCTATTCACATAACAAATATAAAGATTGAGTTCCTTACTCGATCAACATTATTTAACCAAAACAGTGTAGTCATAAATTGACTTTAATATTTCATGATTTCAACATGTATAACATATCATGCTCGCTTACAACATATATAACATATCATGCAATTTAAAACAGTTCATCAAGTTCACGTAGAACAATAGGAACCGAAAGACTTTCCTGGCTCGTAAATTACCAATTATCGAAAAAATTGCTTAATGTAATCTGCTTCATGATCCTACATAACGTATTATCATACGCATCAATTATTAGTCTTATAGCGACGTTTAGTAAACGCTTAAGTAACTTCTACTTTATACTTTCTAAACCTCTTCCATTTTCTCGTTTGATACTTACTGTCAAATCATATGTATAATTAACAATATAAGTTAATTATCACATAGCTAATCTTCATCGTTAACTAACCAGTTTAGGTTAACTCATTCCTCATTAACTACTAAGTTAATAATTAATTACCACGCAATTAATCACATTACATAATCATATTACATTTCACATAATTAATCAATTGATAATTACAGACTCATATTAAATTATAATTAAATAAATTATAATTTAAACATCCACTTTAAATATAATTAATCAATTATAATTACATCTTATGTTAATCAAAGTACACAAATTATACTTCAAGTTAAACATTTACTTTGATTATAATTAATCAAACTATATTCATTATAATTTAACAAATTATAATTTAAATTAAACATTTACTATAATTATGGTTATAACGTACGTCGATACTAATACACATACGTGAGGCTAAACTCACAATTAAGCATCTCATACACGTATAGCACTTTTACTATCCTATCGCATCTTACGGTAATAATATCCAAGCACACATATAATTTAACAACATAATACTTCAATCTATCTTAAACACATCAAAAGTATGTTATCTTATTACCTATTACACTTATCAAGTCATAGAAATAAGTTAACAAAACAAACATTGCACGAAAACTCAACGGAAAAAAAACTAAAATTCCCCGACAACAAGGGTACCCGCTGGGGCGGGTCTCCCAAGGCAAATAGCCCCGCTAGGGCGGGTCCCTCCCCTGGTGGGAATCCCAGTTTGCGAATTGACAAAGAAATAAGCCAATTTGGCTTATTTTTTCACACCAAAATCAATTTTTCCCAACATAATCAACATGAAACTTGCTAACAACAATATTTTTGACTCTTTAACATGACTATAACATATCAAACCTATACAACACATAATCAAAACCAAGGTTTTCATGATTTTTGAAGAAAAACACAATATTAAGCGTTCTTGACAAAATTTGCTATTACGAATTCGTTTTTCAATCAATTCAAGTAATTCCAATTGTAATAGTTCTTACTCTTAACATACTAACATAATACATGATCAATTTAAACAATAACCCATAATCAAACATCAATTTGATAGTTTCAAAAGCCATTTTTTAAAAATTAATTCATAAAAAATCATTATAAACATAATTCTTCTTGTTTATCAAAAATACATGGATTGAATTGCTAAAACAATAATATAACTCATACATAATCATCAATATATACATATACATCATGATCAAGTAATTTACACGAAAAGCTTTTTACAGAAAAGTTTTAAACTAAGGAATATTGAAGAACATAGCTTAAAACTTGTTTTTAAGACGATTGAATCCGGAGACTACTTCTATGGCATACAATTGCTACGAAGAATGTAATATCCGAGATTATTATATAATTTACTAAGTATCAATAAACGAATTTATGTGAAACTCTGGTGGGATTTCTTTTATTAGATGTATATGTGTTATACATGCATGTGTATTTTAAGTTATGGGATGTGAGGGATTTAAATAAGTTGGGTTGGATTAATTTAACTATTTGATTTGGTTATGGAATTAATTCTATTAATTTTGTGGGATGGTATTAAAGCATGAGTTTGAGTTCGGAGCGGAATTTAGAGACGCGGACTGCGTATTTGAGTTCGGAACGTCGAAATTAGTCAGGATAGACTGTAACCACAAAAATGTGTCACGGTTGACTTTTTGGTCAAAGTCAACTGGTTGACTTTTTGGTCAAAGTCAACTGGTTGACTTTTTGGTCAAAGTCAACTGGTTGACTTTTTTGGGTAAAAAGTCAACTGGTTGACTTTTTCGTGTAAAAAGTCAACCACGAATTTTGGAGATGAATTTGACGTAACGGATAGTTCCATGACGTCCGGAACATCGACTTTAGTAGGAATCGATATAAGTATCGCAACGTTCGGCTACGGAGGGCAAAATGGTAAAAATAGTTATTTAAGTGATTAAATTAATTATAATAATATTTTTGTAATGGATCAGCAGCTGGAGGGGGCCCACCTGACCAACATATTGGGACAAGGGAGGGAGTATATACGTATGTAGTAATATAGAAGGAGGAGGGAGTAGGTTTTATTCCTTAAACCCAAAATCTTTTCATTTTCTCAACTCCCACATTATTTTCATTCACTAACACAATTGGTCATGGGATACACCCAGGGCCTCTCAACTGATGAATTCATATTCACGTTACATGAGAATTCAAGCTCTATAAGAGCATCTCTCTCCCATAGTATTTTTCTTTTTCTTAGAAACTTCACCAAAATAAACTTGAGAGAATGAGAGTGTGAGAGCTCTTGAGAATTCTGGAGATTTGGAAAGTCTAAACAAGCAAGGAGGAAGGAATATCAGAATCAAAACAAGGAGAAATTCGCACCAAGAGGTAATTCATGACCCATTTCATATGTTCTTAAGAAAATATTAAGAAAAAGCATGTATAGCCATGGTAAATGACTTGTTTTGATTTTATGAGGCTATGCTCATATTGGTTACTGATATGTGGATGTAGAGAACGAAAGTTCTGGACTTAATCATGTTTCAAGTACATTGAGAACCATGAAATTCGGGTATGCATGCTATATGTTTGATTAAAAGCCACTAACATGCTAAATTCATCAAAACATGTAAAGTTAGTGTGTTTAAGTGTTGTAACATGTGTATATATGTTAGTGGGGGTGGTCTGAACAGTAGGAGTCAAGTCTTTGCATGCTAGAATCAAAATCATGATTTTGTCAAAGTTGGTTTAAAAGTGAAATCTGTGATTTTCATGGTTTCTGTCACTCGTTTGTGGCAAGTAATAATTTTATAAAATAGTATGTAGTATCATGTACAACCTGACCAAATTTCATAAGAAACGGAGTTAAATTGATAGAGATATAAAAATTGAAAGCAAGCATTTTCATAAGAAAAATCTGCAGATTCTGGGTTTTAGAGAATTTTTCTAAGTATAGAACGCTATCTAGCACGATTTTCTAGGAAGCTGGCTTGTGGTCTTAACATGTTAGTTTCTGGTATGTGTTATTTTTGTAAAATACTATGCTATATGAAGTATGTTGTGTCCAAGTTTCATGGTCATATCATGTATGGTTTATTCGAAATTAAATTCAAAGTGGGCTGCTTAAGATGCCAAAAATTTTCTGGGCACCAAGAGCAGCGCAGCTGCGCCGCCCATCAGGCTTGTGCCTGCGTAGCTGCACCGGTTCGGGTCTGTCCGGGTCAGGTTTGATCCGGGTCTGGTCGGGTTGGGCTGGGAAAAATTCCAGAAACTTATTTTTACTCAGATTCTCATATTGAACCACTTTATCTATATGACGCAACATGTTATATGATTGAATTAGCTTGATGATAGCATACGTGGTAGTTTAATAATGAAATTAAAATGAAAGGAAATCCTTTTCTTTCGAATTAGAGTTCGAGAACGTAATGGCTTAACGTGACACATATGATTAGGTTACGCGAAGGTTAATTGCTAGCTTCAACAATAGCAGACATATCAAGCAAGTTTCCTTACTCAGATTTGATTATGCAAGTTTTCTAACCCTAATTTCTATTGGGCATTTATTCAATCCTTACTCATTTTTATCGAAGTAAGGGTAAGTATTGGACTTGTGCTAGCTATTTATTCGTGCAAGTTCCTTTGTTGTGAAGTTATACAACTTCAATTATCTTGCAAGCTTATCGATGATTACTCAGTTATTCTTCTAACTGCTATGCTTATAAGTTTCATATCATTATCAAACTGTTTCTAAGTATGCTTTCAGGCTTTTTATCTCGGCTATATATTATTGATGGTAAATGATATAACATTTGAACAATTCAAATCCATTGAAGCTATTTAATGTTTACCAATCCAAATTACTTTGGTGCGGTCTCGCATGAATACTAAGATGAACAACCCGAATAAACGAGCAAACAGATGTCGGCCATATAGTCCCATTTATGCTTATGCAGTTTAAACTTTGTACTTGTGCACAATGTAGGGTACGATAGGCTGATCACCTGGAGTACTTGCAGAGACCGTTTGCAATTAATTTGATTGTTAAACCGTCTGATGGTTTTTGATGAAACAAAGTAACGTTCAGGGTATTTAACACCCCTTAGTATGCTATTGACAATTCTACACTCTTATCTTTGATATTCTTGTTTAACACTTGATAATTCTTTCAACTGTTATAGCCATTCAGATGTTTTTACTCCTGATGTATGTTTCCAAACTTCTTTATATACTTGCTGGGAAATTTGTGCTCACTCTTGCTTAAACCTTTCAGTTAAGGATGAACAGGCTGAGGGCTCGGGCAAGGACAAGGGGAAATCTAAGATGAAATGATGCTAGTTACCTTATGTAATAAGTTTATATTTTCGCATATGATGTAATGTAGCGATAAACGCTAAGTTTAAGTTTCAGTTTATTTAAGGTTATAAAGACTTGGGATTTTATTTGAATAAGTATGTAATAGTTATATTATTATTATTATTGTTGGAGTTTACATAGATAGATGATGATGTTTGTTGTATCGTGAGCACCAGGTCCTGTAATCGATGTTACACGGATTTGGGGGCGTCACAAAGAACATATGAATACCATATATACATATAAAATTAATGATTATACAATTTTTATGAAAACCTAATTTGACAGAGAGAGAATACAATAAGTATACAAATTGATTCTACAATTATATGGGTTAAGATTATACCCTTACTAGTTTGGATTAAGAGATGGAGATGATGATGATGTTCTTCTCTTGCTTTCTCAAGCTTCTCTTCTTCTTCTCTATATTCTCCCTTCTCTGCTCTTCTTTCTTCTTTGTTCTTAGTTTTAGACTTAGGCTAAACTAACATAGTTTTACTTAATGTAATATACATCTATAACTGATATATTAATATACGTATACTAATTATAATGAATAATATTATTAATATAGTTGTTATAGAATTTCAAAAGCCACTAGGGCTAGTTTGGCAAAACATTTTATAAAACAGATTATTAGTACTAAGGCTTGTTTGGTTAGAATAGGTTTAAAAGTAATGCAAGGGCCCTGTTTGACAAAAGCCTTTTAAAACAAAAGTAAGGGCCTTGTTTGGTTAAAAATCATTTAAAACTCTTTTATTTATTTTTATAAATTATTTTAACACATACCTTAATGTCACACTTTAATTAATTAAATCTTTAACATTCTTATTTAATTAATTAAAATCTAACATCAATAAATCACATACAATGGTCATATAATTATAATTACTCGCTAACTATAATTTCGTGTAACAATTACCACATAATTTTATCTAATTTAATTATCTCAATTAAATTAGAACTATAACATAAAATTATTACGTTAATTAAATTAAATATTAAATATTTATTTAATTAATATATCACACTTAATTACATTATTCCATAATAATCACATAATCTCAATAAATAATTCAATTAAAATATTTATTTACTTCAATAAATATTAAATTAACATTTAAATTCTCTTCACACCAAATCACATATTTCACATACTCGTACTCGAACATTTTAAAATAAGAATTTTATTTATTAAATTCTCATTTATAAATTCTAAAAATCTATGATGACACATCCTTCCCTTCTTATAAGGATTCCGTCCTCGGAATCAACGAAACCTCCCTTACTCGATTTTCACAAAATCTCTTTCACAATTTTATTGTTGAATAACTTCAACACGTTAACTTAGCAAAAAGTTTTACATATATATATACTTCATTCATTCATTCAACAACTTTTAGGTTTTATTACATAACCTTAAATTTAAACTCAATTATATATCGAATATTATATATTATTTAACTCGTTCGTTTCCTTTTTCTAAGGATCACTACTATATACTATACTCGTAGAATTCATATACTTCATAACTCACCATCTATAATTGTTCGGGTTATCACATTCACCCCTTCTTCTAAGAATTTCGTCCTCAAAATTTTAATATTTTCATTTACTCAATCTATCAAAATAGATTTTACGTTAATCTCTATTCACTGGATTAAAGCGTTCTACAACTACTTCTTTCTAAGGGCTATTCTTCTCACTACATTCTCCTTCAGAATAATAAGAATCTTCCACATTTGCTCAATAATTGGGAAGCAATATAAATAACTCAAGAATTTAAAAGATTCTAATAATGTTGAGTGGTCACAAGACCTTGAACTTCTTTCTAGGTTTCATAGTGCTTCACCCCCGGTACTTCACACTATAAAACCGCATCGGTACTCTAGGTGGCCAGCCTATCGTACCCCTACGTCGGGCCCAAACGTAGTACATCGTAACGACTATATGCGTTACACTCAGAACTATTGTCTCCGATAACATGTCCCCGTTTATAGGGTTGTTCACCTCAGCTTCTTAACATCTGAATCCGCACCAAAATAATTTGGTTTGGCATAGTTCGACCAAGAACGCTCGAATTTCATTAACATCTTTCAATATTTGTCTAGCTGAACCAAGTAGCATAGACTTATAGCAACAATTCGGACATCAATCGAAATATATATATATATATATATATATATATATATCTCTTTAACCAACTCAAAAATAATTTTTTTTTTGTTTAAGGAAACCTAAAATAAATAAATAAATCTTTTCATAATATCCTGATATTGTACCGTAGAAATGGTACGTTGAGAATTTCGTCATTATATGACATCGTCATGCTACAACATACCATAGTGGGTTGACGATCCTACGATCACATCCAACACTATGTTCAACTGCATTGATAACTTCCTCGATTATTGTTTCTACACTATATCAAATGATGCATAGAATATATAAAATATATTTTGAAAATTTAAATTCATTTTTGTCTAGCTGAAGCAATTAGCATAGACATGTGAATAATAACACTATTTTAAAAAATCCATTGGTTCCATCATTTAATCCAATATTTTTCAAGAAAACAGAAGTGCAACATCAGCACGAAGTCAATAAATTTTGAAAATCTAGCAAAGCTAGGAGATTTAGAATATAAAAACTTTCTCCATCAATTAAATCTTTACTCCATCATTACTTAAACATTCTATCAATCTTAAACAACATCAATGCTTTCTATACCATAACCTTTCTATACCCAGTATAGTTCATCAAACTTACCACACTTTGGGAGTTCAGGAACTTGCCACAATAATATGAGTTTAAGAACTTGTCCTAGCAATACGCAGTTAAAGAACTGATCAGGGACTATCCATATGCTTAGGGGTTCAAAAATATACATACGATTATGAGTCACGAACTTACCATAAGTATGAGTTTTAAGAACTCGCCTAACCTTAAGATCATCTAATGTAATCTTAATATAATCTAATCTAATCTCTATTGACTCTAACTATCAAATATAAATATGGGATAAGAATCACCTTCTCACCATATATATATATATCAATAGCGCGACACCCATATTCCAACGATTATCAATATGATAAACCAATTGTAAGCACAAAACCCCTTCCCATACAAAGATTTATACAACTCGGCCACCACATGAGTCCTCAGTTGAAATCTCACTTAACTCTATCTTACACATAACTTCTCGCTCTATACTCGATACAGACTTCTATATCTCATCATTTATAACTCCTCGTGAGTTTATCTCGTACTATATCATAGTACATTCTCGTTATAGTCTCAAACTATAACTATTCAATCATTACAGACCATCTGCCTTTCAACTTTAAAAGATCACGCCATGATCTTATTCTATAATCATCTTCTTATGATTCTTTTCTTATCTCATTATCGTTTTATTTTAAAAACTTCTTATCTTACCTTTTGTCATATCATACTATGATTTCATTTATGCTTTTACTCTTATAGACTCTGTCTATTAATCGTTATTCATCATCTTTATTATTGGAGTTAGGCAACTCCTGATTCTTATCTACATATCTCTTCAAGATTCTTCTTTAAATCTTCTTGTTTATTTATTAACTCTTCTTTGAAGAATTTCTAATTCCATTCATGTTGCTCAATATTTAATTCGAGTTTTATTCCTCGTCATTCTAATCTTCTTCTTATAATATTTCTAGGACTTAACTCATCCTATACATCTACGTATGTGAAAAGAATCACCTTTTCGTTATACGTAACTTAAACCTAACTTCTCATTCTCTAAGGTCATAGCCTAAGGTACTCTTACCTAAGGTATATAACCTACAGCTCTGATACCAACTGTAACGACCCCAAAATTCATACAATAATATTTTTCTTCTCGATCGTTAACAATACAACTTTAATCTATCTTTAAATCATTATTCGATATTAAAATCACTAAAAATTGCGGAATATTTAAAACTTTTATACAATCATTCTTTATTGCCCTGAATTGCAACCTTTACATTACATCTCTTCGATTCCAAATCTATATCATGAATCGTTACAACAAAATGACTATACAAAGTCTTACATCATAAAGGGTAACTCCACTTATAATGCAACAACATGTTACATTCAAATCATTAGATACATTTCTCATAAAACATAAGTAATCTTCGTGAATATAGATCTCTATAATTCACTTAGCACGTATCTATCCTTACCTTGAAACCTCGACCTGCAAAAATTATTATTTGCAAGAGTGAGCTCGACATCTCAGCAAGTTCTAACAATTTTCATGCATCACATAGCACACAATAATATGCTCAACATACATATCATAATAATTAAAGTAACATGGCATACATGCTTCTATTCATATAACAAATATAAAGATTGAGTTCCTTACTCAATAAACATTATTTAACCAAAATAATGTACTCATAAATTGTCTTTAACATTTCATGATTTCAACATGTATAACATATCATGCTCGCTTACAACATATATAACATATCATGCAATTTAAAACAGTTCATCAAGTTCACGTAGAAAAATAGGAACCGAAAGACTTGTCTGGCTTGTAGATTACCAATTACCAAAAAAATTGCTTAATGTAATCTGCTTCATGATCCTACATAACGTATTACCATACGCTTCAATTATTAGTCTCATAGCGACGTTTAGTAAATGCTTAAGTAACTTCTACTTTATACTTTCTAATCCTCTTCTATTTACTCGTTTGACACTCACTGTCAAATCATATATATAATTAACAATATAAGTTAATTATCACATAGCTAATCTTCATCGTTAGTTAACCAATTTAGGTTAACTCATTCTTCATTAACTACTAAGTTAATAATTAATTACCACGTAATTAATCACATCACATAATCATATTACATTTTACATAATTAATCAATTGATAATTACAGACTCATATTAAATTATAATTAAATAAATTATAATTTAAACATCCACTTTAAATATAATTAATCAATTATAATTACATCTTATGTTAATCAAAGTACACAAATTATACTTCAAGTTAAACATTTACTTTGATTATAATTAATCAAACTATATTCATTATAATTTAACAAATTATAATTTAAATTAAACATTTACTATAATTATAGTTACGACGTACGTCGATACTAATACACATACGTGAGGCTAAACTCACAATCAAGCATCTCATACACGTATAGCACGTTTACTATCCTATCGCATTTTACGGTAATAATATCCAAGCACACATATAATTTAACAACATAATACTTCAATCTATCTTAAACATATCAAAAGTATGTTATCTTATCACCTATTACACTTATCAAGTCATAGAAATAAGTTAACTAAACAAACATTGCACGAAAACTCAACGAACAAAAACTAAAATTCCCGGACAGCAAGGGTACCCGCTGGGGCGGGTCCCCCAAGGCAAATAGCCCCACTGGGGCGGGTCCCTCCCCTGGTGGGAATCCCAGTTTGCCAACTGGCACCGAATTCGATTTTTCCCAACATGATCAACATGAAACTTGCTAACAACAATATTTTACATTCTTTAACATGATTATAACATATCAAATCCATACAACACATAATCAAAACCAAGTTTTTCATTATTTTTGAAGAAAAACACAATATTAAGCGTTCTTGACAAAATTTGCTATTACGAATTCGTTTTTCAATCAATTCAAGTAATTTCAATTGTAATAGTTCTTACACTTAACATACTAACATAATACATGATCAATTTAAATAATAACCCATAATCAAACATCAATTTGATAGTTTCAAAAGCCATTTTTCAAAAATTAATTCATAGAAAATTATTATAAACACAATTCTTCTTGTTTATCAAAAATACATTGATTGAATTGCCAAAACAATAATATAACTCATATATAATCATCAATATATACATATACATCACATATATTGTAACGACCCCAAAATTCATACAATACAACTCTCGACATCGGTCGTTAACAATACATCCTTATTCAGACTTTACATCATTAATCAATGATACAATCACTAAAAATACGGAATATTTAAAACTTTTATATTATTCCTTCTTTATTATCCCTAAATCTCAACCTTTACCATTACATAACTTTGATTCAACCTTGTTACATGAATCTCTTCGTCAGAGTTATTATAAACTAAAACTTATAACCACGTTCAATAACCCTTATACATCGGGTAAAATTTAAACTTTACAACTCAACATCTGTTAACCATCATACATTATCAAATACATTATCTGAAATCTTAAACAGGGTCCAAAATAATAACAATTCAGCCAAAGTATATAAATCTTCATGCATTACATCTGATTCATTTCTTTCAAGTAGCACATAGCGTTACCTTGAATCCTTAACCTGCAAAAGTGATTATTTGCAAGAATGAGCTCGACAGCTCAACAAGATCTAACAGCTTTCATGCATCACATAGCACATAAATATATGCTCAACATACATCTCATAATAATTAAAGTAACATGGCATACATGCTTTACATCATATAACAAATATAAAGATTGAGTTCCTTACTCAATCAACATTCTTTAATCAATCAATGTAGTCATAAATTGACTTTAACATTTTATGCTTACAACATATATACAACATATCATGCTCTTTGCAAAACAATTTAAAAGAGTTCATCATCAAGTGCACGTAGAAAATAGGAACTGAAAGACTTGCCTTGATCGTTGTTTATCAATAACAGTTTAACAGCTTACAGATATCTGCACTTCACGTGCCCTACACAATTATATAATCATGCACATCAACTATTAGTCACATAGCAAAGCATATTAGTTGTAATGTAAACTTTACTCTACATCTCATAAACCTTCCTATTATCTATACACAATGTTCAATTTGATTGTAATTCATTCAAGTGTTTAAGTCTTGCTAGGACTACCTATTGGTTTTATATTAACCACATTCCATATATCATAATGTTAGTTTCATTAGAATCGAAACACTATTTAAGTGTATTACCACATTACACGGCGTTTCGACGTTTATACGTCACACGCCTAACTCGCCTCTTTTGTATGTGTTTTGCATGCTCCTATATTGGGTTACATTACTCCATAATATTTCACTCTTATAAAAAACATAATATTAAACAAGGTCATACACACTCGTTACGGTGTTGAGACGCTTGCACGTCCGTACGCCAAACTTGCCTATTCGAACGCCCAAATGACACACATTTGCGCACGCTTAGCACGCCCAACCGAATTGTCTAACACTGAAGGGTTAATGCTAAGTATCATTATAATACCTAATAGTCAAGTTATAGAAGTTAGAACATCATTTTACATGGTCGGGAGCATTACATGTGCATATGTACATGCCCGACGCCCCCCGATTGCCTCCAAAAATACATCAGTCCCAAAAATGACCATTTTGACCCTAGCTAACGACCTCAAATTGAAAAACTTAAAGAACAAAAGTTGTAGGTCTTCTCGTGCTCGTTCCGGATCATCTTGAATCACCTCAATCCGAGTCCGTATGAAAACGTCATGGCCGTTTTACCACAGGAGGTCAAAATAGTCCCGGATTGACTTTTTCTCCCGGCGCAGCTGCGCCCCAAATAGCCTTGGGGGCAGCGCAGCTGCGCTATTGGCAGCGTGCTACGCGAATTTTTTCTCCAATTTGTTGTTCTAGCGAATTTTCTAACCCTTTCCTCCTTCCAATCTTCATAAATCAAGTTATACACATCCGATTGAGTCCGTTTTCGACTCTATGGATTCGTGAAACACTGAACTACTTATCTACATAACAATTATAACACTTCAAAAACATTAACAATTCCTTTTAAGGGTTCCAATTCAGTGTTCATGCTAATTTTTTATGTTTTACATATATTTAGCGAATTCATTCACTACGAATTCGTTTTACATCCGTTTTGACTCGTTCAACTTAGTTTGTTTTCGTTTTTTCGAGTACTATCATAATACATCATCAATTTAAGGTTATATACATGATCTAACCATCAATTTAAGCCTTAAAATAGACTAAAATACATATACTAAGCCATAACCCAAATTTCTTCATCTTCCAACACATCTTTATGAATTTGATTTCTTAAAAATCACTTTTAGATGATATAAAATATATTAAACATATCCATTAACATCTATAACCAATTCCTTAACGAATTAACCGTAGAAATCCAACTTTTCAAGGAATACTCAAGAAAATAAAACTAAGAACTCAAAGCTAGATTATTACCTTTGATTCTTGTTTAGATTATCTAGATGATTAGAGCAACTTTGGTTGAATCATCTTCCTTCTTTGATTTTACAAAACATCTTCTCAATTTTTTCCTCTAGGCTCTCTCTTCTTCTCTGTTCTTCTTCTTCTTAGCCTTAGAAATATTTTTACGTGAATAAAACTGACAAAGCCTTAATAATGCTTTTAACGCATCAGTTAAAATACAAATAGCTGTTTAAAATACCGAAGGTCATAAGACCTTGTTTGGCTAGCATCAAATAACACCTTTCTAATTTATTATTATAATTCTCTTATTATAAGGCCCATTTGTCACACCTTTATTTTATTATTAAACTATTTAGCCTCATTAAGTAATTATGCAATTATAACATGTATAATTACTACACTATAAATTATGAAATTACCTTTGTAACTAAAATAAACATTTCTATTAGAATAAATATTTCCATTAAAATAGTTAATATTTATTCCCTTTATTTTAATTAACTCACATGAATTATATAATTATAATATATAATTATTTAATTCTTTTCCTCGCATAAATTGTCTTAATACAATTTATTTAATCCATAAATCTAATCACTACTTAAATATTAATTAATTTATTTAATACCATCATACTTAAATAAATTATTTCATACTAATTTCCATTGAATATTTATTTTATTCATTAATCCTAACACCAATATTTATTTATAATTATATTGGTTCTTCTCATTCTCATACCCATTTATATTCACTTGGCTAAATATAATATATTAAGCCATTACATAAACGTATTACTCTTACATGTAATATATTACCTTCATATTTTATTAAAATAATTATATTTATATTAATTCACTATTTTAATTAAGTGAATTACTCTCATTATTTATGAAATTTAATTCATAACAATTATAGTGCCAACAAGGCATAATAATCAAATTATATTATTCAATAATATAACTTCCAACTTAATTCCCTTTTCAAACAATTTCGTTTTCCTTCTTTAATAGTTAAAATAAATTAATTACTAAACCTCATTCCTCCAACCTATGAATATATATATATATATATATATATATATATATATATATATCTTCTATATTCATACCACATCATATACTTCACCACATATAACACATATATACACATATCCAAACTCAAAACGTCTCGTAATAAGAATTTTATTTATTAAATTCTTATTACAATAATTTTTTGAAAATCCGGGTTGTCACATATATATACATCATGGTCAAGTAATTTACACGAAAAGCTTTTTACAGAGAAGTTTTAAACTAAAATATATTGAAGAACATAGTTTAAAACTTGTTTTTAAGACGATTGAATCCGGAGACTACTTCTATGGCAAACAATTACTATGAAGAACATATGAATACCATATATACATATAAAATTAATGATTATACAATTTTCATGAAAACCTAATTTGACAAAGAGAGAATACAATAAGTATACAAATTGATTCTACAATTATAAGGGTTAAGATTATACCCTTACTAGTTTGGATTAAGAGATGGAGATGATGATGATGTTCTTCTCTTGCTTTCTCAAGCTTCTCTTCTTTTTCTCTGTATTCTCCCTTCTCTGCTCTTCTTTCTTCTTTGTTCTTAGTTTTAGACTTAGGCTAAACTAACGTAGTTTTACTTAACGTAGTATACATATATAACTGATATATTAATATACATATACTAATTACAATTAATAATATTATTAATATAGCTGTTATAGGATTTCAAAAGCCACTAGGGCTAGTTTGGCAAAATATTTTATAAAACATATTATTAGTACTGAGGTTTGTTTGGTTAGAATAGGTTTAAAAGTAGTGCAAAGGCCTTGTTTGGCAAAAGCCTTTTAACACAAAAGTAAGGGCATTGTTTGGTTAAAAATCATTTAAAACTCTTTTATTTATTTTTATAAATCATTTTAACACATACCTTAATGTCACACTTTAATTAATTAAATCTTTAACATTCTTATTTAATTAATTAAAATTTAACAGCAATAAATTACATACAATGGTCACATAATTATAATTACTCGCTAACTATAATTTCGTGTAACAATTACCACATAACTTCATCTAATTTAATTATCCCAATTAAATTAGAACTATAACATAAAATCATTATGTCAATTAAATTAAATATTAAATATTTATTTAATTAATATATCACACTTAATTACATTACTCCATAATAATCACATTATCTCAATAAATAATTCAATTAAAATATTTATTTACTTCAATAAATATTAAATTAACATTAAAATTCTATTCACACCAAATCACATATTTCACATACTCGTACTCGAACATCTTAAAATAAAAATTTTATTTATTAAATTCTTATTTATAAATTCTAAAAATCTCGAATGTCACATCTACAATAAAACTCAAGTTCCAAGCCAAGAGCATGAAATGAAAATGAAAGCCCAAACGATGTCCGGATTGCATTTCCTTTGATTTTCATACCAATAGTCGCTCACACAGTTCCCAAGCATAAGATCTACAAAATAGACACAAAATGCATGAAAAGTAACTACGAAACATAGGTTTAAACAACTAATTCAAGTAATAGATACTGGATAAGTAAGTATAAAATCGACTTATCATCAAGCAATTAGGCTATTAAAACAAACCATATTAGACAATCCATACATAATCAATCAAATCTTACAAGGTAGCATAGCAATCTGAATTAAGCACTAAGATCAATTAAAATCCCACAATAAAAATTAGTTCATAGTTGAATCAATATCCATCATCCAAAATTGTTCATACATTGAAAGCTAAAGATGAAAATAAAGAGAAGCTAGGGAATGAGATATGAAAATCTGAAGTCTCCTCTTCAAATCTGGACCTTCAATGTTGAGCCAATGTTCAATGCTTCTAAATCTAGCCCTAATCTAAGTTAATCTAGAAAAATAAAATAGAAACTAAGAGAGATTCAAAGTATAGAGAATAATATGCACAAGGCTCTCTGACTATGCTTCTATCTGACCAAAAAGGCAATAAAAACGTTCTAATATGTTTGCCCTGACTTGCAATGACCCCCTTTTCAAGTAAGAATTCGATTAGTCCATTAAGTGAAAAATCAGACATTTTGGCTTCAGAGGCTTGCGCAGCTGCGCCGGCTTTGTGCTTGTTCTAGGCGCAGCTGCTCTCACCAATGCATTCTGGGCTGTGGTTAGGAGCAGCTGCGCTGGCTCCCTTTGTAAATCAGCTGCGGTTGCGCTCTCTTGTAGTCATGCAATCTGCTGTCTTTTTGCTGTAATTTCAGTTCCTTGCACACTTTGATCACTTTTGCTTCTCTTTTCACCATGGCTTAATTCGTTTGCTCCCACACACCAAGTTCCATGTATATCATGCCTATTTGCCCTCCTTTTGTTGAAAGATGCCTTCGAGCGAGTTCTCGAACATGAATCCTATAAAAAGGAAAGAAATGCTTGAAAAACAAGTTAAACAAATGAGATTAAGCAACAGTTATAGCAAGTTAGTGTCCAATAAATAGGTATAAAACCAACTTATCATAAACACACTTGACCATTATGTTCTTAGAGGTAAAATACAAGGAGTAACATGATGATGTAATTGACAAAAGTTTTCTGCCTATTTATTTATATATAGTTTGTTGTGCACACACAAGGTTATATACATTTGAAATGAGATCCTTATTCTGACTAGAAAATCTTTAAATTAGATTTTGCCGAACTATATATTATGAGGGTAATATAATTTGATGAAAATAGTGGTAGATACCAATTTAAAATAAGACCTAATTTATTTTGATAATTAATATAAGAATGTATGCTATAATGTTGTTAATTACAATTTTTTTTAAAAAAATTTAATGTTTAAATTACTATCACTGCGTAGCATATTAGATGCAAATTAACCGAACCGAATTAAACGAATTGGTTAATGAATTTGAGAATAGTTCTCAAAGCTAGCCAAAAAGCGATCGTATGTCGTTAATACGCCTATCTCTGCAATGGTTGCAGACAATGCCTCTGAGGAAGAGATTGCTACTTTTAGAAAGTGGCAAGATGATGCATAGTTGACTCAATGCATCACGCTCGCATCCATGAGTAACGAGCTTCAGCTTTAGCGTGAAACTATAGATGCTCTTACTATACTCCTGCACTTCAAGTAGTTGAGTTGTGATGAAAGTAGGACTAATAGATATTAGATATCTAAGGAACTCTTCCGATCTAGAATTACCGATGGCATTACAGTACAGACACATGTCCTAAAATGATCGATTTGATTGAACAATTAGGACAATAGGATTTGTCATGGATGGAGAGTTGAGCCAAGATTTTATCTTGCACTCACTCCTGGACTCTTTCTCACAATTGTTATGAAGTTTTCACATGAACAACCTAGATGTCAGCCTCGCTGATTTGCTTAATATGTTGAAAAATTGTTGAGAGTTTCTTTCCAACCAGAAAAGACCAAGTAAGGGGCCAAATGATCTTCTGAAAAGAAGAATGATTCAAAGAAGTTAAATATAAAGGAAATACAAAGGATAAAAAGAACAAAATTGATACGAATAGAAAAGGAGTTTGCTTCCACTGCAATAAGCCTGGACACTGGAATAGGAACTGCGAGAAGTACCTTGCGGAGGCGAACAAAAAGATGCTTAGTGAAGCTTCGGTTACAAATACAAGTTTGTTCATGATTAAAATAAATCTTTCAGTAAGTAAAGTTTCTACTTGGGTATTGGATACCGGCTATGGTTCTCATATATAGAGGTTTATGAAGGGACCAAGCAGAAGTAGAAAGCTAAATAAGAAGTCTTCCTGCGTGTGGGGAATGGAGCAAAGGTTGGTCCATTAACTGTAGGAACTTATTGTTTAGCGTCGCTTACGGACAAGTCCATTAGTTTAAATAATTGATATTATGTTCCAACACTTATAAGAAATATTATTTTAATTTTTGTATTGGATGTGGATGGTTTTGATATTATAATAAAGAACAATAGTTGTTCTATTTATAATAAAATGTTTCATATGGTGTTGACAATTTACAGAATGGATTTTACATACTTAACTTACATGAAAATAATTTTAAATTGAACAAACTAGTAAAAGAAAAGGAGATGATCATTCAATAAGTTGAATATTTGTATTCGGTGAAATACGAGTTTGAATCATTTGAAAGGTTCAAAGAATTTAGAATTAAAACTAATTGACAAGGTATTCTGATTCTTCGATTGGATCGAGGAATAAATACTTGTGCAATAAGTTTTAAGATAATCTTAAAATGTTTTCTCACAATGGAAGCTTCGTGATACACAATAATTGATTGGTGTATCTAAAAGGAGAAATTGTACCTTGTTGGACATGGTGCGACCCATAATGATTTTTATAGATATTCCAGTATCCTTTTAGGGTAATGCCCTAAAAATGGGTTGCATATCTATGCAATGGTAACCTCAAAATCCATCCCCAAGACTTCATAAGAGTTATGGACAGGGAGGATTTCTAATCTTACGTATGTTAAGATAAAGGGTTGTCCAGCTTATGTGCAAAGGTTTCAAAAGGATAAGCTTGGGACAAGATTTGACAAGTATAGATTTGTGGGACATCCTAAAGTAAATTTAGGGTATATGTTCTATAATCCTACTTTGTAAAAGGTGTTTGTTGCGAAACACGCTGTCTTCTAAAATAAAAATATTTATCATTGAAGGGCTAGTGGGAGGATAATAGATCTTGAAAGAGTTCAAGAACCACAAAGCACTATTAGTCAAAAGAGGAACCTATAGATAGATATGTTGTACCACAACTGAATCGTAAAATCTTGAATAGTACCGAAGATACCTGGGAGGTATGGATTCATCATACATGATGATGATGATGATGAGGTACGCATCATAGAAGATGATGATCTAGTTTTATATGATAAGGCTAAGAGTTGTAAACACTCAGAGAAATGGTAGATGACCATAAAATCCAAAATGGATCTTTAGAGAAAATGGTAAGGTGGAGACCTATATGGCCAGACTGGTTTGAAAAAGGTTTTCAAATAAAATCAAGGAGTTGAATGTGATAAAATCTTATTACCGGTAGTAATACTCAAGTCCATTTGGATTTTACTTGTGATTGCAGCTTATTATTACAAATTTTGGTAAATGGACGTGGAGACGCCCTTCCTCAAATATAAATTATTAGAGAAAAATGTTTGTATGATACAACCAGATAGATTTGTTTCAATGGTTGAAGAAAATCATGTATATGAGCTACAACAATCTATTTATGGATTGAAGCAAGCTTCTTAAAGATAGAATATTTGTTTTGATGAGACAATCAAAGAAATTTGATTTTATCAAAAACGAAAATGAACCTAGTGTGTACAAAAGGGTTAGTGGGAGCGTTGTGACATTCCTAGTATTATATGTTGATGTACTACCGATAAGGAATGACATACCAATGTTACAATCAGTAAAGATAAAGTTGTCTAAACATTTCTCCATGAATGATTTAGGTAGAACATCCCATATTTTGGGGATAAAGATCTATATTGATATATTTAAAAGGATGCTCGGTTTGACTCAAGGGACGTATATTAATTCGATGTTAAAGGCGTTAGCATGGCTGAAAGTAATATGCATAGAAGCCAATCATGTTTGATGATAAAGCATATACTTTGTAACAATCTTATTCATTTATTAATAAAAGTATTATTTATTAAAGGCATTTAATTATCTACATGGTGTTTTTTTATAATATGTGATAAATTCATAGTTTTAAGCAATGCTTGTAGAATCATAATGATGATCATGCTAATGAAATCTAAATTCTTAGAGAGCTTAAAACTAAAATAGTTCTCAATCGTTGGATTACTAAAAAGGAGATTAGTGAATCTGGATAGATTGGTACATGCGTTGGTTGCTCATTGGATGAGGATGATCGATCTCATAATCATTTGTGTGCAGACACTAAAGCAAGTATGTAGATGCTTATTGGAGAATAAGTATACTGAATGTGGCTCACTAAGGAATACCTAATGGAGTTTTACTTGCTATCAATAGGAATTCTTTAAATGATAGTAGTACAAATAATCTTTAGACTTGAGATCATCATAGTATCTTGTGTATGAAGAGTTATACTTTGACATGTCCCTTAAAACCCTAAGGGTATATCAAAGGATATGCTTGGGTATAATATATTATACATGGAGATAATAAATGATCAATAAAGAATCTACCGCTTTTAGTAAAGGAAGAGAATGTCCTATGTGATTCGATAAATGACAATCCAGTAGTCCTTGGCCAAGGAAGAATGAAATTAGAAAAAAGTTTCTAATTTGCATTATTTGGAGTTGTGCATTTTAGGATCGAAATACATATAATTAAATAAAATAAGACTTTATAGTAATTTCATGTCTTATATTTAATTGAGACATTGTATGGTGGAAGGAATGAATTGTACACTAACTATTTACTCAAAAATTATTTTATGATTAATGTTGAAATCTATATTATCTGAAAAGTCGTTGCTCGCTAAGGGGGCTTACCCTTATTTTTGAATAAATGTTATTTATTTAAATGAATTATTAGTTTTATTTATTTATTTAAATCAGATTAGAATTGTTCTAATTGATTTAAAGTGTCACACCATAAAATGAAGAATATTTATTAAAGAAGCTAATGTCATAATCATAATAATAAGTTAAGTATATTTAATTTAATCTATGGTGATAGAATAAATTAAATTACTTAATATTTATTATTTAATATTTTGAAAATATTAAATATAAATTAATAAGAGGAGTCTTATTATTATTATTATTATTTAATTTTTAAAGGAGTTTGGGAATTAATTAATAAGATACTCTCTCTCATATATATTCCTAATAAGATTAAGAGACTAATTAATTAAAAGAGTTTAATTATTCCTTATAGGATTGGGAAGCCTAATTAATTAAAAGGGTTTAATTAATTAATATGGAACCTTCATCCAAAATAGTTTAGGAGGGTTGCCTACATCTATAAATAAGAGAGTCTTATTATGGAACAAGGTTACACACACACACACACACACTACATTCCAAGAGTTGGGAGAGTATACAATTTCTATAGAGATAGAAACTAGGGTTTAGCCAAACATCCACATTCTTGAATAACTTTTCTTCCTTGGTGGATCACTCTAGAGGCCAAACACTTGGGTGGCTAACGTTGATCAAATGAAGGAATTAAACCCGGAGAACTCAAAAAGAGCGTGAAGGATTTGGAGTTGAACTTGTAACTGTGGAAGCTTAGTTTTACAAGGGTATAAATCTAATCTCCATTTATTTTGTTTAATTAATAACTGTGCATAAAGGATGATCCGGGTATATGGTTTGTAAAATTTTAAAACTCTAAATTACCATGCTTCCGCTTATTTTATGTAATTTGATTGCTCTCGTGAATCTTATAAACCAAATAGTGGCAATAGAGTCAAACCTTAATTCGAGTTATTAATTGTTTTGATTCTATATATGTATGGGTATGTGTTCGGAATAATTTATTGGGCATTTGTTGTATGAAATCTTATTTTTTGGATCAAAAGATCAAAAATCATGTTTTACATGAAAAACAAAAGTCCAGAAATCGTCGCGGCGCGGGGCGCACTAGGTTCTGGAAGGGCAGCGTAGGGCGCGCCAGTGGAGGCACGGGGCACGCTGGTTTCTTCAAGTGCGGCGCGGGGCGCGTCGGACCAGCGAAAAATCCTAATTTTTGTTTTTTGTGCAGTTTTTCAAAATGAAATAAAGTAGTTTATTTTATTGAAATACAACTTAAATTGCCCGTTAAATGATATTAACGCATATATGCAATGGATTTGTTATTCATGAGATGAATGTTATTTATTGATGTATATGATGATGTGTATGAAAATAAATGGGGTTGATTGTGGACTATAGACTAATGTGATTGAATTTTATTTTTCTTAGATGCATGAATGTATGAGTTTTATTAAATGGGGTCTGCGTACCTCGTCTTCTTTAATTTTTCTTGATGTAATTTATATCTCCCTCCTATGTACTTTCCCTTGACTGCTGATCAAGGTTTCTATATATTGTAAATAGTTTATGTAATAGGATTAGTTAGAATTACTTGAAGAATTTGAGACCAAGGAGCAAGGAGCGCATGAAGACCCGATTGTAATGAAGCCCGGGATTTAAATGTAATAGTTATATTTTAATTTAATTCTTATACCCCTAGGTTTGACCTTTTGGTTCACTTGGTGGCTCTAGTGAACCAAACTAGAATAAAAGTCTATAATCAATCTGAGTAGAATATAGTATTCTATATGCATGCTTATACTGTATATGTATTATATATTATGAAACATGATTTGCATGTCAATTAATATGAAGCATATTATATATATATATATATATATATATATGTGTGTGTGTGTGTGTGTGTGTGTGTGTGTGTGTGTGTGTGTGTGTATTCGCGCTAAACAAGATGAGACAAATAATAACAAACCCCTCAAAGAATTTATATTAAGTCCTAAGTGTTCAAATATATTTAGAATATCGAATGTCGCCTTCTAGTATGATAAAACAATAGAGTATCAGTTAATCATTATAAGTTTATTGTGTCACACAAGGCTTATCTTAATTTTTTGAGATGTTGTTTTATCACATGATTTAATGCTTATAAATAGACTGAACGATATTGTTTTGTTGTGTCACACAAGGACAATATTTTTCTTTTGAATATATGGGAGTGCTAGGTTGGACTTAATTTGGATAAAATTTTGATTCGGATGTGTGACACTTGATCAAAATAATCTAAGAGGCAAAATAAAAGGAGTTGCATGTTGATGTAATTGACAAGAGTTGTCTATCTATTTATTTATATATAGTTTGTTGTGTCACACAAGGCTATATACATTTGAAATGGAATCCTTATTCTCACTAGCAAATTTTTAATTTAATTTGCCAAACTATAAAATGAGGGTAATATAGTTTGAAGAAAATAGTGGGAGATACCAATTTAAAGTAAGACCTAATTTATTTTGGTAATTAATTAAATGAATGTATGCTAAAAAGTTTATTATTTCACATGCAGAATTTGAAAATGTCACACTCACTATCACTGCAGAGCATACTTGATGCTAAATAACTGACCAGACCGAATTACACGGACTAGTTACAAAATCTGAGAATTGTTCTCACTGCTAAAAAGCTTTCTTATGTCCGAAATTCGCCTGTCCCTACAACTGTTGTAGAAACAGCCTCTGAGGAAGAGATTGCTACTTTTAAGAAGTGGCAAGATGATGCATTTGTGGTTAAATACATCATGCTCACATCCATGAGTAACGAGCTTCAGCGTCAGCATGAAACTATGGATGCTCCTGCTATATTGTTGCACCTCCAAGAGTTGTATGGTGAGCAAAGTAGGACTACTAGATATGAGATATCTAAGGAGCTCTTCCGATCTCAGATGACTGAGGGCACAACTTTTGAAACTTATGTCCTAAAGATAATTAATTTGATTGAACGTCTTGGACAGCGTGGGTTCATCATAGATGGGGAGTTAAGTCAAGATTTGATCTTGTAGTCACTCCCAGACACATTCTCATAATTTTTTGTGAATTTCCACATAAATAAGTTGGATGTTAGCTTGCCTAAATTACTTAACATGTTGAAAACTACTGAAGGAAATTTCCCATCAAAGAATAATCAAGTCTTATTGGTGGATAATTCTTCCAAAAAAGGAAGAGGCCCAAGGTATCTTCTAAAAAGAAGAAAACCAAGAAGGCAATGGGCAAGGCGAAAGTGAAGGATCAAAAGAAACTTGATCCAGCTAGCAAAGGAATGTGTTTCCATTGCAACAAGTTGGGTCACTAGAAGAGGAATTGAGACATGTTTCTGGCAAAGAAGAAGCTTGGAGAAGCTTCGACTTCTAATCAAGGTTTATTCATGATTGAAATTAATTTTTCTAAAAGTCAAACTTCTACTTGGGTATTGGATACCGGTTGTGGTTCTCATATATGTAACACTATACAGGGACTTGTCAGAAGTAGAAAGTTGAACAAGAATGAAGTTGTCCTACAAGTGGGAATTGGAGCAAAGGTTGCTGCATTAGCTGTAGGGACTTATTGTTTAGCACTGCCTACGGGTAAGTCCATTAGATTAAATAATTGTTATTTTGTTCCCTCACTCATTAGAAACATTATTTCAATTTTTATATTGGATATATAGTGTTTTGATATTATAATAAAGAACAATAGTTGTTCTATTTATAATAAGAATGTTTTATATGGTGTAGGTAAATTGCTGAATGGACTTTACATACTTGACTTGCATGAAAATATACTTCAAATTCAACAAACTATGAAACAGAAAAGAGATGATATTAATTATACCTTTATGTGGCACTGTAGACTCGGTTATATTAATGAAACATGATTATCCAAGTTTCATAGTGATGGGATCTTAGAGCTATCTGATTATTAATCATATCCAACTTGTGAATCTTATCTCATGGGTAAGATGACTAAATATCCTTTTAGTGGAAAAGGAGAAAGAGTTACAGAGTTGTTAGCGGTGGTACACACAGACGTTTGTGGACCAATGACAACGAATGCACGAGGAGGGTATTCTTATTTTATTACATTCATTAATGATCATTCAAGATTTGGATATGTGTATTTAATGAAATACAAATATGAATCATTTGAAAAGTTCAAAGAATTCAGAAGTTAAATAGAGAAACAAACTGGCAAGAGTATTAAGATTCTTCGATTGGATTGAGGTGGTGAATACTTAAGTGGTGAGTTTCTCAATTGCCTCAAAGAAAATGGTATAATCTCACAATGGACTCCACCAGGAACACCACAGTTGAATGGTGTATCTGAAAGGAGAAATTGAATACTGTTGGACATGGTTCATTCCATGATGAGTTTTACCGATCTTACAGTATCATTCTGGGGTTATGCCCTAGAAACGACCGCATATCTACTTAACAAGGTACCTACCAAATCCTTCCCAAAGACCCCATATGAGATATGGACTGGAGGAAACCAAATCTTAAGTTTGCTAAGACTTGGGGATGTCCAGCTTATGTCAAAAAGTTTAAGAAAAATAAGCTACAGATAGATCCGAAAAGTGTAGATTTGTGAGATACCCTAAAGAAACTGTAGGGTATTATTTCTATTATCCTACTGATCAAAAGGTGTTTGTTGCGAAAATGATGTCTTCTTAGAAAAGGAGTTTATCCTTGAAGGGGTCAGTGGGAGTGAGATATATCTTGAAGAAATTCAAGAACCACAAATTATTACGGATCAAAGTCAAGTACCTAACCAATTGGATAAACCTACTGTAATACACCCTATTAGTAAATCTGGGAGAGTACCACAGATACCTGAATGTTATGGATTCGTCAAAGAGGATGACGATGGGGTACGCGCATGAATGATCATTATCCATTGAATTACGAACATGCTATGAGTAGTAAAGACTCAGAGAAATGACAAGAAGCTATGAAATCCGAGATGGACTCCATGTATGAGAACAAAGTATGGACTTTAGTTTCATCATCTGAGGGCATTATATTAGGTCCAAATGGGTCTTTAAAAGAAAGATTGGAGCGGGCGGCAAAGTGGAGACCTATAAGGCCCGAATGGTTGCGAAAGGTTTTAAAAAAAGACAAGGTGTTAACTGTGATGAAACCTTCTCACCAGTAGCTATGCTCAAGTCCATTCAGATTTTGCTTGTGATTGCAGCTTACAATGACTACGAAATCTGGCAGATGGACTTGAAAATGACCTTCCTCAATGGGAACCTTGAGGAAGATGTGTATATGACACAGCCAAAGGGATTTATTTCAACGGTTGGAACAAATCAAGTCTGTAAGTTATAACGATCCATTTATAGATTGAAGCAAGCTTCTCGAAGGTGGAAAATCTATTTTGATGAGACAATCAAAGAGTTTGATTTTATCAAAAATGAGGATGAACCATGTATGTACAAGAAGGTTAGTGGGAGCGCTGCATCATTCCTTGTATTATATGTGAATGATATGCTACTGATAGGGAATGATATTCCTATGCTACAATCGATCAAAATTTGGTTATCTAAACACTTATCCATGAAGGACTTGGGAAAAGCATCCTATATCTTGGGGATAAAGATCTATAAAGATAGATCTAAAATGATGCTTGGCTTGTCCTAAGGAACGTACATTGACACAATGCTAAAGAGGTTTAGAATGGGAGATTCTAAGAGAGGTCTCATGCCGATGAGCCATGGAATACATCTCTCCAAGAAACAAGCCCCAAAAACACCTGAGGAGAGAGACCATGTGAGTAAGATTCCTTATGCTTCAGCAATAGAATCTATCATGTACGGTATGATATGTAATAGATCGGATGTCTCTCATACACTTAGTGTAACGAATAGATATTAGTTGAATCATGGAGAAGTGCACTGAAAGGCAATGAAAAATATCCTAAAGTACTTAAGAAGAACTAAGGATGTATTTCTTGTCTACAGTGGGTCTGAATTGAAACTAGAGAGCTATACAGACTCAAGTTTTCAAACGGATCAAGATGACCGTAAATCCGTTTTGGGGTATGTAGTTACCTTAAACGGTGGCGCAGTGAGTTGGAAGAGTTCCAAGCAGTAAATAGTTGCTGATACAGTAACAGAGGTAGAGTAAATAGCTGCAAGTGAAGCTGCAAAGGAAGCTATTTGGATGAAGAAGTTCATAACTGAACTTGGTGTGGTTCCTTGCATTAGAGGAGAAGTACCTTTATTCTGTGACAACACCGAAGCTGTTGCACAGGCTAAGGAACCCAGGTCTCATTAGAAATTCAAACACGTGTTGTGACGGATTCATTTGATTAGAGAGATCATTGAAAGATGATATGTCACCCTGGAGCGTGTAGACTCTCAAGACAACATTGCAGATCCATTTACTAAAGCTTTAACACAACAACAGTTTGATCGTCACTTAGAGAAGATGGGTATGAGATACCATGGCGATTGGCTTTAGTGCAAGTGGAAGATTAAAAGTAGTATGCATACAAGCCAATCGTGTTTGATGATAAAACATATACTTTGTAATAATCTTATTCATTTATTAATAAAATTATTATTTATTAAAGGCATTTAATTATCTACATGGTGCTAAGATTTAAACAGCGCTTTTAGAATCATGATGATGATTATGCTAATGAGATCTAAATTATTAGATAGCTTAAAACTAAAATAGTTCCCAATCGTTGGATTACTAAAAAGGAGATTAGTGAATCCGAATAGATTGGTACATACGTTGCTTGCTCATTGGATGAGGATGATTGATCTCATAATCATTTGTGTAGAGACACTAAAGCAAATATATAGATTCTTATTGCAGAATAAGTACACTGAACGGGCTCTCTAAGGAATGCCTAATTGAGTTTTACTTGCCTATCAATAAGAATTCCTTAAGTGATAGTAGAACAAATAATCCTTAGACTTGAGATCATCATAGTATCTTGTGTATGATGAGTTATACTTTGACAAGTGTTGCTCCGTTTTGGTGTTAACAAAACAAACACAAATGCGTGCAAGTATACATGGTCAACAAGTAATATATGATAAGTAAAGATCGTTCCCACGGAGAAAAGCAATTATACTTAAACTATCATGCAACAACTTTATAGCTATTTTTGGCTACTCAAACGAGTAAACAAGATATGAATTAATGACTAAACCGATTATCAACTAAAACTAACTAATTAACAGACGATTGATTCTAATTGGAGAAATATGGGATCCTAGCTTCACTTATTGTGTCATTCAGATTATATACCTCTTGTTAAGCTTAATTCATTATTTCGGATTGCTAATCGAGAGCACGAAGGTGAGAAATGGTTATCTTTCAATATACCAACTCCATATCATATAATATCCACAAAAGAGATAGAATTCATATGAACATCAATATTACCTAAATCACTATATGTCTATGCGACTTACAAGCAATATCAATTTAAGCACAAGCTCTCAATTGACTACATATGGTAAGCCGGTATATGTCTATCCGGATTATGAATCACAAAATCTATCACATGCAAATTTCATGAATATAGGCTAGCGTGGCCAAATCTGAGTTTATACTTCCTCTTTCAATTCCATACAAACTATTAAGGTAGATGGTGATCAAGCATCTAAACACTAAACACAACCATGCTAGGCAATCTATACATAATCAATCACACATTACAAAGTGGCATATAGAACTGAATTAAACAATAAGCTTCATTAGAATCCCATAATGGTGGTTAGTTCATCTCTGAACCAATAACCATTATGGGATTTAATATAAGCATTGAAAGTATAAAATGAGAGCAAAGGGGTAAAGAGATGATGAGAATGCAAATATGATATTCCTCTTTCCAAAATAAGCTTCCAAGCTCAGTTCCAGATCACAATCAATCCAAATTTAAACCCTAAGAATGGAAATCTACTAAGAACTAGAAGAGAGAAGCCACAAGAGTGAAAAGTAGCTCAAAACCCTCTCTAGCTCTCTAAACCCTAGAATAGAAATAAAACTATAGAATGAATGGTCTATCTCCTTCGTAACTTGCAAATACATCTATATAAGGAAAACATGCTATAGCCAATGCTTAAATGAAAAGTCAAATAATTTTCAGCAGTTGATTGGCGCGGCCGCGCGGCCCTGTAGTTCATTTGGGGCACGAGTGCACCAACTTGCAGGCCGGCTGCTTCCTAGCGCGGGCGCGCTGTGTTCAAGGCCATTATTGGCACGACCGCGCGGCTGGTCTTCTCATGCTGCTGCTGGTGTTTTGCTATTGTAATGTTGCTGCCTTGGTTGTTGCTTTTCTTTTTTTTCTTCTTTCCTTAGCCACTCATCAGATGCCATTTCCGTGCCCCCATGCTGTGCTTCATCTTCATCTCACCACATGCTTATAATCTTTAGTCCACCACTAGCACACCATCTTGCCATCATGCCATACCCATGCCATTTCCATGCCAATTGTTTCCATTAGCTCACCTTATAATTTCCTTCATGCAATCCTACAAAATAAAGTTAAAGAGCATAAAAAGACACTAAAACACTTGAGTTTAAGCCATAATTCTAGCAAGTAGATAGCCAATAAGTAGGTATAAAACCTACTTATCAAATACCCCCAAACTTGAATTATTGCTTGCCCTCAAGCAACAAACACAAATGCAAACTACGTGCTATAAAACTATACTACTATGAAAATGAATCCAAAAATTTCAGCCATGTTATGAATTCCAATAAGACGTGCCTCAGAGAAATACAAAAACTATGAAAAAAGCAACAACCAAGCTAAAGTCATAAGGACATACAATTCAAAAATCACAACCTGTGGCTAAAATGTAGTGTGTGTGTGTGTGCTATATCACAAATAAGCTTGATAGAGGCGAAGATTCCACATGCTATACTTCTAAGGAAGAAAAACTGAGTTTTTAAGTTAAAAAAAATTGCACATATATGAACAACAACTAATCTAACACATCAAAACAAGCTAAGGTTCAACAAATGGTTTATTATGCTTTTATTCACATACGGGGGCGATATTCACACTTTTCCGTGGTTACACCCGACTGTGCAATGCTAAGCCTTCTTAGGCTTTTCAATGATATCCATTTATCGAGCTTTCGACCAACGACTCCCAAACCATAAGGCTTTAGGGCGCTGGGTGTAGAGCCAATCCCCTAGGGCGTACTTGCTCGAGTATCAAAGGCCACAAGACTTAGCTAGCCAAGGTGTTTATTCTAATTTTTTTTTTCTCAATTTATTTTATTTTCTTTTTCTTTTTCTTTTTCTTTTTAGCATGCATACCCAATGTTTTCCCCCAAACTTGCATTTCTGTGTCATTAAGGTCATTATTCATTTTTTTACTCAATTCTATCATTAAAAACAAAATTTTCCCCTCAGAAGACAAGCATGTGCTAATCTAACCAACAAACAAATAATAACAATGTCGTGATAGCCGGTAACATCAAAACAACAGGCATAAACTACATCATGTATGAAGTTATAACCAAGCTTAAGTTATCAACTGAGTTCAAAAATCTATCACATTTCAATATCATCATTGGCCAGACTGGAATTGAACAGGCTAAAAGCATGGGATAATGTTATGCAATGCAACTAAACACATACTAAATAATCAAAACAAAAGAAGACTGAAAATTTTTTATGCAAAATTTAACTACTAAATACTAACATGCAAACTAAACATAAACTAAACATGTAAATAAACTATATGCAACTAGATATATGCACTACTACTAACTATAACCCAATACCCCTAAACTTAAAAACTTCAATGACCTCATTGGAGATAAAGGGTAAGGAAATTCCCCTAAGAATTGGCATGGCCACCCTCCTCGGGTGGTGAATCTGGAGGCGGATATGGCAAGGCAGAATCGAAGACTGGCCACTCCACCATCAATCCCTGCTACGCAAAGGCCTCAGCCAAGGAACGGGATAGCCTATCGGCAAACGCTGCGAAGTTGCCATGCAACGCATCCATCCTCCTCTCCAATCGCCTCATCCTGTGATCCTGATTCACTTCACTGGCTGGAGGAGGAGCGGCTGCCTTTGCTAGCTTTGGTGGAGGTAGGGGTGGCGGAGTCGACAAGATAAATCCTTTTCCTCATGGGTGTGCCTTACCACCAGCCCAATCTTTAAACCTCTTAATGGTGGTGTGATTGACGTCCTGGCTTAACATCTGGACTTGCTTGTCATCCCAGTCAAGTCCCGCTTGTGCACACAGATGCGTGATAACTGATGCATACGGGATACTACCGGTGGTACTACCTTGTATGAAGCGTAGCATATTCTGATGGAGCAGGTGCCCAATATCTATATATCTATATATTTCCCAGTAATGATTCCCCATAGAATAATTGCCCTCTCGACCGAGATATCATGTTGATGAGTGGACGACATCAGATTGGTGCAGATAAATAGGATCCATGCCTTTGTATATTTGTTCAGCGTTGAGGCAGGGAAGTTAGTCTTTGTATCAGTGCCCTGCTTATAATTCCATTGAGTGCCCGGCACACACAAGTAAGTGATCACCCTATCCAAATCTATCTCGAAACGCTCTACCTCAACCTAATTTACTCGGCCAGCTGGGAGTGAAGGCAAATTGAAGACCTCACGGATCGCCAATGGGCGGTAGTCAACTTGCAAGCCCCGGATGAATGAGAAGCCGCTCTGTGTCTCCTTGGTGTTTGCATAGAATTCACGAACTATTGCCATCGTGACAGGCACAGGCGTTCCCACGACTCCAAACCAGGATCTCTCTAGGATCATCTCAAGCATCTCTCCATCTCCCTTAGCCAGTTTTAATCCCCTCTCCTTCACAAAAGACTTTGCAGCAATCCTATAGTATTCAGTCTGTGCTACAAGGCTGATGAACTTAGTCAAGTCCACAGTATCTTTGGCCTGACTGCTTTGACCGGGCGATTCAGGCGTGGCGGAGCGAGCTCTCTTAGGACCCATGATAATTTAAGAAAGCTTTCCTCTCAAACCTTAATTGATGAATGATGAAGAACAACCCCCAAACTTTTCTCTGAATTCTGCTCTGTGGAAACTCTAATTGATGAAGAATTCTCAATTTGCTTCTGAAAACCTTACTGCAAACCCTATGTGTATAGGGCTTGTGAATGAAATTGTGAGACGGTATAATGAGATGGTAGTGGCTAGGATATATAAGGAAGAGAAAGAGAATTTGTATAAGAGAAAGAGGGGTTTGTATAGTGTAATAGGATTAGGGCTCGGATTGAGAGAGGTAGAGTTTGGGTAGAGTAGGAGAAGTAAGAGTTGGATGAGAGGGTGTTTGTATAGGAGAGGGTTTGCTTATGTTCTAAGAGAGAGTGTTTGTGAATTTTAGAGGATGGGTATTAGGTCGGTCAATTTGATTTAAACTTGAAGGCTGAAATCAAATTTCTCAAATTTAAATTCGGCAGTTTATTGGATCGGGCGCGGGCACGCCAGGATAAGCTTTAAGTGGGGCGCAGCCGCGCGGGTACCCAGACCTACTATCTGGCTTTACATATTGGCGTGGCCACCGGACTTTTTGCATTGATGCTGGCGTAGTCGCGCGGCCTTGAGCCCAGCACAACTTTTCCTGCAGCACTGATGAAGATAAGCAGCAACTTGACTAGCATTCTTTTCCTGAAACACATCTATGCAAAAATGAGATATAAAAGAATCTGAAACCCAAAATTAGACTATGTATCTCTGCACCATGCTATATTGGAATCTGTCTATACTATATGCACATGTATTCATCCCAAAATTGTCAAAATTGTCAAGATTTTTAGAAAACCAACATTCAATTCATTTCATGCACACAGCATTGAAAAATAAGATGTAAACTAATTCCATGCTTGCAATTGAACTATGTAAGATGTGTGTGTATCTTCAAAAAATGTTATATATGTGTATATACATTATGCTCAGAACTCCAAAAATATATGCAATAAGCTCCTAGCTTCAAAAATATATACAATAAGCTCCTAACTCCAAAACTGTTCAAAATTGTTCAAAATTTTCACAATGCTTAGAATAAAACACGGTGAAAATATAGAGCTACGTAACCAGAATTAAATAAGAGAGAGAAGATAGATGATGGGGTGCCTTCGAGCGCTTGTTTAAAAGCAATTAGCTCGACTCTTTCTGAAATGGTCAAGTAGTGGAAAGGATCGAGGCAACCTTCTCTTGATCGACTTCTCCCCCACAGTAGTGCTTCAACCTCTGTCCATTCACTTTAAACAATTTGTTTAGGTATTGATCGAAAATCTCAACTGCTCCTTGTGGAAACACGGTTTTCACCATGAACGGGCCCGACCACAGCGATTTGAGCTTTCCAGGAAAGAGTCTAAGACGAGAGTTATACAACAAGGCCGCTGGCCTCGGCTCAAATTTCCTTTCCATTATCTTGCGGTCGTGCCACCTTTTCACTTTTTCCTTATACAGTTTTGAGTTTTCGTAAGCCTGCACTCTAAATTCATCTAGCTCATTTAGTTGGAGAAGGCGCTTCTCCCCTACAGCTTTCAAGTCAAAGTTCAGCTTTTTTATGGCCCAGTAGGATTTGTGTTCAAGTTCCATGACAGGCCTTCCCATAAACTAGCTGATAAGGTGACATACCTAATGGTGTTTTGTACGCAGTCCTGTTTGCCCAAACTACATCATCGAGCTTAAGGGACTAATCTTTCATCGTGGGATTTACAATTTTCTCTAATATCCTTTTCACGTCACGATTGGACACCTCAGCTTGACCGTTCGTTTGGGGATGATACGCCGTGGCGATACGGTGATTCACCCCATACTTGGCCAATAGTGCAGTAAACTGTCGATTGCAGAAATGGGTGCCCTCATCACTTATGATAGCCTGAGCAGTCCCCAATCTTGTGAATATACTCTTTTGAAGAAATCGCAAGACCACTCTAGCATCATTAGTGGGCAAGGCTGCTACTTTTACCCACTTGGACACGTAATCCACTGCCAGCAAGATGTACAAATTTCCACACGACAAAATAAAAGGCCTCATGAAGTCTATCCCCCAGACGTCAAATATCTCCACCTCTATGATCATATTCAAAGGCATCTCATTTTGTTTGGATATTTTACCCACTCGCTGACACCGATCACATTTTTTCACGAAGTTGTAAGCATCTTTAAATAAAGTCGGCCAATAAAAGCCTGCTTGAAGTACTTTGGCAGCTGTCCTCTTGCCCCCGAAGTGTCCACCATAGACTAATGAATGGCAATCCTGAAGTATGCTATCCGTCTAACTTTCTGGGATGCACCGTCTGATCATCCTATCGGCGCACTGCTTAAACAGGTAAGGCTCATCCCAAATATACCATCTAACATCATGAAGAAACTTCTTCTTCTGGGGTCTAGTCAAATCAGAAGGGATAATATTGTTCACTAAAAAATTCATAAAATCCACAAACTATGGCATTTTGCCTTGCACCAAAAATAAATGTTCGTCCGGGAAGGGCTCATTAATCATCACTTTGTCGTTTGTGTCTTTTCCTGGGTTCTCCAATCAGGATAAGTGGTCAGCCACTTGGTTTTCGGTTCCCTTTCCGTCTTTGATTTTCAAATCAAACTCTTGTAGAAGAAGAATCCACCGAATGAGATGGGGCTTAGCATCTTTCTTACTAATCAAGTATCGGATTACAGTATGATCGATGTATATGACAACTCTTGTGCCAATCAGATAAGATCGAAATTTATCAAATGCATATACCACCGCTAGGAGCTCCTTCTTTGTGGTAGTGTAGTTCAGTTGGGCATCCGTCAGGGTTTTACTGGCATAGTAGATAACATGAACAACCTTATCCCTGCGTTACCCCAAGACGACTCCCACAGCGAAGTCACTCGCATCACACATCAGTTCAAATGGAAGAGACCAGTCAGGTGCTGTGATAATGGGCGCCACAGTCAATCGCTTTTTTAAGTGCTCAAAAGCTGCTAGGCATTCCTCGTCGAATCTGAACGGGACATCTTTCTCAAGCAAACTACACAGTGGCTTAGTGATCTTTGAGAAGTCCTTAATAAAACGACGATAGAATCCCGCATGCCCAAGGAAGCTACGAACCCCTTTCACAGAAGTTGGTGGAGGTAAGCTCTCAATAGTCTCCAGCTTTGCTCTGTCCACCTCTAATCCTTTCCTTGAGACTTTGTGTCCTAAAATGATTCCTTCCTGTACCATAAAATGGCACTTTTCCCAATTTAGCACTAAATTATTCTCAACACACCTCTTTAATACCAGAACCAAATTCTCCAAGCATATGTCGAAGGATTCTCCAAAGACTGAGAAATCATCCATGAAAACTTCTACATTTTGCTCGACCATATCGGAGAATATTGCCATCACACATCTCTGGAATGTGGCTGGAGCGTTGTATAATCTGAAAGACATCCTCCTGAATGCAAAAGTACCATATGGGCACGTGAAGGTAGTCTTCTTCTGGTCTTCTGGAGCTATAACAATCTGGTTATTCCCTGAATAACCATCCAAGAGGCAATAGTAGTCATGTCCCGCTAACCTATCCAACATTTAGTTAATGAACGGGAGAGGAAAATGGTCCTTTCTTGTAGCTTTGTTCAATCTGCGATAGTCCATGCAGACCCTCCACCCTGTGACTGTCTTGGTAGGTATAAGTTCATTATTCTCATTGGACACTAATGTCATGCCTCCCTTCTTCGGAACGCATTGCACCGGGCTCACCCATGAGGTGTCAGAGATTGGATAAATAATTCCGGCATCTAACCACTTTAGGATCTCCTTCTTAACGACCTCTTTCATAATAGGATTCAATCTCCTCTGTTGCTCTACCGTCGGCTTACTGTCATCCTCCAGGAGTACCTTATGCATGCAGAATGAGGGGTTGGTCCCCTTTATGTTAGCTATGATCCAACCAATAGCTTATTTGAATTCTCGTAGCACTAGCAGCAATTTACTTTCCTGGCCAGATGAGAAGGCAGAAGCAATAATAACCGGCAACGTGGAAGATTCCCCCAGAAATGTGTATCTTAGATGATCAGGAAGAGGTTTAAGGTCAAGAGTGGGAGGCATCTCAAGAGAAGGCTTGAGTCGCTTCGTTGTCTCCACACTATGTTTGAGTTATTCAATGGGAATCTTGAACTTTCTCATCTGTGACATTGTGTTCAAAATTTGTATATACTCCACAACATCTGTATCCTCCATGTCAGAGTCTCCCCGTAATGCACTCTCTAATGGATCCATGTTCAGCACTTGCTCAGCCTCTTCATTCAGTACCCTGTTGACAACATCAACCCGAAAACATTCTTCTTCGTCAGAGGGGAACTTCATAGCTTTGAAGACATTAAATGTAACCACTTGGTCCTGAACTCTCATTGTCAGTTCACCCTTCTGAACGTCTATGAGTGTTCACCCAGTAGCTAGAAAAGGTCTCCCAAGAATGATCGGTATATTCTTGTCCTCTTCGAAATCCAAAATGATAAAGTCAGTAGGGAAGATAAACTTGTCCACTTTCACCAAGACATCTTCTACGATACCCCCGGGTATGTGATGGACCTCTCGGCAAGCTGCAATGATATGTTTGTCGGCTTAAGAGTCGACAATCCCAACTATGTGAATACCGATAGAGGCATCAAATTTATACTTGCTCCCAAGTCACATAAGCACTTATTGAAAGATAATTTTCCAATGGAGCAAGGTATCAGAAAGCTTCCCGGATCTTTGAGCTTTGAAGGAAGTTTTTGTTGCAAAACTGCACTGCATTCCTCTGTCAAGGCAAATGTTTTATAGTCCTCTAACTTCTTCTTCCTCGACAGTATGCCTTTTATAAACTTCGCATAGCTTGGCATTTGTTCCAAAGCTTATGTGAAAGGAATGTTGATCTGCAGCTTCTTAAACACCTCCAAGAATTTCGCGAACTGTTTGTCTAATTTCTGTTTCTGAAGCCTCTGAGGGTATGGTGCAAGAGGGTAGACCACTTGTGGTGTAGCATTGGTTTTCTCAGCGGATACCTTCTTTTCTGACTCAACTGCATTGTTCCCATCTTTCCCATCATTCAAAATTGCATCATAATTTTCTACACATGGGCGCGCCCGCGCCAGGTTTTGTTCTTCCTAGGGCGCGGCCGCGCCAATCTCCAGATCTGCAGTTTGCTTCCCAAACCTCAATGTAATAGCCTAACATTGTTCCTTTCCATCCCATCTTCCTGGATTTGCTTCAGTATTGCTTAGTAGAGTCCTTTGCGGTCTGTTGGTCAACATATTGGTCATCTGGCCTATTTGAGTCTCCATTATTTTGATAGACATCGCTTGGATCTTAATCATCAACATAAGTTCTTCTATTTCAGTTTTCTCCTCTGATTGTGGAGGAGGAGCTGGATTGCGTTGATGTTGTTGTTGATGAAATCCTGGAGGATATGATGGTTTATGAGCAAACTATTGATGAGATTGTTGTGGTTGGTAATGTTGAGGTTGTTGTGCTTAGTATTATTGTTGAGGTTGTTGTTGTTGAGCACCTTGATTGTTACTCCAGCTAAAATTTGGATGGTTTCTGTTGTTTGGATGGTAGGAGTTTGGAAATTGATTCTGTGGCTTTTGATAGTTGCTAATGAATTGAACTAACTCTGTACTGATGGCACATTGTTCTGTCGGGTGTGATCCTGCACACAACTCACAGATGAAAGCAACTTGTTGAACTTTGTTTTCAGCAATAGATTCAATTTTCTTCGACATCGCCGCCATTTGTGCTGAAATTGTTGTGATGGCGTCTACATCCAATAACCCGGCCACTTTTGGTTGCGGCAATCTAGATGTCGGATTCTGATATTAATTTGCCGACATGGTCTCTATTAAATCATAAGATGTCTCATAGATCTTGGCCCATAAAGATCCTCCTGATGCGGCATCAATGATCGACCTTGATTGCCATCCCAAACCATTATAGAACTGAGCTGATCACCATCCAGTCTGGCATTCCGTGATGAGGACATTTCCTTAGCATCTCCTTATATCGTTCCCATGCCTCATACAGAGATTCTCCTTGTTGTTGTGCAAACTGAGATAAAGCACTCCTCATCTAAGCAGTCTTAGCCATGGGAAAGAATTTGTCTAGAAACTTCTGTGCTAAGTCCTCCCACGTAGTAATTGAACCTGATGGTAGTGAGTGAAGCCAGCTCTTCGCTTTGTCCCTCAAAGTAAATGGGAAGAGCCGAAGCTTCACCGCATCATCCGACACATTGTTGTACTTGAATGTGTCACAAATTTCGATAAAACTCATGATATGCTCATTCGGATCTTCTGTAGCTGCACCCCCAAACTGGACTGTGTTCTGAACCATCTGAAGTGTCCCTGGTTTGATTCCAAAGGTGTTTGCAGCTATCGCTGGTCTGACTATACTGGATTGTAAATCATTAATTTTTGGCATTGAGTAATCCCTTAACGCTCTTTGTTCCTCGGCTGCCATTTGTACTGGTGTTTTAGCGTCCTCTTGTGTGTTAGTAGTATGTGTGTTTGCTCTCCATGCTCTACCGTTGATGTTATCCTGTCTAGGTCCCAACGCAAAATTTGAAGATCGGGTGTGCATATACTAACCACAAGTACCTGAAACACAAAGAAAAGTAAAATGGAAATGAGATCAGGTGTGAATTGTTGTGACAACCCGAATTTTTAAAAATTATTAGAATAAGAATTTAATAAATAAAATTCTTATTACGAGATGTTTTGAGTTTGGATATGTGTATATATGTGTTATATATTGTGAAATATGTGATTTGGTGTGAATATAAAAGATATATATATATATATATATATATATATATTCATATATTTGAAGAATGAGGTTTAGTAGTTAATTTAATTTAACTATTGAAGAAGGTACATGAAATTGTTTGAAAAGGGAATTAAGTTAATTTAATTAAGTTGGAAATTATATTATTGAATAATATAATTTAATTATTATGCCTTGAGGCAACGAATTTATTATAAATTAAATCTCATAAATAATGTGAGTAATTCACTTAATTAAAATAGTGAATTAATGTAAATATATTTGTTTTAATATGATGAGAAAGTAATACATATTACATATAAACGTAAAATGTTAATGTAATACGATTATGAATCTCGTGAATAGTTAAAATATTTATCGAATAAAATAAATATTTTAGTTGGAATATTTATGAAATTTAAAATGAATATTTGATGGAAATCGTTATGGAATAATTTAATGAAGGTGTGATAATATTGATGGAATGTAATATTCTAATTTAATTAAGTAATTAAATTAGAGATTTAGTAATTTGTTATATTGGTTAAATGGAAGTTATAATTATATTGAGGTTTAATTTAATAATGGTTGTGACAAATAAACTATATGATAAGGAAGGAATTAAAATAAATTAAAAGGAGATTTGAAGGGGCTAGCCAAACATGGCCTTGTGGCTTTTGGTTATTATAGCCGATGAAGCGTTTGGCTATGTAACTGATAAGGGCCATAATGTATACGCATTATGTTTATATCAGTTATATGAATTTTACGTATTTTGTTCCTAAAGCTTAAAAAAACAAAGAAGAACAAATACAGAGAAGAGAGGAAAAGAGAAATTGAGAAGCGGGAGCTTAGAGAAGAAATTCTCTGTAATTGAAGAGGAGTTTCAGAATCAAAGAAGGGAGAAACAAGAAATTGTTCAAGCATTATATCAAATCAAAGGTAAAATTTCTAGGTTTTCTCTGTAATTGAGTTTTTGGTGGTTGAATTTGTTAGTATAGTTTAAATATGTTTTTAGATAGATATAATCTGTTAATAGTCATCTAGAAACAATTTTGGAGTGTTTAAACTCATGAAAACATGTTAAAGATGAAGAATTGAGTTTTTGGTTGAATATGTACATTTTGGTCATTTTTTAGACTAAAATTAGTATGAAATCTAGATGGAAATCTGAAATTGATTATGGATGTTGTTAGTATGATGAAAAACGAAAACAACCCAAGTTGAACGAGTTAAAACAGATGTAAAACGAATTCGTAGTGAATGAATTCGCTAAATATGTGTTAAACATGAAAAATTAACATGAACACTGAATTGGAACCCTTAAAATGAATTGTTAACGTTTTTGTAGTGTTATAATTATTATGTAGATGAGTAGTTCAGTGTTTCGCGAATCCATAGAGTAGAAAACAGACTCAATCGGATGTATATAGCTTGAGTTATGGAGTTTAGAAGGAGAAAAGGGTAGAAAATTCGCAAGAACAGCCAACTGGGAAAAAAAATCGAGTAACATGCTGCCAGTGGCGCCCCAAGGCTATTTGGGATGCAGCTGCACTGGAACAGTGTCAGGAGGGGCTGTTTTGACCTTTTGTGATAAAACAGCCATAACTTTTTCATACGAAGTCTGATTGAGGATATTTAAGATGATTTGGAACGAGCACGAGTAGATCTACAAACTTTTGTTTATTAAGTTTTTCAATTTGAGATCAGTAGCAAAATGGTCATTTATGGGACTGATGTGTATTCGGAGGCAATCGGAGGGCGTCGGGCATGCACCTATGCAAGTGTAGTGCTTCTGACGATAAAAGATGTTGTCCTAAGTTATAAAACATGAATATTAGTAAATATAATGATGCTTAAAATTAATAAATGATGTATTGGATTAGTTGTATAAGCACACTAAGCATGCACAAGAGAGACGATTCGGGCGTGTGACGAATGAACGTCGAAACGCCGTGACAAGTGTTAATGAACGTAAAAAGTATTTTAAGTCAAATGAAATGAACATTATAACATATGAAAGGGGGTCAATATAAAACCAATAAGTAGTCCTGGCAAGACATAAACACTTGAATGTATTTCAAATATTACTAAAAAGAAATATAGTGAGATATACGTCGAAAGTTAACACATCAAATTGAACATTGTGTATTGATTAATAAAAAAGGTTATGGGATGTAGAGTAAAGTTTACATTACAACTACTATGCGTTGCTTTGTGACTAATAGTTGATGTGCATGATTATATAATTGTGTAGGGCACGTGAAGTGCAGATAGCTGTAAGCTGTTAATCTGTTATTGGTAAACAACGATCAAGGCAAGTCTTTCGGTTCCTATTTGTCTACGTGAACTTGATGAACTGTTCTAAATTGCATGATAAATTATATATGTTGTAAGCATGAATGTTAAAGTCAATTTATGACTACATTATTGAGCAAAGCATGTTGATTGAGTAAGGAACTCAATCTTTATATTTGTTATGTGAATTAAAGCATGTAGGCCATGTTACTTTAATTATTATGAGATGTATGTTGAGTATGTTATTATGTGCTACGTGATGCATGAAAACTGTTAGAACTTGCTGATCTGTCGAGCTCACTCTTACAAATAATAATTTTTGTAGGTTAAGGATTCAAGGTAACGCTATGTGCTACTTGAAAGAAATGAATCAGATGTAATGTATGCAGATTTATATACTTTGGCTGAATTGTTATTATTTTGGACCATGGTTAAGGTTTCAGATAATGTATTTGATAATGTATGATGGTTAATAGATGTTGAGTTGTAAAGTTTAAATTTTATCCGATGTATAAAGTTTATTGAACCTGGTTGTAAGTTTTAGTTTATAATAACTCTGACGAAGCGATTCATGAAATAAAGTTGAATCAAAGTTATGTAATGGTAAAGGTCGAGATTCAAGGCAATAAGGAAAGAATAATATAAAAGTTTTAAATATTTCGCATTTTTGGTGATTTTAATATCGAATAATGATGTAAAGATAGATTAAAGATGTATTGTTAACGACTGAAGTCGAGAATTATATTGTATGAATTTTGGGGTCGTTATATTTGGTATCAAAGCTGTAGGTTATACACCTTAGGTAAGAGTACCTTAGGCTATGACCTTCGAGAATAAGAAGTTCAGTTTAAGTTACGTATAATGAAAATATGATTCTTTTCACATACGTAGATGTATAGAATGAGTTAAGTCCAAGAAATGTTATAAGAAGAATGTAAGAATAACGAGGAATAAAACTTGAATAAAATGTTAAACTTTATGAACGAAGTTAGAAATTCTTAAAAAAAGAGTTAATAAATAAACAAGAAGATTCAAAGAAGAATCTTAAAGAGATATGAAGATGAGAATCAAGAGTTACCTAACTCCAATAATAAAGATGACGAATAACAATGAATAGACAAAGTCTATAAGATTAAAAGCATAATGAAGTCATGATATAACATGATGAAAGAAAAAGTTAAGAAGTTTTAAAACAAAACGATATTGACATAAGAAAGAATCATAAGGGAGATAATTATAGAATAAGGTCACGGCGTGATCTTTTAAAGTTGAAAGATAGATGGTCTGTGATGATTGAATAGTTATAGTTTGAGACTATAATGAGAATGTACTATGATATAGTACGAGGTTAACTCACGAGAAGTTATAATGATGAGATACAGGAAATCTGTATCGAGTATAGAGCGAGAGGTTAAGATGAAGATAGAGTTAAGTGGGATTTCAACTGAGGACTCAGGTGGTGGCTGAGTTGTACAAATCTTTGTATGGGCAGGAGTTTTGTGCTTACACTAGGTTTATCATATTGATAATCGTTGGAATGCTGATGTCGCACTATCGATATATATATGACGAGAAGGTGATTCTTTTCTCATATTTATATTTGATATTTAGAAATAATAGAAAGTTAGTAAGATGATATTAAGATTAGATTATATGATCTTAAGGTTAGGCGAGTTCTTAAAACTCATACTTATGGTAAGATTGTGACTCATACTAGGCATATGGACAGTCTCTGATCAGTTCTTTGACTACGTATTGCTAGGACAAGTTCTTAAACTCATATTATTATGGCAAGTTCCTGAACTTCCAAAGTGTGGTAAGTTCGATGAACTATACTGGGTATAGAAAAGTTATGGTATTGAAAGCATTGATGTTGTTTAAGATTGATAGAATGATTAAGTAATGATGGACTAAAGATTTTTAGTTGATGGAGAAAGTTTTTATATTCTAAATCTCCTAGCTTTGCTAGATTTTCAAAATTTATTGACTTCGTGCTGATGTTGCACTTTTGTTTTCTTGAAAAATATTGGATCAAATGATGGAACCAATGAATTTTTAAAAATAGTGCTATTATTCACATGTCTATGCTAATTGCTTTAGCTAGACAAAAATGATTTTAAATCTTCAAAATGTATTTTATATGCATCATTTGATATGGTGTAAAAACAATAATCGAGGAAGTTATCAATGCAGTTAAACCTAGTGTTGGATGTGATCGTATGATCGTCAGCCCACTATGGTATGATGTAGTATGACGACGTCATGTAATGACGAAATCCTCAACTTACCATTACTACGGTACGGTATCAGGGTATTATGAAAAGATTTGTTATTTTTAGTTTCCTTAAACTATATATAAAAAAAACATTTTAGATAAATAAATAAATAATTATTTTGTTGGGTAAAAACATATATATGTATATATATATATATATATATATTTTTTTGATTGATGTCCGAACTGTTGCTAGAAGTCTATGCTACTTGATTCAGCTAGACAAATATTGAAAGATGTTTATGAAATTCGAGCATTCTTGGTTAAACTATGCCAAACCAAATTGTTTTGGTGCGAATTCAGATGTTAAGAAGCTGAGGTGAATAACCCTATAAAAGGGGACATGTTATCGGAGATTATAGTTCCGAGTGTAACGCATAAAGTCGTTACAATGTACTACGTTTGGGCCCGACGTAGGGGTATGATAGGCTGGCCACCTAGATTACCGATGTGGTTTATAGTGTGAAGTACCGGGGGTGAAGCACTGTTAAACCTAAAAATGAAGTTCAAGGTCTTGTGACCACTCAGCATGATTTGGAATCTTTTAAATTCCCGAGTTATTTATATCGCTTCCCAATTATTGAGCAATTGTGGAAGATTCTTATTATTCTGAAGGAGAATGTAGCGAGAAGGATATTCCTTAGAAAGACATGATTGTAGAACGCAACAAGTTAGTGAATAAGATTAACATAAAATCTACTTTGATAGATTGAATGAACGAAGATTAATAAATAAAAATTTCGAGGACGAAATTCTTAGAAGAAGGGGTGAATGTGAAAACCCGAATACTTATAAGATAGTGAATTATGAAGTATATGACTTCGACGGGTAAAGTATATGGCAATGATCCTTAGAAAGGAAATGAACGAGTTAGAGAATATATAATATTTGAAACATAATTGTGTTTAATTGAAGATTTTGAAATAAAACCTAAAAACTTGTTGAAGAACTGAATGTAGTAGAAACCTATATTAAGGTAATGCGTTGAAGTTATTCAACGATAAATTTTTTTTAAGAGATTTGATGAAAACCTAACTAAGGTAGGGTTTCGGTGATTCCGAGGACGGAATCCTTATAAGGAGGGAAGGATGTGACAACCCAAATTTTCAAAAAGTATTAGAATAAGAATTTAATAAATAAAATTCTTATTACGAGATGTTTTGAGTTTGAAAATGTGTATATATGTGTTTTATATTGTGAAATATGTGATTTGGTGTGAATATAAAAGATATATATATATATATATATATATATATATATATATATTCATATATTGGAAGAATGAGGTTTAGTAGTTAATTTAATTTAACTATTGAAGAAGGTACATGAAATTGTTTGAAAAGGGAATTAAGTTAATTTAATTAAGTTGGAAATTATATTATTGAATAATATAATTTAATTATTATGCCTTGTGGCAACGAATTTATTATAAATTAAATCTCATAAATAATGTGAGTAATTCACTTAATTAAAATAGTGAATTAACGTAAATATATTTGTTTTAATAAGATGAGAAAGTAATACATATTACATATAAACGTAAAATGTTAATGTAATACGACTATGAATCTCGTGAATAGTTAAAATATTTATCGAATAAAATAAATATTTTAGTTGGAATATTTATAAATTTTAAAATGAATATTTGATGGAAATCGTTATGGAATAATTTAATGAAGGTATGATAATATTGATGGAATGGAATATTCTAATTTAATTAAGTAATTAAATTAGAGATTTAGTAATTTGTTATGTGACACCTTCAAATCCGGGTACTTCATTTTCACATGATTTGGTGTTCACTTTCTAAGTATAACAAACATCTACCCAATATATCTCAAAATAAATTACAATCTTTATTCAAAATAATAAAATCTCCCTTAATACAAGGGTTACAACCTTCTCAAAACGCAATCCCAGTGTTACTCTAACATTGACATAAACAATAACGTGCGGAATAAAAATATGTCATAAAAGTCTTATTACAATCATTTCAAAATAATTAAACGAGTCTTCACTTGCTCATCTTTCCCTTGCCTTTACTCGTAGACGGTGCATCAATGTTATCAACCTTAACTGTAATTGTTATTTATGCAAGAGTGAGCAAACAGCAGCTCACTGGAGTTTAACAATAATATAGACATGAAAGAATATCTTTAAAAGAATCTGAATAATATGAGTCGCTTCACCGATTAACCCAAACAAGCCAACAAACTGCAATTCACAGTAACTTAAACATTGTAAATCATACCTATGCAATAATACATATATATAACATGTTTCTAAAACACAAAAGTCATCTAAATAACAAGAATCAACAGTTTTGAAAGTCCAATTTGGCCATTTTCATAAAAACTCATATTTTTCATAAAATAATCTACTGTAATAAAATTTCTCAAGCAATTCAACTTTATATACATGCATTATATACAAGATTGAAGATAACATCAAACAAATTCCTAATAAGCATGTTAGCATATATTAATTCATCAATTTTACTCTAAAATCAACCAAATACATGAAATTCCATATGAACTCATACTATTCATTTAAAACATGTTTCTGACTACTTTGATTTCTGAAAATCATTATGGCATACAATCACTATTAGTATAACATGAACAAAATACATATATTCAATCCATGATTATACCACTTTCATGAAAACGTTTTTACAGAGAAGTTCCACAACATAAAACACATTATTAAAACTAAATTTAGAAGTTATACCCGTTGATTAGGCTTAGGAGAAGAAGATGATGGCTTAGCGAGAATTCTTTCAAAGTCTCTTTCTCCTTTCTTTCTCTTCTTCTTCCCTTCTTCTCTGTTCTTTTTCCTCTGCTCTTTTCTTTCTTTGTTTTTCTTAGTTTGTAAAACTAACGTAGTTGTAGTATATACAATATACATATATTACATAAAACATGTAACTCCTAATAATAATTATATACACTAACTACTACTAATTACGTAAGTTACAAAAGTTGAATTTGAATAGCCATAAGGTCATGCTTGGCAAACTCTTTATTTAAAAACGGATTATTAGGGAAGGCCTTGTTTGGAAACTAGATTTAAAACAAATGCACAGCTTTGTTTATTTAAAATCCTTTTTCTTTTATTTTAACAAATCATTTTAACACATGCTTTAATGTCATATTTTAATCAATTAAATATTAAACAACTAATTTAATCAATTAAAATCTAACATCAATGAATCACATAAAATTGCCACATAATTATAATCACTCGCTAATTATAATTCATGTAATACTTCATCACATAATTCATCTAATTCAATTATCTCAATTAAATTAGAACTATAATATAAAATTAATATACATTAATTAATATTAATATTAAACATTCATTTAATTAATATATAACACTTAATTAAATCATTCCATAAATCACATAATTTATTTATTTAACTCAATAAATAATTCACATAAAATATTTATTTAACTCAATAAATATTTAAAATTATTATATAAAATCTCAATCGTTACAATCTTCCCTCCTTAAAAGGATTCTGTCCCTAGAATCACATAAAAAAAATTTCGTTTATTACATTCTTCCCTCCTTAAAAGGATTCTGTACCAAGAATCAGTATATATAAGGGGTTACACAAAATTAATTAAATAAATGCGGATAAGATTTCATCATAACATCTTCGAGTTCCCACGTAGCTTCTTCAGCACTGTGGTTCCTCCAAATTACCTTAGCAGAAGCTATCACTTTATTCCTAAGTACTTGTTCCTTTCTATCAACTATTTGAACAGGCACTTCCTCATATGTTAAGTCCTTATCAAATTGTAAAGGTTCATATTCTATTACATGTTTATAATCATGCTTGTAAGGTCTTAACACAGAAATATGGAAGACATTATGTATATTCTCGAGCTTCGGAGGTAATGCAATCTCGTAAGCTACCTCGCCAACTTTTTGCAACACCTCAAAGGTCCAATAAATCTGGGACTCAGCTTTACCTTCTTACCAAATCGAATCTTCCCCTTCAGTGAGATACTTTCAGGAACACGAAACATCCTAGTAAGAATTCTCGGTTTTGTCGATGAAGATCGGCATACTTCTTCTGTCTGTCTTGAGTAGCAACTAATCTCGTTCTGATCAGCTTCACAATTTCGACGGTTTGTTGTACCAATTCTGGTCCCAACAGTTGACGTTCACCGACTTCATCCCAGCACAAAGGAGTTCTGCATTTTCTGCCGCATAACGCTTCGTAGGGCGGCATGCCAATACTCGCATGATGACTATTGTTGTAGGCGAACTCCACCAACGGTAGATGATCCTCCCAACTTCCTTTGAAGTCCATCACATAATCTCTCAGCATATCCTCAAGCGTCTGAATCGTTCTCTCGCTCTATCCATCAGTCTGAGGATGATACACTGTACTCATTCGCAATTGCGTTCCCAGACATTGTTGCAATCGCTTCCAGAAATTAGACATAAAACGTAGATCTCTGTCGGACACAATTGACACCGAAACACCATGTCTAGAAATAATTTCCTTCACGTATAGCTTCGCTAGCTTATCCAGGTTGTACTTAACCCTGATCGGCAGAAAGTGGGCTGACTTCGTCAGTCGATCCACTATAACCCATATCGCATCAAATCCCTTCTGAGTCATTGGAAGACCTACCATAAAATCCATCGTGATGTGCTCCCACTTCCACTCTGGAATCTCTAATTGTTGTAGCAAACCACTCGGTCTCTGGTGTTCTACTTTAACTTTCTGGCACGTAAAGCATTTCGCAACCCATTCAACCACATCCCACTTTATATTTGGCCACCAGAAATTATGCCTGAGATCCTGGTACATCTTCGTACTCCCGGGGTGAATAGAATATCTAGAACTATGAGCTTCGCTCAGAATCTCCTCTTTGACCTCAGGTACTGGCGGTACCCAGATTCTACCTTCAAACCATAGCAGACCTTCATTATCGATCTTGAACTTGAACTCTTCGCCATCAGTTATCCTCCTCCAAATCTTATTACATTCTTCATCGTGAAGTTGTGCTTCTTTCACTTTGTCCACTAGAGTAGAACCAGTGGTTACTAGAAATAACATCTCATCCGATTCCTTCGAAGCTTCACCTCCAACTCCAATCTAGCCATATGTTCTATTAATCGATCCTGATCAGTTAACACATTCAGCTTCTCCCGACCTTTCCTGCTCATAGCGTCGGCGACAACGTTAGCTTTACCCGGATGGTAAAGTATCTCGCAATCGTAGTCTTTAATCAGTTCCAACCATCTTCTTTGGCGCATGTTCAAATCCTTCTGGGTAAATATATACTTCAGACTCTTGTGATCTGTGTATATTTCACACTTTTCTCCATATAAGTAGTGCCTCCAAATCTTTTGGGTAAACACTACTGCTGCCAATTCTAGATCATGGGTCGGATACCCCTTCTCATAATCCTTTAGCTGATGTGACGCATAGGTAATGACTTTGTCGCTCTGCATCAACACATAACCTAATCCTTTATGTGAGGCATCGCTATATACTACGAAATTCCCCAAACTATCCGGTAACGACAAAACAGGCGCAGTACTCAGCCTCTTCTTCAGCTCTTGAAAACATTCCTCACATTTCTCCGTCCAAACAAATTTAACCAGTTTTAAGAGTCAAATTCGTCAACGGAGTTGTGATTTTAGAAAAGTCTTGGATAAAACTAAGGTAATAACCTGCCAATCCAAAGAAACTCCTCACTTCAGACGGCGTCTTCGGCTGATCTCAAATCATAACAGCTTCAACCTTCGACGGATCCACCAAAATACCATCCTTGTCGATCACGTGGCCAAGAAATTGCACACGTTCCAACTAGAATTCGCATTTTAAGAATTTAGCATAAAGCTTATCTCGTCTCAGGGCTTCTAAGGTTAGTCGTAAGTGTTCAGCATGTTACTCCTCGGTCTTGGAATAAACCAGGATGTCATCTATGAACACTACCACGAACTTGTCCAGAAATGGCTTGAACACCCTGTTCATTAAGTCCATAAATGCAGCTGGGGCATTCGTGAGACCAAATAACATCACCAAGAACTCGTTATGACCATATCGAGTCCTAAAAGCCGTTTTAGGTATATCTTCCTTCCTCACCTTCAATTGATGATACCGGCTTCTCAAATTAATTTTTGAGAAGTATTTTGCACCCTTCAATTGATTAAACAAGTCATCGATCTTAGGTAAAGGATACCTATTCTTGATCGTAACTTTATTCAACTCCCTATAATCAATGCAAAGACGTATCGGTTCAGTATCGGACCATCCGTAGCAGTTACATCAATTCTAGAAGAACCCCCATCCTTCTTCTTTACGAATAAAACAGGCGCTCCCCACGGCGAAACGCTCGGTTGAATATACTTCTTGTCCAGTAATTCTTGCAGTTGAACCATCAGTTCCGTCATCTCGACTGGAGTCATTCTGTACGGAGCGTTCGAAATTGGTGCAGTTCCCGCCGCTAGATTGATCACGAACTCTATCTCCCTATCTGGCGGAAGTCCTGGCAAATCGCTCGAAAAAACGTCCATAAACTCCTTAAATATCGATATCTCCTCCACCTTCGGGCTTTCCTTACGCGTATCTACTATGTAGGCTAGATATCCCACACAACCTTGCATCAGAAGTTTCTTGGCTTGCATAACCGTCAGAAAACTCGCTTGTCTAGGCGATTTGCTACCATAGAACACTAACTTCGACGGAGTCGTAAGGTTTATCGCCTTCTTCTGATAGTCGATTACCGCCCCATGGTTGAACAACCAGTCCATACCCAGTATAACATCGAATTCCCCAAGTTTAATCAGAATCAAATCTACTCTAAGCTCCTGACCCTAAATGTCCAATCTAAAGTTCTTATAAACGCTCCTAACAGGAATAACCTCCCTATTCGCAATCTCTATGTTCAAAGGGTAAACTAACTCCTCTACAGGTAAGTCTAGGGTTTTAGTAAAATCATCAGATATGAATGAACAAGTAGCACCCGAATCAAATAATACATATGCATTTATACTATTGACCAGAATAATACCTGACACCACGTCTTTTGATTGTACAACATCCTGCACTGTCATATTGAATGTCCGTGCAGTGGGTCTAACAGCTTGCAATGGTGCAGCGATGGTCACGGAACTGCCGCTTCCATTCCCTCCGCTCCTTGTTGACCCTACCGTCAGCTTCTTCGGGCAGTTGCGAGCCATGTGATCCTTGGATCCACATGTAAAGCAAGCTCCCTTCTTCGGATTTGGGAAATTAGGTGCAATGTGGCTTTCCTGACCACAGTTGAAGCACACCCGCTTCCCCTTCATGCACAAGCCAGTGTGATTTTTATCGCATGTAGCACATGATTCGAACTTCCTTTTTTGTTGGCTTCCTTGCGGGCTCCCAGCAAAGGTGTTATCAGACCACTTCCTCTTCTGGTTCACAGCGCTGCTACCCCCAGTCTTGGTTTCTACCTCATTCTTCTTCTTATCTTGGTTGAACTTCGTCACCGCTTCGCTTCCTCCTTCAGCAAGTATGGCCTTCTCTAGCACAGCAGCAAATGTGTTCAGCTGGAACATGGAAACCTTGCTGTAGAGCCAGGGCTTCAGTCCCCGCTCAAACCTTCTCGCCTTCCTAGCGTCAATGCTGACCTGGTATGTAGCGAATGTGACACCCCCATAATAGGTCCAGTCAACCCAACCCATTGCGAGTCGCCAAATATATGGTATAGAATTCAAATACAATCTTTTATATCAAATGGTCGTGCAAAATACGACCACACAACTGTGAGTGTCAATATAAATATGTAGAAAATATTAACATTCAAACTAAGTCCTCATTACAATTATTATCACACTATTTATTAGAAATAGTGAGGACTACTACTGCTCTAACTCGGATGATCACTCTGTCCCCCGACTAGTTCCTGCGACATTCTCATTTCCTGAAGAGGAGAATAGATATGACTAAGATAATGGAAAATAAATTATCGTTAGTCTTCAACAATTCAGATAAAATATTATTGACAACAAGTTTTAGATCAATATTCACAGCGGAAATAACAATTCATTAGAAGAGTTAAGTAGAGAATGAAGTCTACTATCTTCTATGATTTAAAAGTCTATCATCAATATTTTATCCCTGTAACATCAATCAATATACATCTCAAATAAAATATTCATCTTTGCACTACGGGCCAAAGATATTCATTTGTATCACCAGTGGTCATGTTCATCTCAACACCTGTCCATCTTTGCACTATGGCCAAAGATATTCATCAGGTAATCATTCATCTTTGCTCTACAGGCCAAAGATATTCAGTTATATCACCTTTTAGGACTGAGGATGATGAAAAACATTTTACAGAACGAATCCAGTGAGATAATGGACAAAGATTAAGGATTCGTCTTTTAGTTTATCTAATTCAAAAATACTTCGTAATAATCAATTGTGGAGCAAAATTCAAGAATAGAGTTCAAAACTTAGATCCAATCAAAGATAGGAACCTTAACAAGCAACTTGGACATATAGAAGAAAATTTAATTTTTTTGTGAATAGTGCGGTATACGTGAATAGTGCCGTACACGAATCCCGACGAAAAAAGTAAGAATTTCATAATAAAATCCATGACACTATTTTGGTATAATAATATTGAAAAGAATAAGATCATTTACGAAAGAAAATAACATCCCTTACCTCAAAAGAATAGTACTTCTGACTGGAATATCGGATATAATACCGAAGAAAACTTGCACTGAATAGTAACACTCAAAGTATCTAAATACTCACAAAAATACGCTCGATATTATAGAGAGAGAAAACTTCTGATTCTGGTGTGATTTTTAATTCTAACCTAAGCATCCTATTTATAGGAAAAGATTAGGATGCCAAAGTAGACTTTTGCACCGGCGGCTTCTCCAGCACACCTTGTTGAGAAAAAAAAATTAACATTCAACCAACAAATGACAAAAGTGGGGCCCACCATTTTAAAAAAACATTTATTTTCGCAACTTCAATAATTCATAATAAATAGTTCTTTTGTCAAAAAAAATATAAATTCTATGTTCTTTTCATAGGAAGTTTAATTCTCTACAACTTTGTAGAAGGAAGTTTTTCCAAATTCCCAACCGAAAATGGCTGAAATTCACAAACGGATGATTTTTCCCACCAAAATACTGATAAAAACACATCAGCACTAATTCCTTCTTTTATATCCACAAAATAAATATTTCCTTATCATATAAATCAATAATTAATTATTCGCAAATGATATTACAGAACTACAATATTGACAACCAGGTCGTTCCAAGGAAAGAGAGGGCCTTCCGATAAGGATTTCTCCTTACTGGCGCGCAATTAAATAACCGCTCCTAGACAGAACTTCCTTAGACATTTTCAATAATGCTATCTAATAATATTATTCAAATAATATGAATTATTGAGTTGATAGTGTGAAATACTGTGCAGTGACAATTATTGAGTCAATCATATAAAATAGCAACGTAGCAATTATTGATATAAAATATCAACGTAGCAATTATTGAACCAATAAAATATCTTGAAATTATTGAATCAATAATATAAAATATTAAACAGTAATTACTATAACAATTATTGAGTAAGTGACTTCTTACGTAAGAACCAATAATTCAAAATACTGTGCAATACCGTGTGCTACTGTGCACAACGTGTATTACTGTATTTGTATCACCGGGTATTTCAACAGTTTAACTATAGCAGTTTTACTGTTATTTATAAAAAGGTTATTTCTGTCGCTTTCTATATCCGACAGTTATTCCGTTGTGGGCCCACAAATAGCTGCGCCGTCGTACGAATATTCCCAATAACAAGAATATTCCACGACCAAACGAATATTCCCCGACAACAATGAATATTTTATAACCACTAGCTCATTTTAAAATATTTGCACATTTCACCCATAACTTTTCACATTTATCAAATAACCACCTTACTATTTTGAAATAATATATAAAGAAAATTAAATCTTTATTCATAAAAGTTGGGGTCTTACAACCTCCCCTCCTTATGAAATTTCATCCTCGAAATTGACGTACGTACCTGGTATATCGAAAAGGTGAGGATACCTCGCTTTCATTTCTAATTCCAACTCCCAGGTCATTTCCTCAATAGCATGGTTTCTCCACAAAACTTTAACTTGAGGTATAATTTTCGAGCGTAGGACATGCTCCTTCCTATCCAAGATCTTGACAAGTACCTCCTCGTACGTTAAATCTTCAGTTATCTCGTCTAGTTCTAACTCAATAATGTGGTTTGGATCTTTCATATATTTACGCAACATGGATATGTGAAAAACATTATGAACACGAGACAGGCTTGGAGGTAAAGCGAGTCTATAGGCCACATTTTCTACTCGGTCAAGGATCTCAAATGGACCAATGAATCGTGGGTTGAGCTTTCCTCTCTTCCCGAATCTCGTAACTCCTTTCCATGGAGCAACACGTAACAATACATGATCCCCAATATTAAATTCCACATTCTTTCGATGAAGATCGGCATAACTCTTTTGTCGATCTTGTGCTATTTGTATCCGTTGCCGGATCATTTGGATCTTTTCCGTAGTCATACGTACTAACTCCGGTCCCAACAATGTTGCTTCACCCACTTCATTCCAGCATACTGGAGAGCGACACTTTTGTCCATGCAACGCTTCGAATGGAGCCACGCCTATACTTGCCTGATAACTGTTGTTGTAGGAGAATTTCACCAATGGTAAATACTTATCCCAACTCCCTTTGAAGTCTAGAACACAGGGTCTCAATAGATCTTCAAGAGTTTGAATAGTCCTTTTTGATTGTCCGTCTGTTTGAGGATGATAAGCTGAACTGAATCGTAAATTTGTGCCCATAGCTTTCTGCAAACTGATCCAAATTCGTGAAGTAAATCTGGGGTCACGATCCGAAACTATGGATACTAGCATGCCATGCAATCTCATAATCTCATTCACGTACATATGAGCAAGACGTTCAAGAAAATAAGTCTCTCGTATCGACAAGAAATGAGCAGACTTGGTTAATCTATCAACAATAACCCAAATCGCATTTATGCCTTGAGAAACCTTGGAAAGACCCGTAACAAAATCCATCGTAATGTGTTCCCACTTCCATTTCGGAATCTCCAGTGGTTGCAATGGACCCTTCGTCACTTGATGCTCTACCTTTACACGTTGACACGTTAAACATCTCGAAATAAACTCCGCGATCTCTCTTTTTATATTGCTCCACCAAAATGTATGTCGAAGATCACGATACATTTTGGTACTCCCAGGATGGATTGCAAACGGTGTGTTGTGTGCCTCCATCATGATTCTATACTTCAAGTCAGAATCATTAGAAACATAAAGTCTGGAGTTGACTCCAAGTATTTCCTCTTCATCGATTCTTGCTTCTGGAATGACACCTTCTTGCAACTTCTTCTTCATCCTTATCAGCTCCGGATCCGTAGCTTGAGCAGCTTTAACTTTATCAATTAAAGCTGGTTCTACGCGTATACTTGACATCATCTCACTCGTTCCCGCATATGATCTTCTACTCAGCGCGTCAGCTACCAAGTTCGCTTTTCCAGGATGGTATTGGATGGTATGATCGTAATCTTTCAATAGCTCAAGCCAACGTCGTTGCCGCATGTTGAGTTCCTTTTGAGTGAAGAAATATTTAAGGCTCTTATGATCCGTATAAATCTCCACTTTCTCCCCAAACAGGTAATGTCTCCAGATCCTCAACGCGAAAACGACAGCTGCTAACTCTAGATCATGAGTAGGATAATTCCTCTCAGTATTCTTTGAGTTATCGCGATGCATAGGCTATAACTTTCCCATGTTGCATGAGAACACATCCTAACCCTTTGCCCGAAGCATCACTGTAGATAACAAATCCATCCAAACCAGATGGTATTGTCAGAACAGGTGCCGAGATAAGTCTTCTCTTGAGCTCTTGGAAGCTGTTCTCGCATTCCTCGCTCCAAACGAATTTTATATCTTTTCGAGTCAACTGAGTTAATGGAGTAGTGATTCGAGAAAATCCCTCTATGAACCTCCGATAATAACCAGCTAAGCCCAGAAAGATTCGTACTTTGGTCACCGACTTAGGTTGCTCCCAGCTTTGTATTGCTTCAATCTTCATTGGGTCAACAGATATTTCACGTCTCGATACCACGTGCCCAAGGAATGCTACTTCCTCAAGCCAGAACTCGCATTTCTTCAGCTTAGCATATAGCTTATTCTCACGAAGCTTTTGAAGTACCAACTTCAAGTGGTGCTCATGATCTTCACGGCTTTTAGAATAGATGAGGATGTCATCAATAAAGACAACAACGAATTGATCTAAATATTCCTTGAATACACGGTTCATCACATCCATAAAAGCAGCAGGAGCATTAGTCAATCCAGAAGATATGACTAAGAATTCATAATGCCCGTACCGAGTTCTGAAGGCAGTCTTCAGAATATCCTCAGTTTTAATCTTCAGCTAATGATATCCAGAACGAAGATCGATCTTTGAAAAGAATTATGCTCCTTGTAACTAGTCGAACAGATCATCAATACGAAGGTAGCGGATACCTATTCTTGATGGTGACATGGTTCAACTCCCGATAGTCAATACAAAGTCGCATACTCCCGTCTTTCTTCTTTACGAATAAAACAGGAGCACCCCAAGGAGATGTACTAGGTAGAATAAAATTGATGTCTAACAATTCCTGTAATTGGACCTTTAACTCCTGAAGTTCAATAGGAATCATTCGATATGGGGTTTTAGAAATGGGTTTTGTACCGGACTCAAGGTCAATAAAGAATTCAACTTCACGTTTGGGGGTAGACCGTGAAGTTCTTCGATAAATACATCAGAAAACTCATTAACAATGGAAATATCATTCAAACCTAACGTATTCTGGTTTAGATCAGTGACATGAGATAAGAAAGCTTGACATCCGTTTTTCAATAAACGAATAGCTTTGTGACTTGAAATGATATTGACTAATTTTAGTGGTTTGGTGGTTTAGATTCGCACAACAGGTTGATTAGGAATATGAAAACTAACAACCTTACGAAAACAATCAATTTTGGCATGGTAAGTGGTTAACCAGTCAATTCCTAAAATCACGCAAATGCAAGTATTTTCAAAGATATAAGATCAACAAGTAAGGTAAGGGTACTAATCTGAATCAAGCAAGATTTGTAAACTGTGGATGTAACAAAGGTTTCTCCCAACGGAGTTTCAATAGATAAGTCAAAGTCTAATTTATCAGAAGTCAAGGTCAAACGTTGAGCACAAGTAGGTGAAATAAAAGAATGGGAAGCACCGGTGTCTAACAAGGTGTAAACTTTGCAAGAGTTTATGATTAGCTTACCCGTAATCACCTCGTGTGGATTCCTCGCGTTTTGGGCTGTCACGACAAACGCTCTTCCAGGAATCACCGACTTTGACTTGTCCAAAACCGCCTTGGGAATCACACCCCCGCTGGACTTTATTTCGCAACAAGACAATCTCGAGCTATATGTCCTTCTTTTCCACAGTTATAGCATGCTTTGAATTATTGTGGGCAGTTTGGGCTGATGAGTCCCTCTTTCCAGCATTTATAGCATACGACCGGTGGTCGTTCTCTTCCCCTAGAAACAGTTGATGCTGGTGCTGATGTTGACGTCTTCACGTTCTCATTGTTATACCATCTCTTCTTGAAATCTCCCCCCGATTCACTTTTTCTACTATCATAGCCACGATTACCACCTGAGTGGTTACCGCTTCTGTCATACTTTCCTCCCCGCTGGTTGTCATTGCTCCTATAACTAATGCCACCGATACGACCTTGGTTGTTGTCCCTTGGTTGTTGTCCCTTGGTTGAATATAATCACTTTCTCGTTCTAACAACTGGGCCCTGTTCACTACATCCGAATATAGAGAAAATTTGTGAGAAATGAGGTATTGACGTATTTCGGGTTTCAAACCTCTCAGAAACATCCGCGTCATACGTTCCTCATTCTCCACCAAATGAGGTGCAAACCTGGACAACTCCGCGAACTTAGCCTTGTACTGGGACACCGTCATGTTGTTTTGTTCTAGTCTGATAAACTCTACCTCCTTCATATGACGAATACTTTCAAGAAAGTACTTGTCATTGAATAGTTTTTGGAACGCTTCCCAAGACATCTTGAGTGCGGCAAGCTGGGTACGCTTCACAGATTTCCACCAGTAATCTGCCTCTCCACTGGAACATAAAGGTGCCAAATGGAACCTTTTGTTCCTCTGTGCATCCCAAAACATCAAATATCTTGGTAATTTGCTTAACCCACATCTCCGCCTTGATTGGATCTGGCTTTCCTTGAAATTCTGGTGGTCCCAACTCTTTGAACTGCTTGGCAGTTACAATTCGTGTGTTGTTATTATCTCCACCTGTATTTTGCACACGAGTTTCCCTCGTCTGGTTTTACATGAACTGCAAAAAACTTCTAAACATCTCATTGTTTATCGTCTGATCAGCATTATTTTCAGGATGAACATTGCCTTCCTGTTGCACGTTCTCCTGGTTGGTGATTAAAGGTGTCTCCACGGTCTCATTCACTTCGTTGTTAACATTCTCAGCTGCCATTCTCAAATACTGCCATAAAACAAGGGTTAATTAAACAAATTAACATATCACATAATAACCCTATACTCCGACTGAAAATACCACATAAGCTTAGGTAGGACACACTAGCGAAGGATTTACTCGTCTCTCCCCTCCTAGTTCTATTCCCAGATCTCCGCCAGAGATCATATCCCTAAGCTCTGATACCAACTGTGACGCCCCCAGAATAGGTCCAGTCAACCCAACCCATTCTGAGTCGCCAAATACATGGTACAGAATTCAAATACAATCTTTTATATCAAACGGTTGTGCAAAATACGACCACACAACTGTAAGTGTCAATACAAATATGTAGAAAATATTAACATTCAAACTAAGTCCTCATTACAATTATGATCACACTATTTATTAGAAATAGTGAGGACTACTACTGCTCCAACTCGGACGATCACTCTGTCCCCCGACTAGTTCCTGCGACATTCTCATTTCCTAAAGAGGAGAATAGATGAAAAGGGTGAGCTCAACTAGTCCAGTAAAGAATATTATGACTAAGATAATGAAAAATAAATTATCGTTACTCTTCAACAATTCAGATAAAATATTATTGACAACAAATTTTAGATCAATATTCGCAGCGGAAATAACAATTCATTAGAAGAGTTAAGTAGAGAATGGAGTCTACTATCTTCTATGATTTAAAAGTCCATCATCAATATTTTATCCCTGTAACATCAATCAATATACATCTCAAATCAAATATTCATCTTTGCACTACAGGCCAAAGACATTCATTTGTATCACCAGTGGTCATGTTCATCTCAACACCTGTCCATCTTTGCACTACGGCCAAATATATTCATCAGGTAATCATTCATCTTTGCTCTACAGGCCAAAGATATTCAGTTATATCACCTTTTAGGACTGAGGATGATGAAAAATAATTTAAAGAACGAATCCAGTGAGATAAAGGATAAAGATTAAGGATTTGTATTTTAGTTTATCCAATTCAAAAAAACTTCGTAATAATCAATTGTGGAGCAAAATTCAAGAATAGAGTTTAAAACTTGGATCCAATCAAAGATAGTGCCGTACACGTGAATAGTAACCCCGACGGAAAAAGTAAGAATTTCATAATAAAATCCATGACACTATTTTGGTATAATGATATTGAAAAGAATAACATCATTTACGAAAGAAAATAACATCCCTTACCTCAAAAGAATAGTACTTCTGACTGGAATATCGGATATAATACTGAAAGAAACTTGCACTGAATAGTAACACTCAAAGTATCTAAATACTCACAAAAATATGCTCGATATTATAGAGAGAGAAAACTTTTGATTCTGGTGTGATTTTCAATTCTAACCTAAACACCCTATTTATAGGAAAAGCTTAGGATGCCAAAGTAAACTTTTGCGCCGGCGGCTTCTCCAGCACACCTTGTGAGAAAAAAAAATCAACATTCAACCAACAAATGATAAAAGTGGGGCCCACCATTTTAAAAAAATATTTATTTTTGTAACTTCAATAATTCATAATAAATAGCCCTTTTGTTAGAAAAATACAAATTCTATGTCCTTTTTATAGGAAATTTAATTATCTACAACTTTGTAAAAGGAAGTTTTTCCAAATTCCTAACCGAAAATGGCCGAAATCCACAAACGGATGATTTTTCCCATCAAAATACTGATAAAAACACATCATCACTAATTCCTTCTTTTATATCCACAAAATAAATATTTTCTTATCATATAAATCAATAATTAATTAATCGCAAATAATATTACAGAACTACAATATTGACAACCAGATCATTCCCAAGAAAGAGGGGGCCTTCCGATAAGGATTTCTCCTTACTAGCGCTCAATTAAATAACCCCTCCTAGACAGAACTTTCTTAGACATTGTCAATAATGCTATCTAATAATATTATTCAAATAATATGAATTATTGAGTTGATAATGTGAAATACTGTGCAGTGATAATTATTGAATCAATCATATAAAATAGCAACGTAGTAATTATTGATATAAAATATTAACGTAGCAATTATTGAGCCAATAAAATATCATGCAATTATTGAATCAATAATATAAAATATTGAACAGTAAATACTGTAACAATTATTGAGTAAGTGACTTCTTACGTTAGAACCAATAATTTAAAATACTGTGCAATACCGTGTGCTACTATGCACAACGCTTATTACTGTATTTTTATCATCGGGTATTTCAACAGTTTAACCGTAATAGTTTTACCGTTATTTATAAAATGGTTATTTCTGTCGCTTTCTATATCCGACAGTTATTCCGTTGTGGGGTCCACAAATAGCTGAGCTGTCGTACGAATATTCCCCAACAACAAGAATATTCCACGACCAAACGAATATTCCCTGACAACAATGAATATTTTATAACCACTTGCTCATTTTAAAATGTTTGCACACTTCACCCATAACTTTTTACATTTATCAAATCAACACCTTACTATTTCTAAATAATATATAAAGAAAATTAAATTTTTATTCATAAAAGTTGGGGTCGTACAGCGAACCTGTCCAACTCGTTGAACTTAGCGGCTTACTCGGACACGGCCATCCCTCCTTGCTTAAGCTCTAGAAACTAGACCTCCATCTGGTCCTGGGAACTCACTGGGAAGTACATTTCGTAGAACATTTCCTTGAAACGTTCCCACGTTATGACTCCTTCTCCCTCCCGGGTCTTATTAGCCTGCCACCAGAAGCTAGCATCCGACTTTAACATGAAAGCCGCGAATGCTGTCTTCTGGTCTTCACCTACTCTAGCTACGTCGAATACCTTCTCCATTTCCATAACCCACGTCTGAGCTTCAATAGGATTGGTCGATCCTTTGAATTCAGGCGGTCCTACAGCCTTGAATTCCTTGAACGTAGTACCCTGCACTTGCGACTGATTCGCAAGACCTCCTGTCAACAGGTTCACCAACTGCTAAACCGAGTTGGGATTCGTCCCATCGTTATTGTTGTTGTTCGTCGAACCCTCGGGGTTTTGACGTGTTATTCTTCTTCTAGGAGGCATTTTCTATTAAGAAAATATTATTATTAGACCCTTTATTCAATTTTTAAATATTCAAGTTCATACTTAAACGTTCGAATAACTTAGTTCACATAGAACACATAGCACATCAATAAACTTCTTTTATTCATTAGTCGTAGTTTAAAAACATCAATCAGATAGCATTTCTGCCATTTACATCATCCTTCTTGAACTGAAAAAGTTGCAGTATTACATTATTAACTTATCCCATTCATTTCTCAAATTATGGGATTTACTTTATTTACTACAAAAAGCAACACATAAACAAAAGCTCTACTAATAGTGTGTTTTATGTTGTGGAACTTCTCTATAAAAATGTTTTCATGAAAGTGGTATAATCATGAATTGAATATATGTATTTTGTTCATGTTATACTAATAGTGATTGTATGCCATAATGATTTTCAGAAATCAAAGTTGTGAAAAACATGTTTTAAATGAATAGTATGAGTTCATATGGAATTTCATGTATTTGGTTGATTTTAGAGTAAAATTGATGAATTAGTATATGCTAACATGCTTATTAGGAATTTATTTGATGTTATCTTCAATCTTGTATATAATGCATGTATATAAAGTTGAATTGCTTGAGAAATTTTATTACAGTAGATTATTTTATAAAAAATATGAGTTTTTATGAAAATGGTCAAATTGGACTTTTAAAACTGTTGATTCTTGTTGTTTAGATGACTTTTGTGTTTTAGAAACATGTTATATATATGTATTATTGCATAGGTATGATTTACAATGTTTAAGTTACTGTGAATTGCCGTTTGTTGGCTTGTTTGGGTGAATCGGTGAAGCAGAGTATCGTGGCTGTCTGTCTCTGTCTGTGCTCCTGCGCAGCTGCGCCGGTAGTATAGCCAAAAGCAGCGCAACTGCGCCGCTTGCCTTTCCTAGATTCGACCCCTGCGCAGCTTGCGCCCGTAGCAAGACTGCTGGCTGCGCAGCTGCGCCGTGTCTTGGGCAGATGCAGTGAGTTTTAATCAAGTATGCAGTTTATTTTTATGACTAAGTTACATTGTTGCTAAAATAATGATAATGTATTTAAGTTGCAATAGCATGTTGATAACATGAAGTTGACAATTTCATAATTTGAGAAAAAAAGAAGTTTTGAAAACCTTAATATAGTAGTTAAATTAAGCTATAATTGTTTAATTATAAAATAAGTTACTTAATTATAATTTGATTAATTATAATTAGGAGTAAAGGTTTAAATTATAATTCTGTGAAATTATAATGTATAGAAATTGACTTATTTTAATCAATTAGATGTTAATTTAAATTATAATTTATGTAATTATAATTTAATAAATGCATGTTTAGTTATGGATTATAAATTGATAATTACATGATTAATTATAAATTGTGTAATTATAATGCATGATGTAGTTTAAGTGATTTTAAATTATAATTATTTATAATTTAAATGGTAATTATAATTTAAGTAATTATAATTTAATTAAGTGTTTGAATTATAATTGTTTGATTATAATTTAGTTAAATACATAATTAATTTAATTATGTAAGTATGTTATAAGATGTAATTAACTATGTGATGGTTGATTATTATTTATTTAATTAGAATGAGTTAACCATGAGGGTTAACCAATTATATGGATTAGTTACATGTTAACTAATTTAGGTTATTATGATTGGATGTATATATGAAGTGTTTAAGTACGTGGTTGAGTTAAGTAGCTTGCGCATAAAGCAAGTTTTCTAAACCCTGATCTTGTATTAATTTTATGCAAGTCTTCTAACACTAAACTTGTTAATTCTATACAATTTCTTTGAGTTCATATATTCATTGTTGAGAATGTCCTTTCCATTTCTGTATTGGACAATTGTTTATTTAATTGAAATGATCTTAACTTATTGTTCAAGTAAGATCCAGTTTATTATTTTAAATGTTTTAAGTTTACTTCTAAAGCATATATTAATTCATAATTCTTTTATTTATGAATTATTGAAAGTCGATTCAACTAATCCTTAGTTGATGAACGTGAATTCTAAATTACCCTTGTAAGCTTATCCAAACCAAACTTTCTTTGGTGCGGACTTGAATTCAAATTACTGAGTTGAACAACCCTAATTATTAGGGGAGATTATTACGCATAGCGTTAAGATGTTTGTGCACAATACATGGTACGAAGGGCTGATCCCCCTAAGTACGAGTTAAGGTCTATAGTCTTATTGACTGTTAAAGGTTTAAATAAAAATATTTATAACCTAGGACAAGAGTTCAAAGTCTTATGACCCTCAGATAAATTCTATATTCGAATTGTAATTGCGATGAAAGAACTATTATTCAATTCTTTATTGTTGAAGCGAATCATATTATTCAGTTTCTTTTAAAGATATTCTTTCAAGTCTATATTATTGTTAAACTCCAGTGAGCTGTTATTTGCTCACTCTTACATTAAATAACAATTGCAGCTAAGGTTGATAACGTTGATGCACCGTCTACGAGTAAAAGCAAGGGAAAGATGAGCAAGTGAAGACTTGTTTAATTATTTTGAAATGATTGTAATAAGACTTTTATGACATGTTTTTATTCCGCACATTATTGTTTATGTCAAGGTTAGAGTAACCTTGGGATTGAGTTTTGAGAAGGTTGTAACCCTTGTATTAAGGGAGATTTTATTATTTTGAATAAAGATTGTAATTTATTTTGAGATATATTGGGTAGATGTTTGTTACAGTTAGAAAGTGAACACCAAATCATGTGAAAACGAAGTACCCGAATTTCGGGGTGTCACAAATGTAATAGGCGAAAAAAAAAATTGTGTGATTCTGGGGACAGAATCCTTTTAAGGAAGGAAGATTGTAACGATTGAGATTTTATATAATAATTTTAAATATTTATTGAGTTAAATAGATTGAGATTTTATATAATAATTTTAAATATGCATTGAGTTAAATAAATATTTTATGTGAATTATTTATTGAGTTAAATAAATAAATTATGTGATTTATGGAGTGATTTAATTAAGTGTTATATATTAATTAAATGAATATTTAATATTTATTTAATTAATGTATATTAATTTTATATTATAGTTCTAATTTAATTGAGATAATTGAATTAGATGAATTATGTGAAGAAGTGTTACATGAATTATAATTAGCGAGTGATTATAATTATGTGACAATTTTATGTGATTCATTGATGTTAGATTTTAATTAATTAAATTAGTTGTTTATATTTAATTGATTAAAATATGACATTAAAGTATGTGTTAAAATAATTTGTTAAAATAAAAGAAAAAGGATTTTAAATGATTTTAAATAAACAAGGCTTTGCATTTGTTTTTAAATCTAGTTTCCAAACAAGGCCTTAGCTAGTAATCCGTTTTTAAATAAAGAGTTTGCCAAACATGACCTATGGCTATTCAAATTCAACTTTTGTAACTTACGTAATTAGTAGTAGTTAGTGTATATAATTATTATTAGGAGTTATATGTTTTATGTAATATATGTATTATATGTATATTATATATACTACAACTACGTTAGTTTTACAAACTAAGAAAAACAAATAAAGAAAAGAGCAGAGGAAAAAGAATAGAGAAGAAGGGAAGAAGAAGAGAAAGAAAGGAGAAAGAGACTTTGAAAGAATTATCGCTAAGCCATCATCTTCTTCTCCTAAGCTAATCAACGGGTATAACTTCTAAATTTAGTTTTAATAATGTGTTTTATGTTGTGGAACTTCTCTGTAAAAACGTTTTCATGAAAGTGGTATAATCATGAATTGAATATATGTATTTTGTTCATGTTATACTAATAGTGATTGTATGCCATAATAATTTTCAGAAATCAAAGTTATCAGAAACATGTTTTAAATGAATAGTATGAGTTCATATGAAATTTCATGTATTTGGTTGATTTTAGAGTAAAATTGATGAATTAGTATATGCTAACATGCTTATTAGGAATTTGTTTGATGTTATCTTCAATCATGTATATAATGCATGTATATAAAGTTGAATTGCTTGAGAAATTTTATTACAGTAGATTACTTTATGAAAAATATGAGTTTTTATGAAAATGGCCAAATTGAACTTTTAAAGCTGTTGATTCTTGTTGTTTAGATGACTTTTGTGTTTTAGAAATATGTTATATATGTATTATTGCATAGGTATGATTTACAATGTTTAAGTTACTGTGAATTGCCGTTTGTTGGCTTGTTTGGGTTAATCGGTGAAGCAGAGTATCGTGGCTGTCTGCCTCTGTCTGTGCTCCTATGCAGCTGCGCCGGTAGTACATCCAAAAGCAGCGCAGCTGCGCCACTTGCCTTTCCCAGATTCGACCCCTGCGCAGCTGCGCCGGTACCAAGGCTGCTAGCTGCGCAGCTGCGCCGTGTCTTGAGCAGAGGCAGTGAGTTTTAATCAAGTGTGCAGTTTATTTTTATGACTAAGTTACATTGTTGCTAGAATAATGATCATGTATTTAAGTTGCAATAGCATGTTGATAACATGAAGTTGACAATTTCATAATTTGAGAAAAAAAGAATTTTTGAAAACATTAATATAGTATTTAAATTAAGCTATAATTGTTTAATTGTAAAATAAGTTAATTATAATTTGATTAATTATAATTAAGAGTAAAGGTTTAAATTATAATTCTGTGAAATTATAATGTATAGAAGTTGACTTATTTTAATCAATTAGATGTTAATTTAAATTATAATTTATGTAATTATAAATTAATAAATGCATGTTTAGTTATGGATTATAAATTGTTAATTACATGATTAATTACATGTTAGATGAGTAGTTCAGTGTTTCACGAATCCATAGAGTCGAAAACGGACTCAATCGGATGTTTATAGCTTGAGTTATGGAGTTTAGAAGGAGAAAAGGGTAAAAAATTCGCAAGAACAGCAAACTGGTAAAAAAAATCGAGTAGCATGTTGCCAGTGACGCAGCTGCGCTGCCCCCAAGGATATTTGGTGCGCAGTTGCGCTGGAACAGTGTCAGGAGGGGCTGTTTTGACCTCCTGTGGTAAAACAGCCATAACTTTTTCATACGAAGTCCTGATTAAGGATATTCAAGATGATTCGGAACGAGCACGAGTAGAACCACAACTTTCGTGTTTTAAGTTTTTCAATTTGAGATCAGTAGTAAGGGTCAAAATGGTGATTTATGGGACTATTGTGTATTTAGAGGCAATCGGAGGGCGTCGGGCATGCACATATGCAAGTGTAGTGATTCTGACGATAAAAGATATTGTCCTAAGTTATAAAACATGAATGTTAGTAAATATAATGATGCTTAACATTAATAAATGATGTATTGAATTAGTTGTATAAGCACACTAAGCATGCACAAGAGAGACGATTCAGGCGTGTGACAAATGAATGTCGAAACGCAGTGATAAGTGTTAATGAACGTAAAAAGTGTTTTAAGTCAAATGAAATGAACACTATAAGATATGAAATGGGATTAATATAAAACCAATAAGTAGTCCTGGCAATGACTTAAATAATTGAATGAATTTTGAATATTACTAAAAAGAAATATAGTGAGATATCCGTCGAAAGTTACCACATCAAATTGAACATTGTGTATTGATTAATAAGAAAGGTTATGGGATGTAGAGTAAAGTTTACATTACAACTACTATTCGTTGCTTTGTGACTAATAGTTGATGTGCATGATTATATAATTATGTAGGGTACGTGAAGTGCATATAGCTGTAAGTTGTTAATCTGTTATTGGTAAATAGCGATCAAGGCAAGTCTTTCGGTTCTTATTTGTCTACGTGAACTTGATGAACTGTTCTAAATTGCATGATAAGTTATATATGTTGTAAGCATGAATGTTAAAGTCAATTTATGACTACATTATTGAGCAAATCATGTTGATTGAGTAAATAACTCAATCTTTATATTTGTTATGTGAATTAAAGCATGTAGGCCATGTTACTTTAATTATTATGAGATGTATGTTGAGTATGTTATTATGTGCTACGTGATGCATGAAAACTGTTATAACTTGTTGAGCTGTCGAGCTCACTCTTACAAATAATAGTTTTTGCAGGTTAAGGATTCAATGTAACGCTATGTGTTCCTTGAAAGTAATGAATAAGATGTAATACATGCAGATTTATATACTGTGGCTGAATTGTTATTATTTTGGACCATGGTTAAGGTTTCAAATAATGTATTTAATAATGTATGATGGTTAACAGATGTTGAGTTGTTAAGTTTAAATGTTATCCGATGTATAAAGGTTATTGAACCTGGTTGTAAGTTTTAGTTTATAATAACTCTGACGAAGCGATTCATAAAATAAAGTTGAATCAAAGTTATGTAATGGTAAAGGTCGAGATTCAGGGCAATAAAGAAAGAATAATATAAAAGTTTTAAATATTTCGCATTTTTGGTGATTTTAATATCGAATAATGATGTAAAGATAGAATAAATATGTATTGTTAACGACCGAAGTCGAGAATTATATTGTATGAATTTCGGGGTCGTTATAATTGTTCAAGTCAGACAAATTTAACTTAAATTGATGTCAATAGTAATAAAAATAACAACTTTTCCCTGGCAACGGTGCCAAAAACTTGTTGCTCCGTTTTGGTGTTAACAAAACAAACACAAATGCGTGCAAGTATACATGGTCAACAAGTAATATATGATAAGTAAAGATCGTTCCCACGGAGAAAAACAATTATACTTAAACTATCATGCAACAACTTTATAGCTATTTTTGGCTACTCAAACGAGTAAACAAGATATGAATTAATGACTAAACCGATTATCAACTAAAACTAACTAATTAACAGACGATTGATTCTAATTGGAGAAATATGGGATCCTAGCTTCACTTATTGTGTCATTCAGATTATATACCTCTTGTTAAGCTTAATTCATTATTTCGGATTGCTAATCGAGAGCACGAAGGTGAGAAATGGTTATCTTTCAATATACCAACTCCATATCATATAATATCCACAAAAGAGATAGAATTCATATGAACATCAATATTACCTAAATCACTATATGTCTATGCGACTTACAAACAATATCAATTTAAGCACAAGCTCTTAATTGACTACATATGGTAAGCCGGTATATGTCTATCCGGATTATGAATCACAAAATCTATCACATGGAAATTTCATGAACGTAGGCTAGCATGGCCAAATCTGAGTTTATACTTCCTCTTTCAATTCCATACAAACTATTAAGGTAGATGGTGATCAAGCATCTAAACACTAAACACAACCATGCTAGGCAATCTATACATAACAAATCACACATCACAAAGAGGCATATAGATTTGAATTAAACAATAAGCTTTATTAGAATCCCATAATGGTGGTTAGTTCATCTCTGAACCAATAACCATTATGGGATTTAATCTAAGCATTGAAAGTATGAAATGAGAGCAAAGAGATAAAGAGATGATGACAATGCAAATCTGATATTCCTCTGTCCAAAATAAGCTTCCAAGCTCAGTTCCAGATCACAATCAATCCAAATTTAAACCCTTAAGAACGGAAATCTACTAAGAACTAGAAGAGAGAAGCCACAAGAGTGAAGACTAGCTCAAAACCCTCTCAAGCTCTCTAAACCCTAGAATAGAAATTTAAACTGTAGAATGAATAGTCCATCTCCTTCGTAATTTGCAAGTACACCCATATAAGGAAAACACGCTATAGCCAATGCTTAAATGAAAAGTCAAATAATTTTCAACAGTTAACTGGCGCGGCTGCGCTGCCCCATAGTTCATTTGGGGCGCATGCGCGCCAACTTGTAGGTCGGCTGCTTCTTAGCATGGGCGCGATGTGTTCAAGGCCATTACTAGCATGGCCACGTAGCTGGTCTTCTCATGCTGCTGCTGGTGTTTTTCTATTATAATGTTACTGCCTTGGTTGTTGCTTTTCTTTTCTTTCTTATTTCCTTAGCCACTCATCAGATGCCATTTCCATGCCCCCATGCTGTGTTTTATCTTCCTCTTACCACATATTTACCATCTTTAGTCCACCGCTAGCACACCATCTTGCTATTATGCCATACCCATGCCATTTCCATGCCAATTGTTTCCATTAGCTCACCTTATAGTTTCCTTCATGCAATCCTACAAAACAAAGATAAAGAGCATAAAAAGACACTAAAACACTTGAGTTTAAGCCATAATTCTAGTAAGTAGATAGCCAATAAGTAGGTATAAAACCTACTTATCAACATGTCTTTCAAGACCTTAAGGGTATATCAAAGGGTATGCTTGGGTATAATAATTTATACATGAAGATAATGAATGATCAATAAAGAATCTACCGCTTATAGTAAAGGAAGAGAATGTCCTATGTGATTCGATAAATTACAACCCTATAGTCCTTGGCCAAGGCAGAATGAACTTAGAAAAGAGTTTCTAATTTGCATTATTTAGAGTTGTACATTTTAGGATTGTAATACATATAATTAAATAAAATAAGAGTTGATAGTAATTCCATGTCTTATATTTTATTAAGACATTGTATGGTGGAAGGAATGAATTATACGGTAACTACTTACTCAAAGGTTCTTTTATGATTAATGTTGAAATCTATATTATCTGAAAAGTCGTTGATCGCTAAGGGGACTTACCCTTATTGTAGAATAAATGTTATTTATTTAACTAAATTATTAGTTTAATTTATTTATTTAACTAAGATTAAAATTGTTCTAATTAATTTATTCACAACCGGTTTAATATGGAGAACCTAAATGGTCACACCATAAAAGGAAGAATATTTATTAAAGAAGATAACACCATAATCGTAATAATAAGTTAAGTATATTTAATTCAATCTATAGTGATAGAATAAATTAAATAGCTTAATATTTATTATTCAATATTTTGGAAATATTAAATATAAATTAATAAAAGGAGTCTTATTATTATTATTACTATTATTATTATTATTATTATTATTATTATTATTATTATTATTATTATTATTATTATTATTTAATTCCTAAAGGAGTTTGAGAATTAATTAATAAGATATTCTCTCTCTCATATATATTCCTAATAAGATTAGAAGGCTAATTAATTAAAAGAGATTAATTATTGACAATAGGATTGACAAGCCTAATTAGTTAAAAGAGTTTAATTAATTAATATGAGACCTTAATCCTAAATAGTTTAGGAGGGTTGCTTACATATATAAATAAGAGAGTCTTATTATGGAACAAGGTTACACACAAACTACATTCCAAGAGTTGAGAGAGTATACAATTTCTATAGAGATAGAAACAAGGGTTTAGTCAAACACCCACATTCTTGAATAACCCTTCTTCTTTGTTGGATCACCTCTAGAGGCCAAACACTTGGGTGGCTAATGTTGATCAAAGGAAGGAATTAAACCTGGAGAACGCAAGGAGAGCGCGAAGGATTTGGTGTTGAACTTGTAACTATGAAAGCTTAGTTCTACAAGGGTATGAATCTAATCTCCATCTATTTCGTTTAATTAATAACTGTGCATAAAGGATGATCTGGGTATATGGTTTGTAAAATTTTAAAACTCTGATTTACCATGCTTTCGCTTATTTTATGCAATTTGATTGCTCTCATGAATCTTACAAACCTAACAATGGCAAACTCTAAGAAAGGTCTCATGAGGATGAGCCATGAAGTGTATCTATCTAAATTATCCTCAATAAAAGAGAGATCGCATGATTCAATATCATGTATGCAATGAAATATACGAGACTTGATGTTGATCAATCATATTCTGGAGAATTTCACTGTAAGACAGTGGAAAATATCTTAAAGTACTTAACTAGCATTAAAGTTGTGATCATATTTCATGGTGGGTCTGAACAACAACTAGAGGGCTAAACAGACTTAAGTTTTTCAGTCTGACCAAGACGACAACAAATCCGTTTCAGGGTAAAGTGTTACCTTGAACGGTCTCATGAGGATGAGTCATGAAGTGTATCTCTCTAAATTGTCCTCAATAAAAGAGAGATCGCATGATTTAATATCATGTATGCAATGAAATATACGGGACTTGATATTGATCAATCATATTCTGGAGAATTTCACTGTAAGACAGTGGAAAATATCTTAAAGTACTTAACTAGCACTAAAGATGTGAGTATATTTCATGGTGGGTCTGAACAAAAACTAAAGGGCTAAACAAACTCAAGTTTTTCAGTCTGACCATGACGACAACAAATCCATTTTAGGGTAAAGTGTTACCTTGAACGGTGGTGCAGTGAATTGGAAAGATTCCAAACACCAAAGAGTGGTTGGATTAGTGATAAAGACAAAGTATATAACTGTATATGAAGCTGCAAGTTGATGTTTTGGATGAAACGTTCATTACAGAACTATGAATAGTTCCTAAGTCTCATCTTGGATCCAAACATGTGTTGCAGCACTTTCATTTTATTAGATGAATCATTGAAAGAGAAGAAGTCACTATAGAGATAGTGGAGTCTCAAGAATAACATTGCATATCCATTTACTAAAGCTTATCTAACAGCAGGATGATCGTCACTTAGAGAAGAAAGGTATGAGATACTATGGCGATTGGCTTTAGTGCAAGTGAGAGATTGAAAACAGTATGCACACAAGCCAATCATGTTTGATGCTAAAACATATACTTTGTAACAATCTTATTCATTTATTAATAAAATAATTATTTAATTAAATGCTTTTAATTGGGACATTGTATGGTGGAAGGATTACACCATACAATGTCCCAATTAATTTATATTAAATATTTCTAAAATATTAAATAACAAATATCAAGCTATTTAATTTATTCTATCACCATAGATTAAATTAAATATACTTAACTTATTATTACGATTATGTTATTTGCTTCTTTAATAAATATCCTTTCTTTTATGGTGTGACCCTTTAGGTTCTCCATATTAAATCGGTTGTGAATATATCAATTAGAACAATTCTAATCTCATTTAAGTAAATAAATTAACTATTAATTCATTTAAATAAATAACATTTATTCTACAATAAGGGTAAACCCCCTTAGCGATCAAAGAATTTCCAAATAATATAGATTTCAACATTAATCATAAAAGAACCTTTGAGTTAATAGTTACTATATAATTCAATCCTTCCACCATACAATGTCCCAATTAAATAAAATAAGATTTGACAGTGATTACATGATTGCGCTAGATACAAACCTAACAGTTTGATTTGCTAAGTTGTCGAGCTCAATCTTGCAAAAATAATCTTTTTGCAGGTAAAGGATTCAAGGTAATAATACCTGATATATCTTGATGATAAGGACCAGAAGTCCTGCGGGCAAATAATTTTCTTTAGCTAGAAGTATAATTGTGAATAATGCTGAAGGTTTTCAGTTTATGTATTTGATGGTTGTGGTGTATATGAAATATCAGGTTGTAATCATCGATTTATCCGATGTATATAAAGAATATTATAGCGAGACATGTAAACTTATAAAATAAGTCTGACAAATTGAATCATAAAATAAATGTGATTCTAAGATATTTAATCGTAAAGGTTATGATTCAGGAAAATAAAGAAAGAAGACATAATTTTTTTAAATATTCTGCATTTTTATTAATTATATCATCGATTAATGATGTAAATCTAGAATGTAAAAGTATTGTTAACGAGCAAAGTCGGGAATGGAATTGTCCAGATTTTGGGGTCGTTACAGTTGGTATCAAAGTCGATAGGTTATAAACCTTAGGTAAAAGTACCTTAGGTTATAACTGTAGAAATGATGATAAGGATGGTAAGAAATAAATTCAGATAGAGTTTAAGCGATAAAAGATGAATTTAGGAAATTTGTAATAAAGTAAAGAATAGAATAAAGATATGTGTAAGATTAGAATAAGATAAAGAAGATTCAAAGAAGAATCTTGAAGAATTATAAAAGATGAGAATCAGGATATATAACTACAATAATAAAGTTAAAAAGTGATAATAAATAGAAGATGTCTATAAGATGAGAATGATAAAATAATAAGAATAAACTCAAATAGAGTTTAGTTGATGATAAATTTAGAGAATTCATGTGAAACAAGTTAAGGTAATATGATTAGGTTCAAAGAATAACCTGAAGAGCTAATGGATCAGGGAACACCTGAGTTGAACAATCATAGAACTACATGATTAATGAGGAAAGAATGAGGATCGTAAAATCAAAACAATCATAAAATAGGAAAGAATCATAAGGGGAAACAATTGTAAGGAAAGATCACGACGTGATCTGTTTAAGTTGTAAAAATGACATATGATCTATAATGATTGAATAGTTATAGCTTGGCACTATCAAGAGAATGTACTATGAAATAATATGGGGTAAACTCATGAGGAGTTATAAATGATGAAATAAGAAAAATTGGTATCGAATAGAGAACAAGTTAAGAGCAAGATGGATTTAGGTGCGAATTTCAACTTAGGACTCAAGTGATAGCTGAGTTGTACAAACCTTTGTATGGGTGGGGGTTTTGTGCTTGCGCTTAGGTTATCGTGTTGATAATCGTTGAAATATTGATATCCTACTATCGATATACATATGGCGAGAACGTTATTCTTTTCTCATATTTATATTTGATAGTTAGAGAATAATATGATTAGGTGCGAGTTCTTTAAACTCATGCTTATGGTAAGTTTGTGACTCATAATCATATGTATGTTTTTGAGCTCCTAAGCATATGGACAGTCCTTGATTGGTTCTTGGACTACGTATTGCTAGGACAAGTTTTTAAATTCGTATTATTTTGGCAAGTTCCTAAACTCCCAACGTGTGGTAAGTTTGATGAACTATACTTGGGTATAGAAAGGTTATGAGTTGAGAACTAGGAGTTCTCAGTGTGAAGGGCATTAGTGATACTAGAGATAGATAAAATGATTAAATAGTGGGGTAATGGAGAAAAATTGAAGTTGATGGAGAAAAATTGATATTCCAAATCTTCTAGCTATGCTAGATTTTGAAATTTGTTGACTTCGTGCTAATGTTTGCACTTTTGTGTATTTGAAAAAAAAAATATTGGGTAACATTATTGAACCGATGAGTTTTAAAAAAAAATCTATAACCTATATGTCTATGCTAATTGTATCAACTGGACAAAAAATAAATGATTTAAAATTATCAAAATATATTTTTAGCAATGGACTCATCAATGCAATTGAACATGGTGTTGGATGTGATCATAGGATCGTCAGCCCACTATGGTATGATGTAGTACGCCAGAGTCATAAAATGACGGAATTATCAACGTACTATAAAGACAATGCAATATCATAAAGTCATAAAAGGATTTTTGGTTTTCTTTTAAACTAAGGAAGAGTATGCCAGTTGAGTTGGCTAAAATATTTTGATTGATGTCCAAATTGTTGATAAAAGTCTAAGCTATTTGATTCGGCTAGACGATTGATGAAATATATTTATGAAATTCAAGCGTTATTTGAGAAATTAAGCCAAACCAGATTGTTTTGGTGCGGATTTTGTATTAAGATTGAGGTGAACCAACCTTGTAATGGGGGAAATATTATCAAAATCTATAATTTTGAGCTACACAATAACGATAATATGTATGTGCACTATACATAGTACGAAGGGTTGATCACCTGGAGTACGAGAAAGGATGGTCCATAGTCTTTTGATTGTTAAAGGTTATAGTTGAAATATCTGTTAATCTAAGACAAGGTTCAAAGTCTTTACGACTCCTCAGCATAGTATCGAAAGTTTTAAAGAAATCTTTTAAATTTTCGAGTTATTTATGTAAAATTCGAGATTTTGTATTTAATTTAATAATTATTAATAAATGAATTTATGTGAAACTTTTGTGTGATTTCTTTTATTAGATGTTCATGTGTTATACATATGTGTGTTATTTTAAAATATGTGATGTGAAGTATTTAAATAGTTGGTTTAGTTTAATTTAACTATTTGAATTGGTTAAATAGATAATTAATTCTATTAATTTCGTGGGATGGCATTACAACCCGAGTTGGAGTTCGGAGCGGAATTTAGAGACGCGGACTGCGTATTTGAGTCCGAAACGTCAAAATTAGTCAGGACAGACTGTAACCACGAAAATGTGTCACGGTTGACTTTTTGGTCAAAATTAATCGGTTGACTTTTTTGGATAAAAAGTCAACCACAAATTTTGGAGATGAATTTGACAAAACAGGATAGTTCCATGATGTCCGGGACGTCCGGAACGTCGACTTTAGTAGGAATCGATATAAGTATCGCAACGTTCGGCTACGGAGGGCAAAATGATCAAAATAATTATTTAATTGATTAAATGATTATAATAATGTTGTTATTTATACAAAGTCAGTTGTTGGGAGTCTTGGTGACAGCCAAATTGGGACAAGTAGGGAGAGTATATACGTATATAGCAATATTGTGAAAGGAGGGTGTTATATTTGCTTTCTTTTATTCCTAAACCTTTCCATTCCATAACCTCCTTCTCTAATTATTTGAATTGATGATTGTAACTGGTATGTGCATATGGAGGGGCTGCAAAATCAGTTTCCCTATCACCTATTATATATATACCCTCCTCCCCAAAAGTGCATTTTCCTTTCACTTTGCAAAGTTTCACCCAAGAGAGCAAATAGATATTGAGAGTGAGTGTTTGAGAGTGTTAGAAGAGTTCTGGAGATTTGGAGATGCTAAGCAAGAAAGGAGTGAGTCTCCAACAGAATTAAACAAGAAGAATTCGCTGAAAAAGGTAAGACATAAACTATTTTTATGTTCTTGAAGAGAAATGGTGAAAAATGCATAAACTAGCATGGTAGATATTTTATTTTTGAATTGTAATGCCATGCTAGTGCTTGTTTCTGATATGTGGTTGTAAAGAATGAAAATTATGGTATTCATTATGTTTCAAATTCGTAGAGAATCGTAGAATTCATGTATGCATGCTAACTATTTGATAAAATGCCACTAACATGCTAAATTCATCAAGATATGGAAATTTAGTGAGTTTGATTGTTGTAACATGTGTATATATGTTAGTATGTGTGGTCTGGACAGTAGGAATCAACCCCATGCATGCTAGAATCAAAATCATGATTTTGTCAAAGTTGGTTAGAAAGAGAAATCTGTGATTTTTGGGTTTTTCGGAGCCTGGGATTCATAGGTTCTGTGACCCAATTTGAGTATGTAGGAATTTTATAAAATACTATGTAGTATGATGTATAAGCTGACCAAATTTCATAAGAAACGGAGTTAAAATGAGCAAGATATGAAATTCGATAGCAAGCATGTTCATAGGGGAAAATCTGCAGATTCTGGGTTTCCCAGAAATTTTCTAAGTGTGAAAATTAATTCTGGCACGCTTTTTAAGGCAGCGATTGTGGTCTTAACATGCTAGTTTTTGGGATGTGTTATTTTTGTAAAATACTATGCTATATGGAGTGTATTGTGTCAAAAGATCAGGGTCATATCATGTATGGTTTAATCAGAATTAAATCGCAAAGTGGGCTGCTCAAAACTGCAAAAAAAATTCTGGGCTGAAGAGCAGCGCAGCTGCGCAGCTCATAGGGCATAAGCCGGTGCAGCTGCGCCGGTCTGGGCAGGTCCGGGCCGAGTCTGATCTGGGTCGGGTCAGGCTGGAAAAAATTTCAGAAACTTTATTTTTTCCAGATTCATATATTTAACCCCTGGACCTATAAGATGCAATATGTTGATGTAATTAAATTGCATGCTAAGTGAATATGTGTTACTTGATAACTTAGTTTAAATAATAGGAATTGTTTTCTCTCAAATTTGAGTTCTAGAACCTAACTACTTAAACGTGACACATATGATTAGGTTACGTGAAGGTTAATTGCTAGCTTTAACAATAGCAGACATATCAGGCAAGTTTCCTAACCCTAATTTCTATTGGGCATTTATTCAATCCTTACTCATTTTTATCGCAGTGAGGGTAAGTATTGGACTTGTGCTAGCTATTTATTCGTGCAAGTTCCTTTGTTGTGAAGTTATACAACTTCAATTATCTTGCAAGCTTATCGATGAGTACTCAGTTATTATTCTAATAGCTATGCTTATAAGTTTTATGTCATTATCGAACTATTTCTAAGTATATTTCATGGCCTTTGTTTTCGGCTAGTTATTATTGATGAAAAATGATTTAATTCAAATCTTTCGAAGCTATTTAATGTTTACCAATCCAAATTACTTTGGTGCGGTCTCGCATGAATACAAAGATGAACAACCCAAATAAACGGGCGAACAGATGTCGGGCATATAGTCCCATTTATGCTTACGCAGCTTAAACTTTATACTTGTGCACAATGTAGGGTACGATAGGTTGATCTCCTGGAGTACTTGCAGAGACCGTTTACAATCTGATTGATTGTTAAACTGTCTGATGATTTTTTGATGAAACAAAGTAATGTTCAGGGTATCTCACACCCCTTAGTATGCTATTGAGAATTCTAAACTCTTAACTTTGATATTCTTATTTAGCACTTAATAATTCTTTCAACTGTTGAGATATAGCCATACAGATGTTTTTACTCCTGATGTATGTTTTCAAACTTCTTTATATACTTGCTGGGTAATTTGTGCTCATTCTTGCTTAAACCTTTCAGTTAAGGATGAAAAGGCTGAGGGCTCGGGCAAGGACAAGGGGAAGTCTAAGATGAAATGTTGAGAGTTGTTTATGTAATAAGTTTATATTTCCGCATATGATGTTATGTAGCGATAAACGCTAAGTTTAAGTTTCAATTTATTTAAGGTTGTAAAGACTTGGGATTTTATTTGAATAAGTATGTAATAGTTATATTATTATTATTGTTGTTGGAGTTTACATAAATAGATGATGATGTTTGTTGTATCGTGAGCACCAGGTCCTGTAATCGATGTCATATGGATTTGGGGGCATCACAATTCATATCGCTTCCCAACTATTGAGCAGTTGTGAAAGATTCTTATTATCATGAAGGGTGAATGTGAAAAGGAAGATATTCTTTAGAAAGAAGTAAGTCATAGAATACGACAACTCTAGGTGAATCCTTTGGAAAGGAAAGTATACAAGTTAACTTGGAAGACATGTATTGATGAGAAAATAATAATAATTTCGAGAAGAGAGAGATGAAGATATTAAAGGAGAATGCAAAATTCTTAGAGATAAAGGTGTGAGGAATGCAATGATTTTAGAATTTCCTTAGAAGAGAATGGTGGTTATAGAATCTGATCAGAAAATAAATATTTATATAAAGTTTGTTTTGATAAATCAAATGAAAGAGGATTAGTAAGTTAAAATTTTGAGGGCGAAATTCTTAGAAGAAGGGGTGAATGTGATATCCTAAATATTTATGAGGTTAGTAAATCGTGATATTAAACTATGAATGACGAATATTGTATACAATGATCCTTGGAAAAGAAATTTGATGGGTTAAAGAAAGTAATATATTTGAAATATAATCCAGTCCAAATAAAGGTTATGGAATAAAACCTGCAAGAATTGGTTGAGGAACAAATGGATTAGGAAATGTAAAACCTATATTAAGGTAATGTGTTAAAGTTATTTAACGATAAAATTTTGAAAGAGATTTGATGAAACCCGAGTAAGAAATGTTTCGGTGATTCCAAGGACGGAATCCTTATAAGAGGGGAATGATGTGACAACTCGGATTTTCAGAAATTATTAAAATAAGAATTTAATAAATAAAATTCTTGTTATGTGATGTGTTGGGTTCAAGTAAACATATATGTGCTATATATTTTGGATTATGTGATTTGGTGTGCAGGAATTAAATGTATATTTAAAGGAGAAATATATTTTCATATATTAGAAAAATGAGATTTAATAGTGAATTAAACTATTAAAGGAAGTAAACGAAATTAGTTACGAAAAAGAATATGGTGGCAAAGGAAATTAACTGAACAATTTTAGTTAATTTAAATAAATTTGAAAATTATGTTACGAAATATTATAATTTGAATATTAAAAACTTGGATGGAAAATGTGGTATTAAGAAATAAATGAAAGGATTTATTCACTTAATTAAAATAATAAATTAATGTAAATATATTTGTTTTAATAAAATAAGAGAGTAATATATTACATATAAATATAATTCGTTAATGTAATGGTCTAATATATTATATTATGCCAAGCAAATATAGATTGGTCTATTAGGTGAGAAAAATCAATACATCTATAAATAAATAGTGGTATTAAGATGAATAAATTAAATTAATATTTAAGTGGTGGTTAAATGTATAGATTAAATAAATTATCTTGTGACAATTTATAGAAGGAAAGGAATCAAATAATTATGCATAATAATTGTATAGTTTATTTAAATAATTAATGAAATGAATATTAATTATTCTAATGGAAATGTTTATTTTAATGGAGGTTTTTATTCCAATTATGAATGTAATTTCATAATTTAGACCAGATATAATTGGAGAAGTATAATTGGTTAAATAAATTATAAAAGGAAGCAGAGTATTTATCAGCAATAAGAAGAGAATGTGAAAAGGAAAATAGAGACCCTTGTTATTCCAGTAACGCTTAATAACTAAAAGTAATATTATTTTTCTCATTCTTCACCAGTTTCATTCTATTCCTTTGCTAGTGTAAGAAAGAAATACACACACACACACACACACACACACACACACACACACACACACACACATATATATATATATATATATATATATATATATATATATATATATAGAGCGTGATGAGTCTTCTGTGAAATTGTGAGGATGAGAGAGAATTTTGGGTTGCTAAGAAAATTGGAGAAAAAGTTCAGGAGATTCAAGAAGAAGAAGATTAGAGCAATTTCTTTTTCAATTTAAAGCTGTCAATTGAATTAAGGAAGATTGAAATAAAGAATTTGAGCAACAATATAACAACCAAGCGGTAAATATATACTTTGGTTATGTTTTGAGTAGTTTAATGGTTGGAAGATTATGATAATTGTTGGTTGCAATTTGTGTGGTAAATCTAGACTAATTCATAACTAGAAAACACTAAAATTTGATAGTTCAATCTATGCTCACAAGTTATTTGTGAAAATATGTCAATGGTAATATTTGAATAAGAGTGAAGAATTAGTTGATGAATGTAGTAATTGATGTTGTCAAATCAAAGAGGAGATTGGTTTTAGTTATTTGGTATAATAATTTAACATCTAAGAGCAGAGCATGTCTGCGTTTGAATCCAAAGTGGCACTGCCGCACCAATTCCCATGCCAATACCAGCGCGGCCGCGCCGATCTGCAGTTGGTCCAAGATGGTTTCTTTATTATTTGAGTCTTGGAGCATGTGTATCAGAGTCCTTTAGACTCTGTTATGTGTCTTTCATGATGTATAGGCTGGCCAAGTAAGAGTTGCTCTAGTTTAGTATGATTTATATGAATTTTCATATGAAAACTAAATAAATTTTTGAAATAAAGTTTAAGAATCCAATATGGGTTAATGATATAGATGATCTGGATTAGGTGAGTATTAGTTTATACGCCTTAATTAAAGTTATGTGGTCTAATGAGGTTTTTAGACTAAGATTGGTAACAAAATGAGAATGATTTAAATAAATCTATTTGGACTTGGAGAAAAAATTTAACAATTAGAAGGAAAAAACCAAAACTATTTTATGATGAGTTATATGTTGTATAGAAAAGTATAAGTTTGATGGCAAGTGAGTAGGATGAGAAAAATTTCAATTCTGGACTGTTAATGGAGTAGTGCGGCTGCGCCACTCCTAATCTTATTAGCAGCGCGGCCGCGCTGCACTACAGAGTAACCAAGATATTGTGAATTATGAACTTGACCTTGGAGCAGAAGAGTATAGACCTCTAAAGCTTTAAGACACGAGAATCAAAGCGCTTTGAATAGCTAAGCATAAGTTGGCTATGGCAATCAAAGCAAAGAAAGAGATTATCGAAACAAATATGAATGTTATGAAAGATTAAGACTAAGAGTCAATGTAATCTAATTTGTTTCATTGTATGTGTAACTGATGCATATGTATATGAACTTCTGAATTGATGTAGGATAAACACAAAACAGTTAAGCTGTAGTTGGTAATCAAAAAACTAGGCAAGTCTTTCTGTTCCTATGTTCTATATGAACTTGATAACTGAATGATTGAATTATATATGATGTGAATATGAAATGCAAAAGTCAATCTATGACTCTGTAGTTAAGTTAAGAAAATTATTCTATATACTTGTTATGTGAGATACAACATACATAATATATTAGAATGTTATGATTGTAAAAACTGAGCATGATATTATATGTTATGTGAAGCTTGAAAGCTGTTTGATTTGCTGAGTTCTCGAGCTCAATCTTGTAAAAATAACCTTTTTGCAGGTAAAGGATTCAAGGTAATAATACGTCATATCTAGATTATAAGCACCAGAAGTCATGCGAGCAAATAATTTTCTTTATCTAGTATAATTGTGAACCATGCAGAAAGTTTTCAGTTTATGTATTTGATGGTTGTTATGTGTATGAAATATAAGGTCGTAATCATCGATTTATCCGATATATATTAAAGAATATTGTAGTTAGACATGTAAACTTATAAAATAAGTTTGACAAAGTGAATTATAAAATAAATGTGATTCTAAGATATGTAATCGTAACGGTTGTGATTCGAGGAAATAAAGAAAGAAGATAGAAAAGTTTTAATTATTCTGTATTTTTATTAATTATATCATCGATTAATGATGTAAATCTAGAATGTAAATATATTGTTAACGAGCAAAGTCGGGAGCAAAAGTTTCCAAATTTTTGGGTTGTTATATAACCAGATTTTGATCAATTGTAACATAGGAATATCATTCCCTATCAGTAATATATTATCAACATATAATAATAGGAATGAAACAGGACTCCCACTAATCTTCTTGTATACACATTATTTATTCTCAGTTTTGATAAAATCAAACTCTTTGATTGTCTCATCAAAACGGATGTTCCACCTTCGAAAAGCTTGCTTCAATCCATAAATAGATCGTTGTAGCTTACAGACTTGATTTATTCCAACATTTGTAATGAAACCCTCTGGCTATATCATATACACATCCTCCTCAAATTTCCCATTGAGGAAGGTCATTTTCACAACCATTTGCCAGATCTCATAGTCATAGTAAGCAGCCATTGCAAGAAAAATCCGAATAGACTTGAGCATACTACTGGTGAGAAGGTTTCATCATAGTCAACACCTTGTCTTTGTTTGAAACCTTTTACAACCAGTCGTGCCTTATAGGTTACCTTGCCATCCGCTCCAGTCTTTCTTTTAAAGACCCATTTGCATCCAATAGGCTTAATGCATTCGGGTGATGAAACCAAAGTGTTAGGTTTGTAAGATCAAAGTAACATGAAACAATTACATACATAGCAACAGAAGCGTAAAATAGAGTTTTAAAATTTTACAAACCATGAACCCGGATCATCCTTTATCCGCAATTATTAATTCAATCTAAAGAGATGAAGAACAAATCAAACCCTTGAAGATTTGTGCTTCCTCAGGTACGAGTTCAACTCCAATCCTTTCCTTGTTCAACTTGAATCTACCGGGTGTGATTACTTCTTTTGATCAACGTCAGCCACCCACGTGTTTGGCCTCTAGAGGTGATCCACTAAGGATGAACAAATATTAAGAAGGTGGGTTATTAGCAAAATCCTAATTTTCTCTCTCTAGAAAAAGTGTGCTATCCCAACAATTGAAATTGCATTAGCCTTTAATCAAAATAAGACTCCTCTTATTTATAGATGTAGGCAACCCTCCTAACCATTTTAGGATTTGGGTTTCATATTAATTAATTAAACTCTTTTAATTAATTAGGCTTCCTAATCTTATTAGGAGCAATTGATTAAACTCATTTAATTAATTTACCTCCTAATCTTATTAGGAATATGGGATAGTATTTTTATTAATTAATTCCTAAACTCTTTTAGGAATTCAAATTAATAATAATAGTAATAATGATAATAAGACTCCTCTTATTAATTTATATTTAATATTTCTAAAATATTAAATAAAAAATATTAAGCTAATTAATTTATTCTATCACCATAGATTAAATTAATTACACTTAACTTATTATTACAATTATGTCATTTGCTTCTTAAATAAATATTCATTCTTTTATGGTATGACCCTTTAGGTTCTCCATATTAAACCGATTGTGAATAAATTAATTAGGAAAATTCTAATTTTATTTAAATAAATAAATTAACTATTAATTCATTTAAATAAATATTTATTTTACAATAAGGGTAAGCCCCCTTAGCGCTCAACGACTTTCCAGATAATTAATATAGATTTCAACATTAATCATAAAAGAACCTTTGAGTAAATAGTTATTGTACAATTCATTCCTTCTACCATACAATATCCCAATTAAATATAAGACATAGATTTACTATCAAGTCTTATTTTATTTAATTATATGTATTCCGATCCTAAATACACAAACTACGATAATGTAAATTAGAAACTACTTTCTAATTTCATTCTGTCTTGGCCAATGACTAATGAGTTATCATTTATCGAATCACATAGAACATTCACTTCTTTTACTAGAAGTGGTAGATCCTTTATTGATCATTCATTATCTTCATATATAATTAATTATACCCAAGCATACCTTTTGATATACCCTCAGGGTCTTAAGGAACATGTCAAAGTATAACTCATCATACATAAGATACTATGATGATCTCAAGTCTAAGAATTACTTGTACTACTATCACTAAAGGAATTCCTATTGATAGGCGAGTAAAACTCTATTAGGTATTCCTTAGCGAGTGATGAGTAGTTTTTATACCTATTTATTGAGTACTTTTAGCCTTGATAATTTGTAAATCCTAAAGCTATTTCGTTTGTTTTATGTGTTTTTATCATGTTTGTGTAAAATGTGGTTTGATATTGCTTTTATATATTTTTGCGTTTCTTTTATGTGTTTTTCCTTTGTTTTGTAGGAATTGGAATAAAACCCACTTGAGTCGATGTTTGGGGTGGCTACATTCGCCTTTTTGACTTGCTATTTGCATCGCATTTCCTTGTGGCCCAGTTTCGACCATGATCCAACCATTATCTCTTGGAACTCCAAGAATAAAAGTTGTAGATATGCTTCTCATCTTTTCGGAACATCTTGAATCATCCAAATCGGAATTCATATGCGAGAGTTATGCTCATTCTCCCAACGAATGATGCATCTGGAAATTGTCCACTTGTCTTTGACATAGCAGTCACTTCAGGGCCTTTTCGTCTATGCTCCAGCCTTTATCTCGGAAAACTCAAAGAATAAAAGTTGTAGATCTACGAGTTATCTTTTTGGGGCATCTTGAATCACCTAAATCAGAGTTAAAACGAAGAAGTTATTGACATTTTCCCAATAGATGTCTGAGAAGAAATTTTCAGCGCTTTTGGGCGCGTACTTGGGAACGGATGCGCCAAACCAGGCAGGGACTTGGGCGCGGACGAGCCAACAACGAGCCAGGGCTTCAAAATTCGCGATTTTAGCTCATTTTTGGTGGTCTAAGCTAGGGTTTTCGTGGGGGCATTATAAATAGAACATGTAGCCTCCATTTTTATGGATCCAACACTTCTAACGTCTGACCTAGAGCTTGGGATGCTACTCTAAACATCCAAATTTAGTGCATTGAGCTGCAATACAAGGAGAATTCAGCAAAAGCTAAGGTTCTAAAGCCAAAGGAATGCAAGATTTGGGGGTATTTGAGCTAGAGATCATCACTATCCAAGCAAGGCAATTTTGAAAATCATCAAAAGGGGTGTTGTTATCTCTTATCTCTTGTTTCCTCTTAATTTTGTAATCCTAAATAACATGTATAAATTGGGCATAATGTTTGTGTTAGTTACCATGAACTAGATCCTAATTTCTAAGATTTCAATGGAACCCAACACATAGTTTGTATTGATTTCTCTCTTTTTGCTATTAATTGATTAATCTTGAATAGGTTATCATAATTTGTGCTTCATAGATTAATTACCAAGCTAGTAATTACCTTGGGAACCTATATGAAATTGAGAGACGGAGTATAGGTTGAGACCTAATTATGATAACATGTGAAAGTTAAAGATTTCTGCGGGTGTATAATAAGATTTAGTGACGTCTGTCCTATTATTTGTCCAAGAGAATAGGTAACTTGCTAGTATTTGGGATAGAGATATACCTAAATACCGTATGCAACTAAATTGAGAATCTAATCTTAATGACTTCTAATGTGAAAGTTGGTAATTACGGAGTGGTTAATAAGATTATGTGACGTGTGTCTTGTAAATTATTCTTGAAATTGGTTACTTGATAATGTGTGGGATAGAGATATACCTATATGCCGCATTAGGAAGATTCGTAATTGGCCATCGAGAGAGGCTCTTATGTTATTATAATTTCCCGGATGTCAATTCATCTATTTAATTAATCTTTAAAGAGAAATTTACGAGATTCAAATGAGGTGTTGGGGGAAATTGTAATCTTAGACTTGTTAATATTAGTTATTCATTATTTTTCTTGTTATATCATTTATCTTTAATAAAGAAAAATCCAAATTATCGTTTATTTAAATAAGATCGATTTAGTATATGATTAGTACTTGGTGTTTATTAGAATCAATTTCCTGTGGGTTCGACAACTCTCTTATTATTGTATTACTTGTTGACCGCGTATACTTGCGTGTGTGTGTTTTCGATTGCAAAAGCAACCAACAAGTTTTTGGCGCCGTTGCCGGGGAATTGTTTTCTAATATTTCATCATTATTAATTTCTATCAAATTATTCTTAATTTAAATGTGTATATATTTGCATTTCTATTTTGTTTGTTTTTTATTTTCTTTTTCAGATCATGGATGGGTATAACTATCAATGGCCTTATGAGAGAATGTCACAACCACGTGCGTCATACGAGATAGATCGATTGCAAGAACGACTTACAAATCTTTCAAAGCTTGTTGACGCTCGGTTGTGTCAGTCCCATCAAAATGCCTACTATCGTGAACAAGCTGACTATACCCCAAACTACTATCTTTCGACTTGGCAAAACTATCCGGACCTTTCATTGGAAAACAATCAAGATCAATTCTATGACCCATGTCCATTATACTATTCAAAAAAATTGGTATCAACCTCCCCCGCAAAAAGAGGGTACATCAAAGTTAGAGGAAACTATTTCCATGTACTTAAAGAAACATGAGGAAAGAAGGATGAAGGAACTTTTTACTAATTTCATATCTCAAAAGGAGGTTAGGATGGCAGTTCAAGGTGCTCAAATTTGGAACCTCGAGAATTAAGTGCAACATCTTGCCTATGCTATTATGAACCAACTGCAAGGCACTTTGCCTAGCAATACAGAGATGGATCCTAAGGAGGAGGGTGAAAAGCATTGCATGGTGAATACGCATTGATGTGGCGAGGAGTTGCCCGAGGCTATTGGAGGAAATTTTTTGATGATACATCCTACTGTGGATAATGATTCTGAGGATGATGAGACGAGGAGCATGTTAGGTTTGTAAGAAATCATGGCGCAATCAAATTGCAAAATTAGTGGAAGCATTGTAAAATCAGAGTTTAAATTTTTTTCTAAAAACCAATTACCCGGATCATCCTTTATGCACATTATTAATTTAAAACGATGAATAAGAAGTTATGGAATCATACCCTCGTAGAACTAAGCTTCCACAGGTACGAGTTCAACTCCTTGTTCTTCGCGATCTCCTTGAATCTCCAGAATTGATTCTTTCTTTTGATCAACGTTAGCTACCCAAGTGTTTGGCCTCTAGAGGTGATCCACCAAGGAAGAGGAATTGTTCAAGAAGGAGGGTGGTTGGCTAAATCCTAGTTTTTCTATTCTCTATAGAAAAGGAGTACTCTCCAACCATTAGAATTGTATCCCCAGATATCTAACATAGGATTCCTCTTATATAGATATTTAGTCAACTATAACACCCCAGTCCTACATCGAAAGATAGGGGAAAAATTTGTCTTTATATAAGGAAATAAGTTACTACCAATAGTACCTTCAGTCATGACTTTTGGGCAAGCCTGTGGTGGGCTAAGATGACCCAAAAAGATAATATTGGGCCAGTGGTTTAAGACCTTATTTTGGATGAATTTAATTCGATTCGGACTTGGGATTTGACCTGAGATTTGTTTCGGACTCGAAATTTGACCCGGATTGTTACATAAGGTATCAGAGTCGACTCTCGAAAGCTCGGGTCGGGTCATTCGATCGGGTTGTCGGAGGTGGGAACACGAAGGCTGGTAGTATTATCCCACAATGGAGAGAAAGAGGTCCGGAGGTGGGGATACGAAGCCATCCGATATTATCTCACAATGGCTAGAGAGGCAAAGATCTTTAGACCGTGTGTGTGATCGGTTCTGACGGGGACGTCAGAAATTTAAGTGGGGGAGGTTGTAACACCCCAGTCCCACATTGAAAGATAGGAGAAAAATTTGTTTATATATAAGGAAATAAGTTACTACCAATAGTACCTTCAGTCATGACTTTTGGGTGAACCTGTGATTGGCTAAGATGACCCAAGAAGATACTATTGAGACAGTGGTTTAAGACCTTATTTTGGATGGATTTGATTCGATTCAGACTTAGAATTTGACCCGAGATTTGTTCCGGACTCGGGATTTGACCCGGGTTGTTACATCAACCCTCCTAATCTAATTAGAAATATGGTTTTATTTAATTAATGAAACTACTTTAATTAATTAGGCTTCCCATCACATTGGGAATAATTAATTAAACTCTTTTAATTAATTTTTCTCCTAATCTTATTAGGAATAAATGAGAGTACTAATATTAAATTAATTCCTAAACTCCTTTAGAAATTAAAATAATAATAATTGTATTAATATTAATAAGACTCCTCTTATTAATTTATATTTAATATTTCCAAACTACTAAATAATAAATATTAAGCTATTTAATTTATTCTACCACCATAGATTAAATTAATTACACTTAACAAATTATTACAATTATGCCATTACCTTCTTAAATAATTATTCTTTCTTTTTATGGTGTAACCCTTTAGGTTCTCCATATTAAACCGATTGTGAATAAATCAATTAGAATAATTCTAATCTTATCTAAATAAATAAATTAAACAAATAATCTATTTAAATAAATAATATTTATTCTACAATAGGGATAAGCCTCTCTAGCGATCAACGACTTTTCAGATAATATAGATTTCAACATTAATCATAAAAGAACCCTTGAGTTAATAGTTACCGTACAATTCAATCCTTCCATCATACAATGTCCGAATTAAATATAAGACATAGAATTACTGTCAAGTCTTATTTTATTTAATTATATGTATTTCGATCAGAAAATGCACAACTCCAAATAATACAAATTAGAAACTCCTTTCTAATTTCATTCCACCTTTGCCAAGGATTCCTAAGTTGTCATTTATCGAATCACATAAGACATATCTCTTCTTTTACTAGAAGTGGTAGATTCTTTATTGATCATTTATTATCTCCATATATAACTTATTACACTCAACCATACCCTTTGATATACCCTAAGGGTCTTAAGGAATAAGTCAAAGTATAATTCATTATACACAAGATACTATGATGATCTCAAGTCTGATGATCACTTGTACTACTATCACATTAGGAATTTCTATTGACAGGTGAGTAAAACTCCATTAGGTATTCCTTAGCCAGTCACATTCAGTGTACTTATTCTCCAATAAGCACCTACATACTTGTAGACACTCAAAATTTTGCAATTATGTTACTAACCCTACAAGGGGGCAAAATCGTCTTTTCGCTTCTAGAGACAATCCTAGAAGTCCAAATAATCAAGTCACCCGAGCGACAACACAGGGATGTCAATTCAAGCCCCGACAACAACCCCGGGAGATACAGTCACCCCAGCGACAACACTGGGATGTCAAGTCAAGCCCCGACGACAACCCCGGGAGATTATGACAGGACCAATGGGAGTGGGACCCACTCGGGCAGTAGCATCTCTACTCATGGTTACAGCGGGTAGACTCGCTACCATTTTGGTCTATAAATAAGACCCCCCACCCTTGCAAAAAAAGAAGGAAAAAAATAGAAAAATATAGAGAAACTCCGCCCATTTCAACCTTTAGCCCTACTTCTAGTACTCCAAAATTTAATTTTATTCTTCCAATACATTTTCATACTTATATTCTACAACATATCAAGATTTAATCGGTGGAAATGGAGATTTGAAGCCCTCCGAGTGGAAAAAACCCCGTGGAGCTGTCCATTGTAAGTTTTTTACGATCAGAGACTATTTACTTCTTTATCGCACATATGTGAACATACATATGAAGTTTTAGCTTCTGGTTTTTTCCCGGATCTAAAATCCGTGGCCTTTCTAGCTTACTTTTTAGTATATATAAGTATATATATAAGTTTTTCTTTGTTTGCATAGCCTCGATTGCTAATCCATGGCTTTTTACTGCTTTCCTATATATATATATTTAAGTTATTTTGTTTGGCCTTGATCGCTAATTCGTGGCCTTTTTAGCTTTATTATATATATAAATGACTATATATATACTAACAATCAATTCCGTCAAGCCTGGAATGTAAATCCGTGGCATTTACCGCTTTTATATATATATAACTATATATATATATATTCCAACTTGTTTGGCGTGGATTGCTAATTCGTTGCCTTTTCAGCTTTAATATATATATACTAACTGTATATATTTACATTTCATTCAGTCGAGCCTGTATTAGAAATTCGTGGCTCTTTACAGCTTATATATATATATATATATATATTTACATTTCTCAGTCGAGCCTGGATTAGAAATTCGTGACTCTTTACAACTTATATATATATATATATATATTTACATTCTAAGTAGGGCCAGAATTGGAAATTCGTCGTCGTTTACAGCTTTTATATATATATATATATAAATATATATATATATATACATATATATATTTACATTTCTCAGTCGGGCCTGGATTGAAAATCTGTGGCCCTTTACAACTTTCATATATATATATATATAAATATATATATATATATTCTTTATTTAATGTGATTAAATATTGTGATTACATATTTTTTTTTAATTATTCATTTGATTTGAATCTGTGTTAATATAAATTTTGTGGACTAGATTCATCTAAATCTGGCCATTTCTAACTTTCAAACGGTTCAAAATCGGTCAAACCGGAACCGGGAAGCTAGAATGGCTAAGATTTATTTAAATTTAGTTTTCTTTCTAGTTTTGTAAATATTAAAGCAATTACGCAACCCTAGATCCATATCTAGTTGGAACGGGAAGCTTTAGCTACGCGCATACAAGGATTTAATTGATGAATCCTTTGTTTTGCGACGTCTAGAATATAATTTTTCATCTATGTGAATATCTCTACTGTGCAGGCTTTCTTGATCATTTTCTGTGAGCCTAGGAATCATGGGATTAATGATCAACCACACGAATCTAAATCCGATTCCCATGATGGACAACTCCTCATTGTAGATACATCCTGCTAGTTTTTCTGTAAATGTAAATCATATGGACCTTAAAACGGTTATCCGGATTTAAGGTCTCAACATAGTACACTGTGGTTTGTCGTGCTAGGGTCACTTCGATGGCTGTCATGCCCATAAGAAGAACGACACTTGTATATACATTCTGTGGTCGAGGATGTTTCGCATCCCGATAATAAACATCCAAATCAAGCCGAATGCGGAATAAAATAATAAATGAAAGTATCAAAAGGCTTCTATTCCTATGCGAGCGTAAGGGATTGAAAACCATCTTTCAAAATGTCATTTTCCTATCTTGTCTAAAAATAGACTTTTCAAACAAATCAAACCCTTCGTATATAGGTCCAACGAAGCACAACACTACTTTCAAATCAAAACACGTAGGCTCAATTACTTCAAGCACACACACATACGTTGCAAATAAAAAGTGAAAAATTGAAAAGATGTGGTAACCATGTTTCACAGAAGTCGGGGGGTACCTAACACCTTCCCCCCGCTTAACCAAGCCCCCAAACTTTATTAATCTTAGTTTCCAAGGCCAAGTTTTAACAGTGTCCAGTAATTGGTCTTACTTGCAAACTTTTCAAACAAAACTCGGTTGAGTTGGTATAACCATTTCAAAATATACCAACTGGCGACTCTATAAACCTTTCAAATCTTCGGCATAATACATGTTGACCTTTTCCTAAAAATTCACCCTTCATAAAAAGATAAGAAAAATGAGGGTAGAAAACACCAAAATTTAGGGAAAGGAAGATCTGTCCGGAAGATTTTTTTTCGACGTTGACAGCTGGCGACTCTGCTGAGGACAGTAGAAGGCTTAAGCCGCACTTCAAATCTTTTCAAAATTTTACATTTATCTGCGTGTGTGTGGATGCTGTGATTTACATTGAATGGATGTAATTAACTTCTTTACTGCTTTATATTAGTGCTTCGCATAATGACATCATTTCATATGGTGAGACATGATGCATGTGAATGTATGCTGTGTGATTCCTCTACCAGAAGGAGAACCTGTCGGTGATTGATTATTGGACTCAAAGGAGACTAATCATGCGAGGCTCAGGAAAGACGCCACTCAGATCCGCTCCAATTGAAAGAGCGGATTTATTTCCCCTCTAGTAAATTGCCATGATCTAGGGACCTTCATACCGAAAAGCCGCGAGTGTAGCCTAAGATAGGTCAGTTTCTGATTAACAAAATCCGAAGGGAAGCCTCTTCATGCCTTCCCCTTTCAATTTAATGTAAATTCAAAATTTCAAATAAATGTAAATATACATTTTATTTTAAATCCTGTCATCAAAACAACTGACCTTTGTTTTACAGGATAAGATTAAAAACCTCAAAAAGAAATAAATACATTGCATAACATGCATCCCGTTGATATATATACATCAAAAATTAGCATACCTACTTTTATTGTAGGAAAAAATTAGTCCCATTACCAGATCAAAATCCAAGAAAGCACTAAGCCCATCTCAAAACATGGCTTCAAATGCTCAACCTAAATCCACCTCAGTGTCCCGAGAGGAGTTCGAAGGAATAAAGAATCAGATAACGGAATTAGCTATTTTTCTCAAGGAGCAAAGCAAAAGTCTTCAGAGGGAACAAATACCCGGTCAAACAGAATCTTATACACCCGGTAGCAGTCAGGATAATGAAAAGAAAGATACTCAGACTCCAGAACAACAAAACAAGGACCTAACCAACAAAAATCCTGAAATCATAAACCTCAACAAAAAGCAGGAAGCTGATGATATTATGAGAAAGGTCCAACAAATGGAAGAAATAATCTTGTCCATCAAATGGACTGGGGCATTTGGAAGCGTAGATTACTCAGATTTATGTATATTCCCAGGGGCTCGATATCAAGACAAGTTTCAAGTCACCGATTTAGAAAAATATTATGGATTAGGAGATCCCTACACCCATTTGAAAATATTTATTGGAGAACTCGGATCCTAAGCAGAGGACGAGAAGCTCATGATGCAGTTATTCCAGAAGAGTCTGACCGGAGAGGCTAGAGCCTGGTATGCCCGACTGGACAATTCCAAAATTTACAACTAGGAAGAGCTAGAACATGCCTTCCTAAATCAATACAACTTATAGTCTCAGATGGCTCTAGAAAGATATCAAATCACCAAAGTCAAGAAGCAGAGCGCTGAGTCATTCAAAGAGTATGCCCAACGATGGAGACTGATTGCTGCACAAGTCACTCCGCCTATGACAGAGACTAAAATACTCATAACTTTCATAGACATTCAAGAAACTCCATATTACGAGAGGTTCCTATCACGTATAGTAAAACCATTCTCGGAGATGATCAAACATAGAGAGATGGTCGAAATGGGTCTAAAGTCTGGGAAGATAAAAGACCTTACCGCCTAGGAGGCCATGGCCGAGTATATTCAATTTGAAAGCTATGGGAGTAATCCCCAGAGAGTACACAACAAGAAGGAAGAAGAGATATCCTTGATACTTCAGGGACAGAATCAAAGAGGCAATTCAAGCAGCTTGCCCATTCAAAGGAGAAATTATTTCCCTTTTCAAGCTCCCGAACAATCTTCTAATCCTCCCTTTCAGAACGTTGGAGAAGTCAGACGTTGAAGAACATTCACACCCTTGGGGGATTCACTGGAACATGTGATGAAATTGTTGACCGCACAAAAGAAGATTGTTCAGCTCCTTTCGCCGGCCAATTCAAGCGAACAAAAATTTTACCCGATTAAGAAATGTGCGTACCATTCCTAAGCACCGGGCCATAACATGCAAGATTGTTTGTCTCTTAAGAGAAAAAATCCAAGACTTGATAGATAAAAGAGAGATTGTGGTGACAAAACATGAGCAGCCACATGTGCAAGATAATCCTCTCCCTCAACACAATGAGGAGAGTGTCAATATGATTAACACGAGGAACGGAGAAGGATCAAAATACCTCAGGTATGTTGGAGAGTCAACTCAATCAAGTACCATTAACCCAAATAATTGGGAGTTCTCAGAAAAGCAGTTCTTGATGGAACAAGAAATCCAGGCCATCAAGAACTAGGTGGGACAACTGGCAGAGCTGGTGGTGTATCAACATCAGATAATGAGACAGTTAATAAATCAGACCCACCAACATGAAGGAAATCTTCCTATGCCTGAAATTAGCCCCATTGCTATGAGGGATCATTACCGCTTTCATGAACGTGAATCATGGCCGACAAGGTTCCCAAGGAGGAAAAGTTACAAGCTAATAGGGAATTCGCCTTTAAGAGAAATTTCACTAATTTGAACCAGCCAATGAAAGAAATCCTTCAAATGTTGATCAACGAGGGGATGGTCACAGATTTGTTACCCCAAGTGGGCCCTAAATCCAGAAAATTTAAACCGGATAGGATCTGTCAATATCATTCCAATATGCATGGTCATGACACAGAGGATTGTTGGGGACTTTGACACCTGATTAAAAATTTAATTGAAAGCGGTGAGCTGATGAAGGCAAACCAAGATTATGGATATCCCGATAAAGAAGAAATCGTTCTGCCCAGACCATTGAATTTGAAAGAAGTAGTGGCTGTCATTTCTTGTGAGAAAGATCTAGCCATCACACCCCTGATGCTGCAAGGAAAAAGGGTCCAGAAAAGAAAGTATCATGTGAAAGTGGCTACGCCCGAACCTCTAATATTGCCATTCAGACCGCAATATTCTGTAGTCAGCCTAAAGAAAGTCCCATGAAACTATGGGAAAGATAAAGGAGAAACATCAAACCACGTTGCTATTATATCAAAAGAAAACCCGCTATACATGTTGCAGCGAGTAATTAACTCTGTTAGTAAAGCTAAAGGAAAAGTGTCTGATGAGAAAATTGAAGACCTCCTCAGCAAGATGAGGCATAATGAGTTCAAAGTGAAGCAAAGCTTGAAGGAAGCACCCAAACAGGTATCCATTCTGAATTTAGTTTTATCCTTGAAGGATCATCTCAAAATTCATGTTAAAGTACTGGAAGAAGCACATATGCCAAAGACGGTAGATACTGAGAAGTTTTGTTATGTGATAGAGCACATTTTCAACAGTAATGTGACATCTTTCACTAATGATGATATACCCGTAGAAGGGACATGTCATTGCAAGTCACTGCACATAGCAGTGATGTCCTCAGGATATGTAATCAAAGATGTGCTGATAGATGGACGATCATCCCTAAACATCTGCCACTACGACACCTTGGAGAGAATGAAGATCAATCCAAATTGAATCCGGACTAGTCATGTAGTCATCCAAGTTTTCGATGGATCTCGCCGAGAGGCTGTGGGAGAGATCGAGCTTCCACTGGAGATTGGGCCCCATACTTTCTATATATCCTTTCAGGTACTCAACTTTACCACTGGATATAATTTGTTGTTTGGAAGATCGTGGATCAACATGGCAGGAGCAGTTCCATCAACCCTTAATCAACAACTCAAGTACATTATTGATGGCAATCTAATCACTATAAATGTCGAGCAAGAACATCTTGCCTGCACCTAGAGTGATATACTGGTAATCAGCCTCGATAGAGGGATTGAGCCTGCTAGTTTTCAAGCTTTGGAGGTGAGCAATACTTAGTACCTACTTGTTGGGGCATCAGCCTTAAAGCCAAAAGTTTCTCCTGAAGTGATGATGGTTGGTCAAGAAATATTATCCTTGGGTTTCTTCCCTAGGGAAGGGTTAGGGAAAAATCAGCAAGGAATCATAAGTCCAGTACATATCCCTAGCCAGTCAAGGAAAGCCAGATTAGGCTATTCATCCGGATCGAACCAACGGAACCCACATAAGCATCCAACAGTTCCGGCCTCCACCATCCTGTTGCTAAACCTCACTGATGCAGGGTTTTTGAAACCAATAAGGAAAATTCCTATTGTTGTGTCAGGTATGTTGTTTCCTCCGGTCAAACCAATTAGTGAGAGAAGACTCCCAAAGCTTGATGAAGAAAGCAAAAAGGGCAAAGAAAGGTTCCTGCACGAAGGATGAGACCCCTTTGCAAACATATATTTTTTGGTACACTATAAGGGTATAAATAACGATATCCCAGACAATGATGATTCAAAAAATTAGATCTAACTCCCTGGCATCAAAAAGGATAAGGGTAGCAGTTCAAAGAAGAACCCCGACCTTGATATAAAGGATGTCTCAATCATCATCAGAGAGGAGATAGACTATAACAACTTCTTTATCCTCCCTATTCATGAGGACTTTACTATAAACAATTGGAGCAGCACTCCATGCCTCAGTCGAAAAGGGTAAAAGGGCAGAAAGTCCATCTGCCCTAAAGCATGGTTTTATTTACTGCTTATTTTATTGCACAGCGATAGCAGTTACTTTTGTCATGCTTTTGCTAAATGCTTTGTATGATTAAATAGTTTCATATATTAAAGTGAAAGCATTTTGTTTTCAAAACTCCAGAGTTGGATTTGTTTGTCTCTACTGATGAGATGCCAAATTTTCACGGCGACTACAACTTTGATGTAGAACTGGACTTCAACTTGATGGAGATTGATCAAGAGGAGATAGATGACTATGAGGTTCCTGAGGAGATCAAAGAATGGGTCGAAGACAAACTCAAACCAAATCTCGGTCAAACCACCACTATCATTATCGGAACCTCAGAAAACCATAAAGAAATCCAGATAAGTATAGACCTTACCCAAAACAAAAGAGCAGGCATGATTGAACTCTTAACTCAGTTCCAGGATGTGTTTGCATAATCTCATGAAGACGTGATTGGCTTGTCTACTGACATTGTCATTCATCGACTACCCATCAAAGATGGATTCAAACCAGTCAAGCAAAAGCTTAGGCGATTGAAACATGAGTGAAGCTTAAAAGTCAAAGAAGAAATTATCAAGCAATTCAAAGCCGACATCATCATGGTATCAACATACCCAGAATGTCCAACATAAGGTTCGAGTATGGGTGGATTACCGGGATTTGAACAAAGCTTGTCTCAAAGACAACTTCCCAGTACCTTTTATCCACATCCTAGTAGACAACACGGCACAGTATGACATGTATTCTTTTGTTGACTATTTTGTTGGATACCATCAAATCATGGTTGCTAAAGAAAATAGGGAGAAAACAGCCTTCTATTAGAGACTTTTATCTTTTGGGCTTATCAATGCCGGTGCCACATATCAGCGAGCCATGATGGCCCTGTTTCACAACATAATGCACAAAGAAATAGAGGTATAAGTGGATGACATCATCGTCAAATCTCGGAAGGAGGATGACCACATCAGCCAATTTCAAAAAGCTTTTCAACAGGTTGCACAGGTACAACCTAAAGCTGAATCCGGCCAAATGTGCTTTTGGTGTCAAATCACGCAAGTTGTTGGGATTCTTAGTAAGCAACAGAGGCATTGAGTTGGATCCCGCTAAGATTAAAGCATCACCGAGTTGCCAGTGCCCCGAACAGAAATGGAAATTCGGGGATTTCTGGGGAGAATCAATTTCATAAGCAGATTCATCTCTCAACTCACAACAACTTGTGAACCCATCTTTAAGCTACTAAGGAAGAATTCCTTCGTAAAATGGAATAAAGATTGTCAAGAAGCCTTCCTTTCCATCAAGAAGCAGTTGATCGAAGCACCTATCTTAGTACCTCCATGGGATGAGGTTCCCCTGTTTATGTACATGTCAATTAATGCCAATGCAATGGGTTGTATGATGGGACAAAAGAATGATAGAAGCAAGGAAAGGGCTATCTATTACCTCAGCAAAAGGTTCAGTAGCGGCGAGCAGAAGTACATTTTGATTAAAAGGACCTGCTGTGCGTTAGCATAGGCCGCTATGAGGTTACAACATTACCTGCATGGGCACACGACCTACCTCATATCCCGCATTGATCCACTAAAGTACGTATTCAGCAAACCAATGTTGAATTATTGATTGTCCAAATGGCAGTTGATCCTATAAGAGTTCGACATTGTCTACGTAACTCAGAAATCTATTAAAGGTCAAGGGATTGCAGATCAATTAGCCAAAGCACCGTCAGGGATTTTGAACCCTTGGAAACTTATTTCTCAGATGATGGGATTATGACCATTCAGTAAATCCCTCAAGAAAATATAGTTCAACATTGGAGAATGTATTTCGATGGAGCCGTAAACATGGAAGTTGCCAGAGCTGGGGCAGTTCTTGTCTCTGTTACAGGAGAACAATATTATGTAGCCATCAAGTTGCTGTTTGTCAACACTAACAACACAGCAGAGTATGAAGGCTGCATAATGGGGTTTAAACTAGCCCAGTCCATGGGTATCAAACGCTTGCTTGTCTTTGGGGATACTTAGTTGGTTATCAAACAAACCACCGGGGCATATCACACCAAAGAATTGCACCTGCTGCCCTATTATAGGCAAGTTATCAAGATATCCATGGAGTTTGAAGAGATAACCTTCATCCACATCCCTCGAGGTAGGAATGACTTTGCTGATGAATTGGCAACACTGGCTTCCTTGATCCACATATCTGATAGGATGGGAAATCTTGACATCAAATTTGCAAGCCAAAAGGCCCCGACATATGAGATTTACATTAGAGAAATATCAGATGAAATAACTCCTGTCAAACAGCCTTGGTACAAAGATATAAAAGAATATCTGCGAGATTGATCTTCACCCGTTAGGGCAAGTCAAGCTGAACAAAAATAGATTCATAAGATGGCCATGAAGTTCTATCTGAACGAAGACGCACTCTATAAAAGGGATGCTGGAATAGGCCTTTTATGATGCTTGGATAAGGATCAAGCCCAGAGACTAATGGATGAAATCCACAATGGAGTCTGTGGCCCACACATTAGTGATCATTTGCTGGGCAAGAAGGTATTGAGAACTGGTCATTACAGGATCTCTCTCAAAACTGATTGTGATGATCACGTCAGGAGATGCTACCAATGCTAAGTCTATGGAAATGCCATCCACGCTCCTCCGAACGAACTGCACAACATAAGTTCGCCATGGCCTTTTTCCATGTGGGGAATGGACGTGATTAGGCCAGTATAATCCAAAGCTGGAAATAGTCATTGATTCATCTTCACTATGATCGATTACCTCACCAAATGGGTTGAAGCTGCCTCTTTTCCCAAAGTCACCAAAGAGGTAATCATTGGTTTCATCAGAAGTAATGTCATCTGTCGATATGGACAACCAGAGGTGATCGTATCAGCCAATTCCAAGAATCTAAACAATCAGACGATGAGAGAATTATGTAGAAAGTTTCATATTAAGCATCTTAATTCTGTCATCTATCGGCCCAAGATGAATGGTGCTATCCAAGCGGCCAACAAAAATATCAAAAGGATCATGCAAAAAAATTTCGCCAATCACAAAGGGTGGCTTGACCTATTACCTCTGACTTTGAACTTCTACTGGGGCTATCCCCTACTCATTGGTCTATGGCATGGAAGTAGTACTTCCCATGGAAGTAGAGATGGAGTCCCTGAGAGTGCTAATAGATGCTCAGATGGAAGAAGACTAGTGGTTTCAAGAGCGATACCACCAGTTATCCCTGATAGATAAAACAAGGGCTGCAACCATCTTTCACTGGCAATTATATAAGCAAAGGATTGCTCGGTCATACAACAAAAAAGTTTGACTCCTAAAATTCAAAGAAAATGACTTGGTATTGAAGAAAGTCCTTGATAATCAAGACAAAGCCAAAGGAAAGTTTGCCCCGAATTGGGAAGGCCCTTTCAATATCAAAGATGTATTGACAGGAGAAACCATAAGATTGCAAGAAATGGATGGAAAAGAATTTCCCCAGCTCATTAATTTAGACACCGTGAAGAGGAACTATGTCTAAAGCACCTGCAAGCCTTCATCCTGGTCCTGTGAAAAAAAAATCAAATCAATTCAGGTTTTCATTAGAAGCTTGAACTATGAATGACTTGATCTCCCTCAACCCAGAAATACGTAGGCAGCCATTTAAGGTGCGATCGAACCAAACAAAAGAATTCAAAAACCCATCAAACACAAGCTCAAACCCAAAATAAACACTTCTCAAAGCATTCAGGCAAAGCCCGAACTACGAATGACCCGATCTCCCTCAACCCAAAAGTACGTAGGCAGTCATTCCTAGTGCGATCTGACCTTCAAAAAAAACAAAAACCAATAAAAACAAGTCCCAATACACCAAAACCTTGTAAAACCTAAATACTATCAAGCTTCCCTGATCAACAGGCCCTGCTGAGGTATTCTCCGATATCTCAATGTCAATCCATCAAGGAAAAGCTCATAATATATCAAAACAGCAAGTCATAAAAAGTGGTAATCACTCAACATTGACAATACATATCTAACAAGGAAGTGAATCAAAATATATATCTCTCTGCTATATATAATACTGTTTAATATATACAATGTATCCTATACATGAATAAAATGGCTGATCTAGTATGTGCAGGAAAATCAAAGCTAGTCTATAAGCCCATGGATAAATGAGATAGCAAGTCCAACATGGCATCCCTCTCACAAGATGGAGGAGCATCTGTAAGCTCATGCCCTATGGTCTCTATGTGGGCTAGAAGATCCACAGCCATCTGCATGGTGCTGCTATGACCATCTATAATGGCACTCATATCTGCAATGATGTTATGGGTGTATGACCTGGGTGCAGTGCTATCGGCAATATAAACATCCCGAGTAGCTAGGGCCTCATCCCTCTCAATATAAGCGATAACTCGGGCAACTAAAGCCTCCTCAATCTCAATAAAAGCTGCATTCCGGGTAAATCGAGCCTCATCTTTATAAATAAAAGTTGCATCTCTGCCAGAAAGGGTTGTCAACATCAGCGCTCTAGCTTGATCCCTCTCAAAGGTCATCCGAGCTAACGAATGAATAAGAGCTAGATCTGTCCCAGTAGGAATGCTCGGGGGGTCACTGACCAAAGCTGTTGTCAAGCTAGCAAATAACTCATACTCGGAGGGAAAATCAAGGTCCTCCATAGGCTTATCCTCATCTGAATCAATACTCTGCTCTGAGTGCATAACCGCAGCCAGTGCAATATCTGCATCCAACCATGCAAAATACTCCTGGAGAACGATCCGATGGCTAGTAGAAAAATCAGCCCTCTTACGACGAGTCCAACAATCATAAGTCCTGATGAGGTCAGTTGATGACAAAGATGAAGTTGATATTCGCTAATCCATAGCCCCCTCAAAATGGTGGATGCTCTGAAACTGATCAAACTGTCCCATGACATCCAGTGGATGATAGGTGGTCACCCATCTCAAACCCGCCAGGGGCAGATAATCTATGCCAACTGCATGAGTAATGAAACTGTAAGGAGAGCTAAGCCCTAAGCAAGGCAGGATAGAAAAGGGATGCTCGATCGATGTCAAAAAGGCCTAACCATGTTACCGCATCTATACACTCTATCGATCGAAAAGAGTAGGACATGGCTATCTCATTAGTAAAGCAATAGCCATGATGTCTAAAGGTGCAGATGGGTCTCAAGATTGTCATAAACCACACGTACAGTAAAACGGCGCTACCCCTGAAACCACTGGATGGGTACGACAGAATGTGGTCGACCTCAAGGTCTCAGCTAATATTATGGGCAGGATAGTGCAACCCTGTCTGAGAGCACGAACCACTACCGTCAAGCCAATATCCAAGTGGTCTATATACAGTGGCATGTACAAATAAGTTGTGACGCACATCAACAGAACATCCACGCGTGCAAACTTCCACTCATCTGTAGGGATGATAAAGTCTCCTGAATATCACTCATAACTGTCTAGCAAGTAGAAGCGATCGATCAAAAAGTTAAGGGACACCACATGCCCCACTGTAATCTCCTCAGTGATGACTCTACGCCTCAGACCAGTCATGGTCATGAACGGTCGTCTCATGTCACTAAGTACCATCCTGGCACAAGGCAGATCTAATATAAAACCCGTGAGGCACTCATACTCCTCCAATGTAGGAGTCAGCTCATGAAGGCCGAATCTAAAAACCTAGAGCTCAGGTATCCAAAATGATAACATGCTGTACACAAAGCCCAGTGGAACCTAAAAGCTAAACTGGCCAAAGAATGCCCCAGCATCTGATCAACTGTCCCCCTGTCTGTGGGAGAAAAATGTCATACCAAGATCTCAACGAAGATGATATCAAAGAATGTGGTAGGTGCTCGATACGGCTGACAGTAGATGAAGACATCTATAGAACCGTATCATGAGACCATCCAGGGGTCAAATCTAAACTCACATGTCTAAGTGCATATCCATGACATAATACATACATAATGACAATGATAAATAACAATAGGATGTAATAGATAGGAAATATCATGCATTTCTAAATACATTATTTGCTAAAAGCATCATCTCTGTCTGCTCATAAAATGCAAAATTTAAAGTACAGGGAAATGGGGCACAACCTCCTAATGACTAACACCTATCAAAAGATATAATAAGAAATGGGGCACAACCGCCCAATATCTAACATAGGCCTATCAAAAGATATAGCTAGAAAGCTATCCAAAGAAATCTATAATATTTGCATCCAGGTGATAAACCTGCTGCTGCTCCTCCTGAGTCACGGAATCTCGGCCAATAGGAATGTCTGGTCTATATAGAGGAGGATCGAAACCTGCATAACTGCCAGAATATGGATCTGCTGAGGGGTCAGCTCCAGAGCTGGAAGGATCAAATGAATTTGCCTCTAAAGGATCCCTGCCAAGGTGCCTGATAAAAAACTAAGCTTACTCTAAACGCTGGGTCAAACCGGAGATCTTCTCCAAATGAGTAGGCTCTTTAAGGCAAGCTATCTAGTCTGTTATCATAACAGACCCCGACACCATATCTACCATAAGCTGGGTAGCACAAGTTTGAGCCCCAATAGCGTGGGGACTCCACCAATGATGAAATTCCTCCTGACTGCGAAGACCCTCTGATAGGGTAAAGCCATCTATGCCCATCAAGGGAATATATGTGACTGACTGGGCTAAGAGCCAATGGTGCCAAGCAGGAGGAACAAAGGTAATGTGGATCTCTCCCGTGACGCTCTGGATAGCACGTTCTCCCACATAGAGCTCTCAACCTCCTTTGTTCAAAAGGGGAATCTGACGAGTGGCCAATGTAAACTCCATCCCAGTTGAAAAACCATCCTCGAACCCAACTGTCAGGTAGTCCGGGGTGTAAGGAACCCACGTGATAGAGTCGGTAGTCAACAGCTCTAGCTATAAGCGAGAGTGGATAAATCCCTCTGCTACAGGGACCTCCATCAAAGTGGAGTGATGCCAATGTCGTCCCCTTGAATATGTCTCCAAGACCAAAGTAGTGGTCGGGCATAGGCAAGGGAGCCTTTCAGATGCCCAAAATTGGAAGTGCAAAGATCAAATGTCCTCAGTTGTAAAAAAATGATTAACACAAGTGGGGAAAATTGAAAGGTGAAAGAGAAATTACTCATCAGCAGAAAGGGATAAAAACCAAGGCAAGCCTCCATCACGCCATTCGAGCGTAGGCGCATCCCACTAAGAAAATAGGCGAAGGTGTATATGTTCCAGTCAAAATCCTTGATGCGCTCCACTAATCGATTAGCGCTCACTAGAGCGAAAGACACCGTCAGGAGTTGTCTGCAATGAAACAACCCCTGATGATCACCAAGAAAAGTAGCCGAAGAATGTGACCTCTAACCCTCTGATCATCAGGCAGAGGCTCAGTTAAAGCCCCGCTCTGGGCATTAACACTCAAGGGACCTGAACTGATAGTCTGACCTTTGATGGTCATCTCAAGAACTCCCAAAAGGGAGCGAACGACAGCAAGTGAAATGTCAGCCACCAAAGGCACTAGCTCCCCTGCAAACATTATCCCCATGATAAACCTCCAATTTATAGGCGTCATCATCACCTCACAATCCAACAGATGGAGAGACTGGGTCTGGTGGAACCTGCGCTCAGATAATGCCCTCAGATAACCCCAGGGGCAACGATGCAGAGAAATAGAAAAGAATGCCTCGAAACCCCAAGTGTTGACGATGGCCTGATACTCCGGATGTAGAGTATGATATAAAGAATGGACGTTGAACCAGTTCCCCCTAGGCTGCATAAAGTCGGGAACCTGCATCAAATAGCAAGTCCAGATTAAACCTATACCCTGAAATGGAAAAAGAAAGAAAAGTTCATAATGAAAACTTCAGTCACCTCATTGGCGTGAAGGTATATCGAGGGATGGCGTCTCAAATCGTCCAGAAGCTCCATAATCGGCACAATAATGGCTGGAAGCTCCCTACGTGGAGCATGAGCTAGTGCAGGATCCATAAATGGAACATCCTTGTCATCCACATCATCCAGCATCTCAGCCCGGATCGGATGAATCACAGACTCAGCTAAATAGCGAGGCGGCCGAGCTGGACAAGGCTGGTGAACCTCAAAAGCTCTCCTCCGCCTCACACCTGCCATAACCCTGCTAGCAATGCCTGGTCTATCTGGCTTCATAACCTGGGCAAAGTCTCCAAATCACCTCAGAAAGGGTGAGGTAAGCCTTGATTCTACGACCTATTCAGATTAAATCATTGCTTCATGCATATTTTAAGTCCTAAAGCATGCATTAGTTAACATAAATCCCCAGTAGAGTTAAAATTGTATGTTCATTAAATGCTCAGGCTTTTGAAAATTTTTGCCAGTCTCCTTTGTAAAATGGATTGTCCGCATGCACATAGGCATGACTAGGTGGCCATTCAGTAGCACACCTACCCAAAAATATCAACAACTCATATATATGAAACAAATAAAAATTAAACTCCCCATGGAAGCTAAATTATAATGTGTATTTTTAGCGAAAAATCCAGGCTCATTTGCCCTCAAATAGGATGAGTAAACTGGCCAAAAAGGGCGCCAAATGACTCTCTCCGAAATTAATTTTTTCACATCAAAACGTTCAGCATAGTAAAACATGCATATTTACTAAATCTAAAATTTTTATCAAGTCATATAAGTATGAGTATTCTCTATATTGTGTTTTGAAGCATACTTTATGAAATCTAACATTCTAACGGTCAAACCTTGAAAAAAAAGGATGTAAACATTACTATAGATGTGCAGAACGATTGTACGATGACAGAATTTGAAAAAAGCAGCCCGAACTCAGTATATTTGCAGAAGAAATCTCGTATTTTCTTTATAGTTCAAACTTGAAAATAATTTATTAAAGCCACAGATGCCTAAGTTATACTCGAAGGGAGTAGCAACTCCACCTGCGGTAGCCGCAAGTGGACCTGCGGCTCCCTGAGGTGGGTCCCACCCCCTCTGATTCAGTCTAATTAGTGTTACAACGGAGTTTACAGAAGCTAAAAAGTCAAATCAGGGAAAAAACTGCTACGCAAATGAGCGGAATGGCCTGAAACCCTGATTCTAAGCATCAAATTTTTGACAAAGGAAGAAGCTCTTTGTAAGCCATTGGTAGAAGCCTTGATGTGGTGTTCGAAATGCCGATGATGAAAATTACTGAAAACTGCTAATGTCAAAGCATCGGGAAGGTCCAGCATTGTTAACGGCGAGTTCTGGATGCATAAAAGTATCCAAATCTGTCCGAGGGTATGAACTATCAGAAATATCTTGCTCGTGTCGAGATCGATTAGGTCTGACATAGAAAACTGTTGGCGATAACTCCAACGAAGCATCGAGAATGAGCCGGTGGTGAAAGTCATTGAAAACTACTTCAGCGAGGGTCAGATTGACTGATATTGCAAACTGTTGGCGACAACTCCAATGGGGTATTGGAAGGGACATGTCGAGATCGATTAGGTCTGACATTTGCAAACCGTTGGTAATAACTCCAATGAAGCATTAGGAATGAGCCGGTGGTAAATTCCGTGGAAAACTATTTCAGCGAGGGTCAGATTGACTGCCATTGTAAACCGTTGGCGACAACTCCAGCGTAGCATCGGGAACGAGCTGGTGATGAAAGCTGTTGATAACTGTTTTAACGAAAGTCAGAGTATCTGACATTGCAAACCGTTGGTGAAAACTCTAGTGTAGCATCGGGAATTAGCCGGTGATGAAAACTGTGGAGAAATTTTCCCCAGAGAGAACAGATGATGGAATCTATTATACAAATCCCCAGCCGAGGAATCAAATCAGTTCAATCGACCGTTATAAACTACCATTTGGGTAGGCATCGAGGATGTTCGATGATGGTCAAATCGTTCTCAACTATTGTTCGAGTAGATTGTGAGACTTCTATCCCCGACAAAAATGTCGGCATTAACCGAATCGCAATCCAAACTGTTGGTGACAACTCAAACGTAGCGTCGGGAAAGATCCGATGATGTAAACTGGTGTAAGCTATCATCAGGATAGGCATCAGGAATCCCCAATAAGGTCACTCATCATAAGAGGAATATCCCCAATAGAGAAAAAAAAGTCAGAAAGCTTATCTGAAGACAGAAGATGTTGGTGACAACCCCAATGTCGAATTCAAAAATGTCCAATGGCATCATCCAAGAAGAATCTTCCCCACAAAGATCTTGAAAACATATCTACAGTATGTCATATGATTAGTCTTGATAACACTGATGGACATGGTAAACCATTGACTTCAACCCAATGTAGCATCGTAAAAGATCTAGTGATAAAAGTTTTGCCAGCTATCGTTCAAGTAGGCATCAAAAGAGTTCAGTGAAAACCAGTATGAACAACTCCATCCCCAATAGGAAGGGCGGGAACAGTAAGTGATAGAATATCGTGGCAACTAACACCACAAAAGCATATAACATTCATAATATGGCATATTGTGCATTGCATTACATTTCCATATGTCATATTTCTAGTGTCTAGCAGTCTTTATCGTGTTCATTCCATTGCATTGCATAAACATGATAAAGAGGGATATTTATAGACACTCAAAATTTTGCATTCCTGTTACTAACCCTGCAAGAGGGAAAAACTGTCTTTTACCTTCTAGAGACAACCGTGGAAGTCCAAATCATCAAGTCACCTTGACGACAACACTAGGATGTCAAGTCAAGCCCCAGAGACAACCCTGAGAGATACAGTCACCCCTGCGACAACATCGAGATGTCAAGTCAAGCCCCGGTGACAACCCCGGGAGATACAATCACCCCAGCGATAACACCGGGATGTCAAATCAACTTTGAAGATAGCCATGAAGCATCAACTCATCCCCAGAGACAACCCTGGGAGACCAAGTGAACCTCGAAGATAACCCTGAGGAAGAGCGGAGTTGGCTGGGATCAATCCTCGAAGATAACCCCGAGAAAATAGTCGAAAACCTTGTCAATCTTGGAGACAACCCCTTGAAGGGCAAAATGGTTATTTTATCGACTTGACGTCAAATCAAGTCAAAATCAAGCCAAATTGATGCAATGAGGGTCAGAAAGAGTCCTAACATCAATCCCGAGTGAATACAGCACAAGACAGCTCAACTGATGGACTGCAAAAATTTGAAGATTTGGTCATGGACCCATCTTCCAAGATTCAGAAAAGGTCAAATCCTATATCATTGTGTAGCTCTCGAAAAGGTCTTTTCGGAAAGGTATAGCACGCCTCAAACGGATTCCCAGATTGAAAGTTATGAAGGTTCAAAGCAGACACTGCGTTGCTCGGAGTGCACGTACTTTGAGATGACAGGACCCACGGGAGTGGGGCCCCCTCGGGCAGTCGCACCTCTACCCGCGGCTTCCACGGGTAGACCCGTTATGATTTTGTTCTATAAATAAGATCCCCCGCCCTTGCAAAAAAGAAGGAAAAAAATAGAAAAATATAGAGAAACTCCGTCCATTTTGACCTTTAGCCCTACTTCTAGTACTCCAAACATTAATTTTATTATTCCAATACGTTAGCATACGTATATTATACATCATATCAAGTTTTAACCGGTGGAAACGGAGATTTGAAGCCTTCTAAGTGGCAAAAAGCCAGTGCAACTGTCCATTGTAAGTTTCCTTACGATCAGAAATTATTTACTGCTTTATCGCACATATGTGAACATGTGAAGTTTTAGCTTCTGGTTTAGCTCAGATCTCAAATTCATGGCCTTTCTAGCTTACTTTTTAGTATATATAAGTATATATATAAGTTTTTCTTAGTTTGCATAGCCTGGATTGCTAATCTGTGGCTTTTTACTTCTTTCCTATATATCTAACTATATATATATATATATATATATATATATATATTTACGTTATTTCGTTTGGCCTGGATTGCTAATTTGTGGCCTTTTTAACTTTATTATATATATAACTTGCTATATATATATACTAACATTCAATTCCGTCAAGCATGAATTGTAAATTCGTTACATTTACCTTATATATATATATATATATATTCTGACATGTTTGGCCTGGATTGCTAATTCGTGGCCTTTTTAGCTTTAATATATATATATATACTAACTGTATATATTAACATTTCATTCAGTCGAGCCTGGATTAGAAATTTGTGGCTCTTTACAGCTTATATATATATATATATATATATATATATATATACATTTCTCAGTCTAGCCTAGATTGGAAATTCACGGCTCTTTATAGCTTATATATATATATATATATATATATATTTACATTTCTCAGTCAGGCTTGGATTGGAAATCCGTGGCCCTTTATAGCTTTTATATATATATATACTTACATTTCTCATTCGGGTCTGTATTGGAAATCCGTGGCCGTTTACAGCTTTCATATATATATATATATATATATATATATATATATATATATATATATATATATATATATATATATATATATATATATATATATATATTCTTTATTTAATGTAATTAAATATTTGCTTTAATTATTCATTTGATATGAATCTGTGTTAATGTAAATTTTGTGGACTAGATTCATTTAAATCTAGCCATTTCTAACTTTCAAACAGTTCAAAATCGGTCAAACAAGAACTGGGAAGCTAGAATGGATAACATTAATTTAAATCTAGCTTTCTTTCTAGTTTTGTAAATATTAAAGTAATTACGCGACCCTAGATCCATATCTAGTATGAACGGGAAGCTTTGGCTACGCGCATGCAAGGATTTAACTGATGAATCATTTGTTATGCGAAATCTAGAATACAATTTTCCATATATGTGAATATCTCTACTGTGCAGGCTTTCTTGATCATTTTCTGTGAGCCTATGAATCATGGGATTCATGATCAACCACATGGATCTAAATTTGATTCCCATGATGGACAAATCCTCATTGTATATACATCCTGCCAGTTTTTCTATAAATATAAATCATATGAACCTTAAAACGGTTATCCGGATTTAAGGTCTCAATATAGTACACTGTGGTTTGTCGTGCTAGGGTCACTTCAATGGCTGTCATACCCATAAGAAGATCGACACTTGTATATCCATTCTTTGGTCGAGGATGCTTCGCATCCCGAAAATAAACATCCAAATCAAGCCGAATGCGGAATAAAATAAAAAATGGAAGTATAAAAAGGCTCTTATTCCTATTCGAACGTAAGGGTTTGAAAATCATCTTTCAAAATATCATTTTTATATCTTGTCTAAAAATGAACTTTTCAAACAATTCAAACCCTTCGTATATAGGTCCAACGAAGTACGACAATACTTTCAAATCAAAACACGTAGGCTCAATTACTTCAAGCACACATGCACAAGTTGAAAATAAAAAGGGAAAATTGTAAAGATGCGGTAACCGTGTTTCACGAAAGTCGGGGGGTGCCTAACACCTTCCCCCTCGCTTATCCAAGCCCCCGAACTTTATGAATCTCGATTTCCAAGACCAAGTTTTGATAGCATCCAGTAATTGGGCCTACTTGCAAACTTTTCAAACAAAACTCGGTTGAGTTGGTACAACCAATTCAAAATATACCAACTGGCGACTCTGTAAACCTTTCAAATCGTCGACATAATACATGTTGGTCTTTTCCTAAAAAGTCACCCTTCATAATATAGATAAGACAAATAAGGGTAGAAAACACCAAAATTTAGGGAAAGGAAGATCTGTCAAGAAGATTTTTTTCTGACGTCAACAATACTTGCGTTAGTGTCTCCACACAAATGATCACGAGATCAATCATCCTCATCCAATGAGCAAGCAACATATGTTCCAATCTATTTGGATTTACTAAACCCCTTTTTAATAATCCATCGATTGGAAACTATTTTAGTTTTAAGCTATCTAAGAATTTAGATCTCATTAGCATGATCAACATCATGATTCTAAAAGCATTGCTTAAAACTATGGGTTATTTACATATTATAAAAACAGCATCATGTAGATAATTAAATGTCTTTAATAAATGAATACTTTTATTAATAAATAAATAAGATCGTTTACAAAGTATATGCTTTATCATCATACATGATTGGCTTGTATGTATACTACTTTCAGAGCATGGATGGGTGGAATGTCAAGGAAATTGAAAACCAAGAAGTCACATTCAAGGTTTTCGACAACATAGAGCACCCATTAGTTCATGAAGATTATCTTCATGACGATCTTGATAAAAGTGCATTAATCGATAAATCAGATGGTGAAAGATACTTTTTGCCAATGGATGAAGTTGAGTTTGAGGGTCACCAATCATGCATGCATGCCATGCAAATCAAGGAAATAACAGCGAGGCGGTATGCTATGGTCATTTTTGCGATAGAACTGGATTAAAAAGAAATAAAGGAATCAGGCTAGCGACTATAAAATAAGCGCTTCTTGGGAGGCAACTCAAGTTTAATGCTTTATTTTTGTTTTTGGTTTATTGCATTTTAGTTTGCTATTTTCATTTTAATATAATAAGTTAATTGATTTCAATTTCAAGTATTTGACAAAACGGAAGGCGACCAACATTTATCGGGCATGTAGGACGCTCTAATGCCAGCTAGAATTTTCTCAAGGAGGTCTATAAGTTACTATTTCCTATTTTTAGACATTGAGGATTATGCACACTTTTTGTTTGGTAGCTTTATTATTTTGTTATATTTGGTATTGGTATGCAATTGAGTTTATGTGATTTAAGTCATTTTAGTTAGATTTGCATTTCGCTGTTTTAAGTAGTTTTTGGTGTGATTGGATTTTGTCTTGCGTGTTAGCATTGTCCAAATGTTGGTGTGTGCGTTATAACTATGACGAACGGGAATTTTGTAAATTATTTAAATATTTATTAAATGAAATAAATATTTTTGATGATTTAATTATTGAGTTAAATAATTAATTGATGAATTTGTGGTAGATTAATTTAATTATATGTGTTACATTGATTAAATTAATGTGAAAAATTTTCATAATTCAAGTATGTATTTAATTGAGTTTATTCGATTAAATGAGTTATTTAATAAGCATAATGTTATTCTAATTAATTTAATAATTAATTAGATATGTAAAGATTTCACATAATTAATAAATGAGAATTTTAATTATGTGATTTTGTAATTTAATGTGAATTGTCATATTTTATTTAATTGAATTTAAATAATATTAATTGATTAATAAAGGTGTGACATTAAACTATATAACAAGAAGTTAATTAAATTAAATGAGAAATGAAGAATAAAAAGGGGCAAACAAACAAGGCTTTAATGGGGGTTGGGGGCAGTTAACCCATTATGGGATTAACTGACGACCCATGACTCACCAGTTATTATATACGTAGTTTATATCTTATATGCATATATTCATATATTGTATATTCTATATCCTATCTGAGAGAGAAGTTCAAAGAACTTAGAGAGAAAAGATTGAAGGAGAGTTAAGGAGTTTAAGTTTCTATCATCATCTTCACAAACTAGCAAGGGTAAATCCCTCCTCTTTAGTTTTCAAATTTAGTTTTCAAAGTTTTCCATTAACGTGTTTTAAAGTTTTCTGTGAAGAACGATTTTTATGATTAACTTAAGATATGATTATATATGTGTTATTATATGTTGATAACATGTTTTATATTATATATTCATGTGTTAGAGTACATATTCATGTAAACATGCTTTAATCAAAGTTTCATGAATTACAGAGTATGAAAATATGAAGAACACGTATATAGCCTTATGTACAAATTGTATGCTTTGAATTGATTGTTTAACTTAAAATTGACAGTAGATTATGATTATACATGTTTAAACGAACAAAATGAACTTTGAACAGATGGATTCAGAGTTATAACGAATCTGTGACGTTGGATTTCATGCTTTCTTTCAAAACTTTATAAAATACCAAGAACAGTGAATTTATGTGACTTAATTTAAGTAATTACATGATATAAAATGTTAAAAGCATGTTAGAATCATTATATGATATTTCTATGAAGTTTATACTTCATGAAAATCTCTGTGTTGATTTAATTTGGATTTATTTGGCCTTAACTGTCAAAATCGCGAACTGGGGTTGAACTAGCTGAAGCCACCCACCCCAGCAGGTTCCATACCCACCCTAGCGGGTACTATACAGCAGGTAGGCCAGCCTTAGTGGGCATAACACCTGCCCCAAAAGGTGTGATGCAGAGAAAAATGAAATTTTTGCCCGTTTGTGTGTTTTTAAGCCATAGCATGATGAGTAACCTAACTTAATGAACCTAATGACATGATGAACATATAATACTATGCTACAACATATTGTTAACACATATTATATAATTTGAAGTTTCATGTTAACAAACTAAATTGTTGACATGTATAATATAATGTGAAGTTTCAAGTTAACAAACTAAGTGTGAACTTGGATATTGTGGTAGTACGACTTGATTATGATTGTCTAAGAGCTTACGCTTATACGGTATGCATGTTATGAGTTTATACTCATGTTATGTGGTTAGTTAACGAGTTAATGTTATAAACCAAGTTGTAAGTTGAACTTAAGTAGAAAGTTCAACGGTTAAAAGTAGTGGTTATAGAACTAATCGATGTCATATACATAATGTATTGTGTAGGACGTTGAGGAAGTGAATTGTAGTTGTAATTTGTAGCTTGTGCATGAGGCAAGTGTTCTACCCCTAACTTATTATTATTATTAAAGCTTTCTTATCCATACTCTCTAAATTGAGCAAGCTTTCTAACTTCAAATTTATTCATTGAGCAAGTTTTATACTTATGATTCTATATCAATCAAGTTCTTATTCTTGTTTATTCAAGTTAAGATTTCGCATGAGATATTATAAGCGTTGTTAAGTATTACTTTAGTATACAACCTTTATTCAATTGTATACCCTCGAGATTTATATTTCAATTCTTATATCAAGTATTATTGAACCTTGTAAGACTAGTGATCTCTTACTGATTCGACTAGTCCTTAGTTGATGAACGTTCTAAATTCTAGAAGTATTATCGAGCTTATCCAAACCAAACTTCCTTTGGTGCGGACTCTGATGTCAAACTGAGATGAACAACCCTGTAAAAGGGATTATTTACGCTTTAGCGTTAAGATATTGTGAACAGTATGTTACTAAGGGCTGATCCCCCTAAGTACGAGAAGTAGAGTCCATATAGTCTTATGACTGTTAAAGGTTTAAAGTATAAATACTTGACAACCTAGGACATAGTTCAAGGTCTTATGACCCTCAGATGTTCTTTTGATTCTTGTTATTTATCCTTGATTCAAAAGCCGAGTTTTCTTTATTCAGAAGTCTTTGATTCACTCGCATGTTATTATATTGTTATATTGGTATACTTGTGGGCAATCGTGCTCACTCTTGCATAATAACATTGCAGTTAAGAACGAAAGGTCCGATGAGCCTTCCACTAGCAAAGGCAAAGGCAAAATCAACAAGTGATGAAGACTGATTGTTTATTTGATAATGTTGTTTAAGACTTATGTGTAACGATTAAGACTTATTTGTTTACGTTTCTACATTTGAGATTTAAGGTTAAGTATGACCTGGGATTTAATTATGTATTCATTATTCAAATGTTGTAACCCCATAAGGGGAGATGATGGAGATGTTTTATCTATTTTATGGTTTGCATTTATTATGGGTAGATAGATACATGATATTTGTACAGTGAACATCGAATTCCATGAAAATTAAAGTTCCCGGATTTGGGGGTGTCACAATAACTCATGAGTGTGCTTGCTATAGCATCCAAGGGACAGTTCAAGTTTTTATATTCCTATCTTGTATGCTATTTTCATTTCATTCCTTATATCTCTTTCCAACTAACTCTTGAGCTAAATTTCATAGATCATACTTAAAGTCATTTTGCATCCCCCATACCTCAATTTAACTATTCACTTGCATAGATTCATCAACATATTCATCCTTTCAACTTAGAATTCTTCATGGGTGATTGTTTTCTAGGGGTTTTCCCAAAACTTTCCAGGCATAGGTATACATTGTTAAATTCGAATATCACTTTGCTTGGGGGTTTGTTTTGGTTGTGTTTCTTTACAGGAACACCTTATATATCCCATTGTAAGGCTTTGTGGACGTTGGGCATGCTACCAAATGCTTTGATTACTGAAATTTTAAGTGGTGCACGCCAAGTGTTTGATTTTTTGTCCGAGTAAGTTTGTATGCTATTTTGTGGCATTTGGCTTGAGGAAGTGACTTGGTATGCTTTTTGAAAGATAGAGGGATGATGGTCCTTCTTCAAAACCTTCCAAAGCCTATAATTAGAGAATGTTTGTAAGTGAGGATGCAACCGAACGTTTTTGCTCCATTATGGAGTTTGCAATGATTCGGGTGAAGACTGAAAGTAGTATGCATACAAACCAATCATATATGTTGATAAAGCATTTACTTTGGAAACGATCTTATTTATTTATTAATAAAAGTATTTATTTATTAAAGGCATTTAATTATCTACAAGATGCTATTTTTATAATATGTAAATAACCTATAGTTTTAAGCAATGATTTTAGAATTATGATGTTGATCATGCTAATGAGATCTAAATTCTTAAAAAGCTTAAAACTAAAATAGTTCCCAATCGATGGATTACAAAAAAAGGTATTAATAAATCCGGATAGATTGGTACATATGTTGCTTGCTTATTGGATGAGGATAATTGATCTCATGATCATTTGTGTGGAGACACTAAAGCAAGTATGTAGGTGCTTATTGGAGAATAAGTACACTGAACGTGACTCGCTAATGAATACGTAATGGAGTTTTACTCGCTTGTCAATAGGAATTTCTAATATAATAGTAGTACAAGTGATCCTCAGACTTGAGATCATCATAGTATCTTGTGTATAATGAATTATACTTTGACTTATTCCTTAAGACCCTTAGGGTTTATCAAAGGGTATGCTTGGGTGTAATAAGTTATATATGGAGATAATGAATGACTAATAAAGAATCTATCGCTTCTAGTAAACGAAGAGATATGTCCTATGTGATTCGATAAATGACAACCCAGAAATCCGTGGCCAAGGTAGAATGAAATTAGAAATGAGTTTCTAATTTGCATTATTTTGGAGTTGTGCATTTTCTGATCGGAATACATATAATTAAATAAAATATGACTTGACAGTAATTTCATGTCTTATATTTAATTAGAACATTGTATGGTGGAAGGATTGAATTGTACGGTAACTATTAACTCAAGGGTTCTTTTATTATTAATGTTGAAATCTATATTATCTAGAAAGTCGTTGATCGCTAATGAAGCTTATCCCTATTATAGAATAAATATTATTTATTTAAATAAATTATTAGTTTAATTTATTTATTTAAATAAGATTAGAATTTTTCTAATTGATTTATTCATAACCGATTTATTATGGAGAACCTAAAGGGTTACACCATAAAAGGAAGAATAATTATTTAAGAAGATAATGACATAATCATAATAATATGTTAAGTGTAATTAATTTAATCTATGGTGATAGAATAAATTAAATAGCCTTAATGTTTATTATTTAATATTTTAGAAATATTAAATATAAATTAATAAGAGGAGTCTTATTAATAGTATTAGAATTATTATTATTTTAATTTCTACAGGAGTTTAGGAATTAATTTAATATTAGTACTCTCATTTATTTCTAATAAGATTAGGAGGCAAATTAATTAAAAGAGTTTAATTAATTATTCACAATGTGTTGGGAAGCCTAATTAATAAAAGGAGTTTAATTAATTAAATAAAACTCTATTTCTAATTAGATTAGAAAGGTTGAACAATATCTATATAAGAGGAGTCTTATGCTAGATATCAGTTGATGAAATTCCAATTGTTGGAGAGAGTACTCCTTTTCTATAGAGAATAGAAAAACTAGCGGTTAGCCAACTACACTCCTTCTTGAATAATTCCTCTTCCTTGGTGGATCACCTCTAGAGGCCAAACACTTGAGTGGCTAACGTTGATCAAAGGAAGGAATCAATCCCGGAGATTCAAAGAGATCGCGAAGAACAAGGAGTTGAACTCGTACATGTAGAAGCTTAGTTCTACAAGGGTATGATTCCATACTTTCTTATTTATTGTTTTAAATTAATAATTTGCATAAAGGATGATCCAGGCAATTGGTTTGTAAAAAAATTTTAAACTCTGATTTTACCATACTTTTGCTATTTTGCAATTTGATTGCGCTACGACTTCTTACAAACCTAACAGTGGCATCAAAGCCAAACTTTTATGCGAGTTATTAATTGTTTTGATTTGATATATATACTGATATGTGTTTTGAACAATTTAATTGGGCATAATAGTTAGCTATGATTTATATTTTTGGAGAAAAACTGCACAATTCACGAACCCAGAAAAGTAGACACTACCCAGCGGCGCTGCAGCTCCTGTCCCAGGCTTTACTGCCGCGCCGCAATGTAGCATCTCTAAATCCAGGTACTTTTTACCTCAGATCTGGTACGTTACGATACATCATTTCTATAACTACTGTGGAATATATAAACATAAATTATTTATACAATAAACTTTTATAACATAATCCCCAAGGTCTACAACCTTAACTTAATACATATCTTCAATAACTTAAAAGGTTTACAATGTCATTTACATCAGATAGCTTAATAGTTCTAAATGAATAATAATCTACACTTGGAATTCGCCTTTGCCATTGTCGTTTTTCGAGCCTTCATTTAAATCTGAAATTGGTTATCATGATATAGCAAGGGTGAGAAACTATTTTGCCCATCAAGTTTAAGTACAATGAAGATATATCATAATTGAAAAGGAATAAGCTTTCAAGTTTTCAACAATGTAATATAATTGCGAAAGAGCATGAATCAAAACTTCAATAACTGAATAACTGAATAATTATGCTGAGTGGTCAACAATGACCATGAACAAATTTAACTGAACCTTATGGTAATGAAGGTGATCAGTCTTTCATACCTGATGAACATATGCAACATGCACTAAGTGCGAATCATTAATCAAAGATGTGGAACAATTGTCAATAATTAATCCACTAGCACGCTTGAAACATAATAACTCGAGTTAAGTTAGAGAACTTGCCTTGTCTGTAGTCTACTGTTATGAAAATAAATATGTCCGATTAGCAGTCTATCTACCTTCCTTCGAAAGACCTATAATTGACCTCTCGATTAGCAAATCATATACTTGTTCATAATATCATTATTCCATATTAAATTGCTAAATATTTAGTCACATCGTTAAATATTAGTTATTACATAAATTTTTTAGTAACATTATTATCTCTTGATAATATTACTATTACGTAAACATTATCTTCACTCATCCTTTAATAATACTTTACTTACTCCTTAGTATTATTAATCAACTAATAATACTCTATTCACTTACTAATATTATTACCTTCTTAATAATATTTTATTCATTTATTAATATCATTAATTAGTATTTTATTCCTTTACTAATGTTATTATATTTTAATAACATTTTATTTAGTTAATTATTTAATAATATTTTTATTATTTAATAGTACTTTAATATAATATTATTAACTTTTTAATAATATTTTAATCTAATATTATTAATCATTATTAATATTTATTAATGTTATAATCTAATATTATTAGTCATCTAATAATATTTTAAATTAAATTTTAATCTCAATATCTTTATTTATTAAAAAATATCAGATTCTTACATTATTAATATCATCATAACATTTTAATAATTTATTAGATCAAAAAATAATTTATTTTAATTGTTTACCCTTTATTAAACCACTTATTTAATACCCATAAAAAATCATAAATAGTACTTCTCATCAACAGTTATCAAAATACCTTTTCATAGTCAGAATATACTATATTAGGTGTATTCAAGCATTAAAATCTCATTTTTCTTATTTATGACATCATTTAACCATTTATTCTCTATTAGTCATAACTATCACATTTTTATGAAAAATAGCAAACTGATTCTGAAAATCCTTTCCTTCTGTATCTGGATAGTATATGTCCCAACAATGATCCCCAAAATTTCATGAAATTTTAGAAAGTGATTTACTATTTTTAAAGTACTCAAAACCTCCGAATCTTGTTACATTTTTCATAAATCGAGTTTTTCTCAGAACTTTCTGAAACATTTAGGGTACACTCTCATAATATATATGAACATACTGTAAACATTTCATATTTTTCCAGTGTATACACAGTGAGGAATCCGAGTACAAATATTTAGGAGTCCTTTATAATAAAAGTCATTACTTACAAACAACACATCGAAACGTGTTCGTTCTTTTTCCGACATGTAGATAACTTCTTAAGGTATCTTTTGATTTTTCCCAGATTTTTAAAAGACTCAAAACTAACCAAAACAGTCTAAAGAAAAACGGATCAGTAGCTCTTTTTAGGGTTTTTGATTTTATTTCCAGATTTGGGGTCCTTCACTAAAACTTAAATAAAATAAAATCATCTAGCTCATTGGATTCTTATCTTCCCAAACTGTAGTTTTCATTCATCAAACGTCAGTTTTGGTTCTATTTTGGTCCCGGATATGAGCACCGAAGTGACTGTTCATGCACATAATTTCTTAGTTGAGGTGTTTTAGTAATAAATCCATAACTTGCTCATTTTTTAACATTTTTACATTATTCCAAAGGGTTTTGCTCTTAACTCATAGTTCTAGCATACAAAGAAACAAAATCACAAAAATCATTTGTAGATTTTAAAATGAAAAGCATAGATCACCCCTTTAAATTAGGTTTTTCCCAAAAACTACTTTAGCTTCTTTTTTCCTAAAATTTTCCAACATAAACTATATAGATGAACAAGTTAAACATAATATACTCACGATTTATAATTTATATAAGACTCTAGCCTTTTAGAACTTGCACTTCCATGAATCTACCATAAGATTACATATAACACACAAAATATAAAACTAGGGTTTGATTTTTTTTACCTAGTCTTGTGGGATGTCTTTCTTTTCTTTTCAAAGTAGCTTATGTGTGACGGACCAAAATTCGGACCTCCACATCGCCTCAAATTCAGTTCGTCACGTTCTATAATTTAATATAATAATATGACTAAATGTCATATCGCACAGCGGAATAACTCATAACATATGAATAGATTACATTTATTTAATATAACCATTCATGTCCCAAGATTTCGTAACTTAAACATCTCTCATATCTTAAATATAGCTTAAGCATACACAATTTTAACTTAATACATAATAGACTAGAATCTTATTACAATTATCATAAACGTTATACATAATTAACAAGCTACTCCGTAGCCTTGCCTTTGCCCTTATCAGTGCCCGAAGGTCCGCCTTGCTCTGTCTTAACTGAAATGTTTTTCGGGAAAAGCAAGAATGAGCAACAAGTTTGGTCAGCAAGTAATATAGCAACAAGGAGTTCAATATATTTTTCAATACTCAAGGGTAAAACAATAGATGATAGTTCAAGGATAACAAGAAGTATCATTAGTTTTCGACAATAGTCGCTAAGGACTGAAAGATATCAATAAGATTCAAGGTTTAACCTTTTAACAGTTCAAAAATAATGAATATTGAGAAGTCACTTAAGACTATGAACTTCTACTAGAATTAACAGAAATATACTGATAATCCAATAAAATAAGTACAACAGGTGATCAGCCTAAAGTACCCTACAGTCTGCATATCGTTCAATCGCATATAAGTGTGCATGTTGGTCTCCCGACAAATATAGTTTCCATTTTAAAAGGGTTGTTCATCTCAGTCAAGTACAAGATTTTGCACCAATTAATTGGTTTGCATAGCTTTCTAATCATGATATAGGTCTAGTCGAATCAAATAGCATAGACCGCTCTTTCAATGTATATAAGAACAATTATAAGTTCAATATTCAAAATCAAAGTCCGAAGAATATAAACAACTTGATCTTAACTATTATGTCATAAGACAAGAATCATACTTTCAATTTGTTTACTCGTACAACCAATAACAGTACATGTAACGACTAGGAATTTTAAGCTTCTTATTTATTTTATATGTGATTTAAAATTTTAGGAGTTAATTTTTTTAAACTTATTTAAACCTTATGTGGTTATGTGCTTATGTGATTTAACCTATGCGAATAAATGCTAGGATTTTTATTAAAGGGAATCACTAATGGTTATTTAAATTAGTAGATTAACCATGAGACTTTTATATCAGAATATTGATAACAGTGTTCGTAATTATATATTCAAATTTTTTGAATATAGTGTAGAGATTTAATCGGGGTTAATTATTTATATTTGAGTAATTAATCGATAATGTATAAAATTATTATTGTTGTTGATTTATAATTATTATGAATAAATAATAATTAATGAATTGGGAGTAATTAATTGATTATGTGTTGATTAATTATTATTATGAATAAATAATAATTAATGAGTAAGAGATTAATAAATATAATAATATTATATTTACTTGATTAATTGTTTTATACAAACATGTGTTATTTATAAGGTAGTTAACCATATATTATATATAGACTATATAGTAACCTTAATTGTATTATGTGAGGTTGATGAATTGAATGTGTACATAAGAGCATGTGACAATACATGGATAGACATTAATATGTATACCCTATTACCTTATATTTTATCAATAACATTATTAATTGATAATGATTTCATTAAATTATTATAATAATAACAGTTATGGTATTGAATAATGAGCAATACACAATTATATTATATTTGGTGTTAATAGGAAAATATACATGGATTATATGTATATACCTTACTTGATGCATTATATCATTATTTGTTCATTAGAAATAACATTGTAGCTCCCGTTTAAATGTATATGAAATGGATACATATAGCTTAAGTATATACTATATGTATAAGTATATATAACATTGGTACATGGAATGCAAGTTGCTTGGTTATTTGTTTGTACCACATTGAGTGCCCATCTATTTTCTCCACACGTGAACTCCCACATGCTACACTACTCTATCTTCTTCTTCTCAAATTCATCCAAGTTTGCCATAATCATTATAAGGGGAGTGGGTTTGATGATTGAATCCACCCACTTCTCACCAACTCTCTCTTGTCCATTGAACAACCTTACAATCCATGGGTTTGATTTGGGAGAGAATTGCATTGACTGGTTATATGTTTGTCTATATAAGAACTCTCCCCTTCATGATTTGCAATGCTGAGATTTCATATATGTGTAAGTTATTTAGAGAAATATCAGTGAGGGTCGATTGGTTTAGTGGCAAGTAAGTTTCAATTTACAGAGGTATACTTTCTACCATTTCCATTCTTGTTCTCATTTTCTATAAATTTGCTAAATTCTTGATTCTTGATTTTGAATTGAGCATGGACTTATTAGTTATTGGGTTGGAACATGATTGTTAGGCGGTATATAAGTTAGTAACCATGTTAGAATTATGTTAGAAATTGTTAGAATGAATTTTGTTGGAGAAATTTTGAGTCGGAATTGCAGAATTGCCGAAACTGCAAAGCTCCTGGCCTAGCCGCTAGCCTGCGTAGCTGCGCCAGTATTGCACTGGCCAGCGGCGCAGCTGCGCCAGTGCCTGTGCTGAGCTTCTTGCCTTCTGTTTCAGTGTTATTAAATGTTAGCCTATAGTACCTTATGTGGCAAGCATGTATACATGATTAATATATATATATATATACATACGTAGACATAGTATAAGTATTTATAATCATGTTAGTACACTTTAATGATAAAGGGAGTTAATGTTTACAAATAAACTTAGAGTTTCGTGAACGAACGTTAGCGTATATGAAGCATGTTAGTGTTCTGACTTTGCAAGCATAGTAGTATGATTTAAAGATGTATGAGAATTATGCTAACTCGCGTATGTAGGTTCCATAATGAAATGTGATCATATGAACCGTACTAATGCACGTTCCTAACAAAAATAAAACACAAACCTTGATATGCTAGGCCATGTTACTATTCTAATTTTTGCGAGCATAATAGCATGGTTTATATTAACTTGAAATGCATGTTTAAACTGTTAAACACGTTAGCATACTTGATTGAAAGCTTCAAGAGGTTTTTCAAGCGAAACTTAAAGACTTTCAAAGTAAACATAACTAAGACTTGTGTCTTTTAGATTGTGACCACTTAAATACATATAACTTATTGTATGCATTCTAATACCTGTGAGTAATGGTTACGAGATACTTTACATGTACCATATTGTCTTTTTGACTTGGTGTACCTTGTAATAGAAACTTAGAATGTGAAATAGCATTGAATACCATGTGAATGATATTATGACCATGCGAGCATGTGTATTAGAGTTCGTTAGACCTATAACCATATTAACATAGACCTCGTTTGGTCAAAGCGTCAATTTCGCATATGCACGTATTCATAAGAAATAAATTTCTGAAGCACGAACTACGTGATTAAAGTATATGTGTGTAGTATACTCGAGCATATATATTATATATTGTTTAGCCTTGTTATATGAAAACATGACTTTAGTAATCAACTTTGAAGCATAAGCATGTATTAGTTAAAGTATGTGAATTACCGGCATGAAAACATATAGCTTCGAAATTGGATTAGGACGAGCATGCTAGTTTCGAATGGGAGATTATAAAGTTGATAAACATATGTGTTGATTTATATCAGTAACTGGAAGTGCTATGTGTTCAAGCCTATGTTGATGCTTATGAACTAGACAATCTAAAATTATTAAATCTAAGATAGGATTAGATTGACTTACGTGAACTATGTGATAAAATTATATAATGATTAGATTCTTGTATGTGTGAACTTATATTAGTTTATATATACTAATTGGAGAGGCCGACTTGTTAATGCTAGGTCGTTCCAACGCAGTTTTAATTAAAGCTAGAATTATTTGTAGCTGAGCAAACAGGCAAGTATTCTAGACCCTTGCACTATTTTATTTGATAAATCTTGTAAGCAAGTTCCCTGACTTACACTTATTATTTGTGCAAGTCTCCCTAACTTTACTCAATTTTATATTGAGCAGGGTATTTTTAGTTTTCCTGAACTACTCTTTTATTTGAGCAAGTTTCTTGACTTATACTTATTTATTGTACAAGTATCCGGACCCTATTGTGCAAGTATTCTAAATTCTTGCACTACTTTATTCAATGAGTCGTGTAAGAGAGTTTCTTAACTTCACTTTTTTTTTTATGAAAGTTTCCTACCCTTCTCATATTGTTTTGAGCAGGTTATTATTGTATTGTGAAAGTTCCCCGAACTTCACATTTTAAGTATTGTGAAAGTTCCCCGAACTTCACATTTTGAGTATTGTGAAAGTTCTCCGAACTTCACATTTTGAGTATTGTGAAAGTTCCCTGAACTTCACACTTTAGTTATTGTGAAAGTTCCCCGAACTTCACACTTTGGTTATTTTGCAAATTCCCAAACTTCATTTTTTTATTATGAAAGTTCTCTAAACTTATACAAACTCGTATATTGTGCAAGTATCTTATCTTTGTGTTTACTTTACTCAAAGAGCGTTGTCAGCAAATGTCCTAACCTATGCATTTACTTTATGCAAGGGATCTATTATGGTGAAATTTCCCGAATTTCACTCTTTGATATTATAAGTGTCTAAGCCTATCCATTTATTTTATGCAAGGAATCTATTATCGTGCAAGTTCCCCGAACTTCACACGTTGAGTATTGTGCAAGTTCCCCGAACTTCCACAAATTCATATTGTGCAAATTCTAAACTTCACTTTGTGCAAGTTCTCTATCCTTCTCATATTGTATTGAGTAGGTTATTGTTGAATCAAAAGTTGTTTACTTAATTGCTTGAACTTTATTTCCAAGCATGTTACTTAGTGGTTTAATTACTTATCAATTATTCCACATCGATATTATTGATATCCGCACTTAGTACGTTTGAGCTCGTACAGTCTTGGACTTGTACATTATTTAAGGTTCTAAATTTCTTGAACCGTGTCAGTAAGAGTCTGAACCTTTGCTCGGTCAGACTAGTGTATGAAATTTTCTTTGAAGTTATCCAAACCAATTGATGGTAAGGATTCTTAGACGGAACAGAACACCCCTCATATGTAGGAGTGTGCCCATGTATCTAATATATATGATACGAGTAAGCAGATTTAAGTGTTATGCATATTCACGTTGTGCCCGAGGCTAATCTCCTCGAGGTACTAGGTTTCTGTAGCCAGTAATCCAAAAAGGGTCAATTAGCCAGTAATCCAAAAAGGGTCTACTCGACTATCAGTCATTCTAAAGGCAATTATTATCTTTGCTTTGAATATTCATATTGTTGAATTGTTCAGATGTTCATAGTGTTGAATCATGCAGGTTGTTGAACCTTACAAATATTTATATTATTGAATCATTCTATTATTCGTACTGAATCGTTCAGATATTCATATTATTGAATCGTTCTAATATTCATATTGTTGAATCTTTAAGATATTCATTTTGTTGAAATCATTGTCAGATATTTTTCCATTCATCATGATATGTCCTTTATTGTTGTATTTAAACATGCTGAGCAAACTTGTTGCTCATTCTTGCTATATCATAACTTATATTGCAGTTAAGCCCGAGGCCTCAAGGAAGGACAAGGGTAAAGGAAAGATATAGGATGGTTTGCAAGGAGCAGACTTTGTCTTTATGATTTGTTTAATTACTGTTAATGTAATATGAATCCTAATGTTTATTCTAGGGTATGATTATAAGATTTTATTTAAGGTTATCGAATCTTGGGACTAGTAACACCTTTTGAATGAACGACGTACGTTTATTATATTCCGCATTTTAGTTATCGTATGTTACTTAAAGGTGGATGTTAGTTTTGTTTCGTGGCAACCGGACCGGGGTCAGAGGACCCGGATTCGGGGGTGTCACAATACAAGCTCAAGAAATGCTCAGTAAAGAGTAAGGTTCGAGTACTTTCCTTAAGCGTAGTTTACCAAGGTATACCTTATCAACACTTTTTGAATCCTATTATAACATAGTTATGTATATAGGACATTTATTAGTTATGTTCATTTGATACACAAACTTAATATGTAAGTTAGACATACATACACGATTCTAACTTAGTCGTAAAATCCTTTACGTCCGTCATTACGCACTTAACATACACGTAGCACAATATACTATAAAACCAATTAACATAATTCGTAATTGTCACTTGACTTAACATTTGAAAGTTTTATAAACATTTATCAATTCTATATGGTTTCATCTTATCATGTTCATTGACACTTGGAATAATGTTCTGGTCATATATTACAGATTAGGATAACAATACAAGCATACATCAAGTTTATATTATAATTAAGCAGCCTCTGCCCATTCTGCAGAGTGGCATGGCCGCGCTTGGTTTGCACTAAATAGTAGCGCGGCCGCGCTGCTCCTGGTTCAAACAAAGACATGGTTGCTTCTGTAGAATTCTTAACTAGATAATGCACTTAGACAATGATTTACGTGAAATACACATGTCAAGATGCTTATAACTAGGTTCGACCCCATATCGCCTTTAACATAGTTTGTTATCCATTCTCATTCAATCAAGGCTTTGAGTGTTCACTTAACAACGTCTCTTATGTTTAATCATTATACATATGCTATGAAGTCACTAAGTATCATTTACACATGTTCAAGTAATTTTAGTCATGCATCTCATGTTCTATGGTTCCACTTCTTTAACACTCGTCTCAAGTCATGTTCAAATAGTTTACAATGCATAAGATTAGTTAGGCATACATTTTAATCATGTCTAGAGGCATATGAGATCCTATACTGAGAGTTACAAACTTCAAAATATTCATAATGTAGTTATCAACAAAACTAGTTTTCAAACTCTTAAGGTTTTTCTTGAAAATCTCATGTTAACCAACCACACATGCAAAGCTACTACACGTATCATATTTCATGCTTGTATATATATAATCATACCACCTAAAAATGCTCACAAGTTCAGAATTTAAGGGGCACATAGTTTATCAAGTTCGTATTTGAAACTCTACGATTTCTCTTAGAAGGTTATTAACACTATTTAAGTATGCCAGGTAAGTCCACATATTTCACATCATGCTTTTATATACTCATAAATAGACCACATAAACATGCTTGAAATCTTAGAACACAAAATGTTCTAGTTTGACAAGTTTGTTTTTGAAAACTTAAGTTTCATTTAGAAAGTCATCAACATCAAGCTATGGTAAGTGGTTACGTGCAAGGTCACTTATGTTAGCATATCACGGACATAAGTAGTCATAATTAAGTTATACTAGCATGCTCTATACATCAGAAAGCATAAAAGTTATCATTCAGTTATGTAGAAGGGCGCGATCGCGCCCTGTTTGTACTAGGGAGTGGCGCTTCAGCCAATTCTCAATTCAGATCATGAAACATGCTTACAATCAGTCACATTATATTTATAACATGTATACAAACCAAACTAACATACTAGAATCATTTCACATATCCAATTACAACTATCTCATGTTAATTTCTATGAATTGGAAATGCTAAACTTCAAAGTTTGAATAAGGATTATACCTTTTAAGCTTTCAAATGGACAACACTCTCACTCAATTATCAGATTATACACTCAACTCACTTTATAGCAACTTAGCAATTAACTCAATAAAATCAAATGAGGAGAGGAGGGTTCAATTTATAGAGAAATGAATGACCATGCCAAGCTATTGCATCATGAATAAAACTAAGAGATGGAAGAAGAACACATTGGGTAATCAAGATTAGGTGTAATAGTTGCCAACAACCCACAACCCATAACCCACTCCCTTTCATCATTTAATTGCTAGCTAGAATGCTGAGTTTGAGGATGGAGAGTAGCATAGGCCATTGGCCTTTCACGTGTAGGAGAAGAGGAGTGACTCTTATATTGGGACAATCCTATTCTCAGCAACTTGGCAAATGAAATAACATTACACTTAGGTTATATACATATACATATTATATACACTTAAGTTAAATACACATATATGTATACTTAGGTTTTAAATCTAATTGGGTGCATACATGAATTTTAATGTTATAACAATACTACATGGTAGCAAATTGGGGTACATGTATACACATCAATATATAATCCATGTACATTTTGATAATGCCAAATTATGATTTACTTGAGTAGTGACACACCACATTATCATAAACCTTATTATATCAATTATTCACATAGTCTAATTTAATATTCCATAAAATACACACTAATGCACTACACATAACACATGGTCACATAAACATCATTTGTGTAGTTTATACCATTCATTAATCTTACTATATAGTTTCCATATTATATAGTCTCACTAAAGTGTCACATTACACATTATAATATAGTTTAGTCCAACATTGCACAATGTACACATAACATGTATTCATATGGGTCCATTCATGTGATTCACTTACTTTTACCATATAATTTATATATTACATAGTCATATCATAATGTCACACTATACTTTACATTATATAGATGTAGTTACTATATAATATGTAATTACATAACTTTACACTTAGCAATTAATTGAACAAACATTAACCTTATAATGTTAATTAATTATTTATTCGTTAATATGCTATTACTTATAATAACAATTAATTAACAACATATTCTTAATTAATCATTCACTTATTAATTCCTTCTTTAATTAATTAAATCATCATAATTCTCATTATCACGCCACACAAGGCATTTTAAAAGCTTATCATAAACTCCACATTTTTTCTCAATTATTATAAATTCAATTTGAATTAACTGAATTACTCATCTCACAACACATCAACATTTATATTCAAATAAATATTCATTTTTTTATTATATAAATATTAATATTTATTCATAAAATTCACGGTTCTTACATCCTCCCCCCTTTATAAAAATTCAGTCCTCGGAATTGTTACAAGGTTACACAAATAGATGTGGATAGTCCCTCATCATCCTATCTTCGAATTCCCAAGGTAGCCTCCTCGGCATCGTGGTTACGCCAAAGTACTTTTACAGAAGATATAACTTTATTTCGTAATATCTGTTCTTTCCTATCTAGTAGTTGGACAGGAATTTCTTCATACGCCAGGTTCTTCTCTTCTTGAATGGGCTCATAAGAAATCACGTGCTTGTAGTCGGCCTTGTATGGACGCAACACGGAGATATGAAATACATTGTGGATGTGCTCCAACTCAGGTGGTAATGATACTTTGTATGCCACTTCGCCCACTCGTTTCAATATCCTGAAAGGTCCTATGAATCTCGAACTCAATTTTCCCTTCTTACCAAATCGTATTTTTCCCTTCCAGGGAGATACCTTCAAGAAAACGAAACTACCGACTTTAAAGTCTCAGTCCTGTCGATGCAAGTCTGTGTACTTTTTCTGGAGATAATCAGCTGCTAGCAGTCTGGCTCTTATCACTGTCACCACGTCTACGGTTTGTTGTACTAATTCTGGTCCCAACATTCGTCGTTCTCCAACTTCATCCCAATATAACGGCGTTCTGCACTTTCTCCCATAAAGATCTTCGTACGGTGGCATGCCGATACTCGTATGATAACTATTGTTATATGCAAATTCCACTAAGGGTAGGTGGTCGTCCCAATTTCCCTTGAAATCCATAACACAAGTCCTAAGCATGTCTTCCCGCGTTTGAATTGTTTGTTCACTCTGTCCGTCTGTCTGCGGATGATACGCAGTACTCAACCTCAACTGTGTTCCCATCCTCTCTTGCAAGCTTTTCCAGAAGTTTGACGTGAAGCGCGGATCTAGATCAGAAACAATTGACACCGGCACTCCATGTCGTGAAATAATCTCTTTTACGTATAGACTCGTTAACTGATTCAAACTATAGCGGATCTTGATCGGTAGAAAATGTGCGGTCTTTGTTAGTCGATTTACAATAACCCAAATTGCATCATATGCTTTCTGCGTTATTGGAAGTCCTACTATGAAGTCCATCGTAATGTTCTCTCATTTCCACTCTAGTATTTCCAATGGTTGTAGTAAACCACTCGGCCTCTGGTGCTCTACTTTGACGCATTGGCAAGTAAGACATCTACTAACGCACTCTGCGACTTCCCGTTTCAGATTGGGCCACCAAAAATGTTACCTCAAATCTCGGTACATCTTTGTTCCTCCCAGATGAATGGAATATGTCGTATTGTGTGCCTCGTGCAAAATTTCTTCCCTCAACTCGATTACCGCTGGCACCCACACTCTCCCTTCGAATCTCAAGATACTGTCAATATCCACTCTGAATCTTTCCTCTTCATTCTCTATGATCCTTTTTCTAATTTTCTCGCACTCTTCATCCTTGTCTTGTGATTCCTTCACTCTATCCAACAAGGTTGGATTGAGCTTCTATTACAAATAACTTTTCCTCAGACCTCCCCAGTCCCTTTACCTCTATTTCAAACTTCTCAATTTCTCTTATTAACTCTTCCTGAGTCGTCAAGTGAAACAATTTCTCCCTTCCTTTCCTGCTCAGAGCGTCGGCAACTACGTTTGCCTTTCCTGAGTGATAAAGAATATCGCAGTCATAATCCTTGATCAATTCCAACCACCTTCTCTGACATATATTCAACTCCTTCTGTGTGAAGATATATTTCAGACTTTTGTGGTCCGTGTATATCTCACATTTCTCTCCGTACAAATAATGTCTCCAAATATTCAATGCAAAAACTACTGCCGCTAACTCTAAATCGTGAGTAGGGTATCGTTTTTGTAGTCCTTTAATTATCGTGATGCATACGCAATGACCTTGCCATGTTGCATGAGCACACAACCAAGTCCCTTGTGCGATGCATCACTATACACCACAAAACCTCCCGCATCGTATGGTAGTGACATCACAGGCGCCTCGCTTAATCTTTTCTTTGACTCTTGAAAACTTTCCTCATATTTGTCCGTCCAAACAAACTTTACCGTCTTCCTCGTCAGATTGGTCAACGGGGTCGCTATCTTAGAAAAATCCTAGATAAATCTTCGATAGTACCCAGCTAACCCTAAGAAACTCCTTATCTCTGTTGGCATTTTCGGCTGTTCCCCATTACTTACTACTTCTACCTTCGCAGGGTCTACTGAGATTCCATTCTTATCCACCACGTGTCCTAAGAATTGAACCTTTTCCATCCAATATTCACACTTAGAAAACTTCGCATACATCTTCTCTCTTCTTAGCGCTTCCAAAACTATCTTTAGATGTTCAGTGTGCTCTTTCTCTGTCTTTGAGTAGATCAAGATGTCGTCGATGAAAACTACCATAAATTTATCCAACTATGGCTTGAAGACTCGGTTCATTAAGTCCATTAATGCTGCCGGAGCATTGGTCAATCCGAATGACATTACCAAAAACTCGTAGTGTCCGTAACGAGTTCGAAACGCAGTCTTTGGTATGTTTTCCTCCCGTACCTTCAGTTGGTGATAACCCATCCGTAGGTCTATCTTCGAGAAACACTTCACTCCTTTCAGTTGATCAAAAAGGTCGTCTATCCTCATTAACGGATATCTGTTCTTGATCGTTACTCTGTTCAATTCTTGATAATCGATACAGAGCTTCATCGATCCGTCCTTTTTCTTAACAAATAACTCTTGTGCTCCCCAAGGAGACACACTTGGTCGTACGTAACCCTTATCTAGTAACTCTTGTAGTTGTATCATCAGTTCCTTCATGTCTACTGGCGCCATACGATATGGAGCTTTCGAAATTGGTGCCGTTCCCGGTGCTAAGTCTATTACAAATTCGATTTCTCTATCTGGCGGAAGACCAAGCAGATTATCCAAAAATACTTCTTGGAATTCATTCACTACAGATATATCCTTAATTTCTACTCCCTTTTTCTGAGTATCTACAATGTAAGCTAAGTAACCTACACATCCTTTTCTTAATAATTTCTTGGCCTGCATCATCGTAAGACAACACGATTGCTTAAGCGATGAGCTACCATAAAACACTATCTTAGACTTATTTGGAGTCTGAAGGTTCACACTTTTATTCTGATAGTTAATTATCGCATCATGGTTATACAACCAATCCATTCCTAGTATTACGTCAAATTCTCCCAATCTAATTGGAATCAAGTCTACGCTCAGTTCATGATCTCTAATATTTGCGCGATAATTTCAGTAAACGTATTCTATGGGGATTACTTCCTTATTCGCAACTTCTATGTCTAAAGGATTTCCTAATCATTCTCGGGGTGAATTAAGTTGACTAGCAAATTCTTCAGATACAAAAGAACAGGTGGCACCCGAATCAAATAATATATATGCATTTGTATCATTGATTGGGATTATACCTGACACCACGTCCTTCGTAGCTACTACGTCTTGGACGGTCATGTTAATGGTCCTTGCGGTTGGGCGGTTGAATTGTGTCGGTCCACTGATCATTAACTTTCTGCCTCCCCCTGGTTGGCCACTTCCTCTACGGCTTACCTTCTTTGGGCAATCCTTGATCCGGTGTTGAGTTGAACCGCAAGCGCAACGCCCTTGGATAATCTTTGGCTTTGGGTAGTAGGGTGAAATGTGCCCCTCCTGACCGCAGTTGTAGCAAGTACTGCGCCACTTCCAGCACTCGCCCTGGTGATTCTTCCCACACTTTGGGCATCCCTCTGCCCTCTTCTTGAAACCTCCACGAAAATTCCCCGATTAATTATTTTTGTTGTTGTTGTTGTTCTCCCACTTCCTATTTCCTAAGTTACTTCCCCCGCTACTGCTTCCTCTATCACAACTTCCTCCTCCCGTATTCTTTCCTTTCTTCTCTTTGTTATACAAGCTCAAAGCTTCACTTCCTCCCTCGGCAATAATAGCCTTCTCTAGCAATGTTGCAAAAGAGTCAATATGAAGAACTGATACCTTATTAAACAACCAAGGCTTTAGTCCTTGTTCGAAACATCTCTCTTCCCTTTCTTTAACTCCTACTTGGTGTTCTGCAAACTGCGCTAGTTCGTTGAACTTAGCCGCATACTGCGCCACCGTCATATCACCTTGCTTAAGTTCTAAAAATTTAACCTCCATTCTATTCTTCATGCTTTTCAGGAAGTAGTTCTCAAAAAACAACGTCTTGAATCTCTCCTATGCTATTATCCTTTCTCCTGCACTTTGTTGATTAGCCTACCACTAGTAGTTGGCTTCGCCCCTCATCATATACGTAGCGAATACAATCTTTTGTTCTTCACCCACACAAGCGATAGTGAAGGCCTTCTCAATATCCGTAACCCATGTCTGAGCTATAATCGAATCGGTAGTACCTTCAAACTCTGGAGGTCCTACGCTCCTAAAGTCTTTGAAATTTATGACTGGGGCTGCTTGAGGATTGGGGCAAACGGGTTCATTGTTCCTTCCCCTAAGGGCCTCTCCTAACAAATCTACCAACTTCTAGATTAGGGTCTACTTGTTCCCTTTCATTGTTTACTGATTCCTCAGGTGCAGTTAATCTACGTCTGGGCGGCATTTTCTGCATCACAAAATTTCCACTTTTATTATTCAATTATATTACTTAAGTATTTCATTAATGAAGGGAATAAAATTTTACAAAACGTTTCTGAAACAAGATTCATTTATATTCATATGCCAAATCATTTCATTACATGATCATCCCTAGCATACTGCTATAAATGTCAACATATATCCCCTATTATCACAAAAGATTGGGAAAAATACTGACATACTACCGCTTCTAACATAAGCCTACTCGGGGTTTACAACTATCTCGTATCTTACACAAAAGATTGGGATTACATCAATATATACATCACATAAAGTAAATACTACTACTAGACTAACTAAGGGGTCTCATCCCAACATCCCGTGCTCCACAACGCTCTTGTACTCGATCTGCGTAATGTAAACCATCAACTCTCGGCTCACAGTGTGTCGGGTCTATCCCTGCTCTGCCGGGTAGTGGTATACAGCATCGATCACCCTCTCAATGGCCGAACAGAACACGTAACCCATCTTGTTCACCTTCCTCTTCTTACATCTGACTTCATCTTCTAAATCGTCTGCCCTCTCATTCGCCGCTTCCCACTTCTCCTCGAAGTGGATCCTATCCATCACCTCTAACTCTAGCTTACTACGGAGAGCCTTCTTCTCCGTCTTCTCGCTCAACTCTCTCTGCTCTACCTCTTCCAGCTTTCCTACCAAGTCAACATTCTTAGCCACCGACCTGTGAAACAAAGTCCCCATCTGGATCCCTGCCTCCCTGCGGTAAGCAATCTCTAACTCTAACTCCTGCATCACTAGCTTCCTCTGATGGTCCTCATCCCTCAGCTTCTGGAACTCGGACTCCCTCTCCTGAGCCTCAGCCTCTATCTCCTGAACTCTGCAGTCCAACTCTAGGATCCGCTCCTTGTACTCTCCTAGCATATGCTCCTCTATAGTAGCTTCATCAGAGTCCTCTATGGGCTCATTCTCTATAGGCCCCTCCTCTAGATCGGACTCTACCTCAATCTCGTCCTCGTCGTCAAACTCGGACGGTGCAACTGCCTGCATAGGTATGGCCTCTAGAGTTGCCTCATATACAACATGTATGTCTCGGGGCTCCTCCTCTGCGACTCTACTAGGTCCTCCCTTGTCTGTCATCCTACAACCATAAATACAAGACAACAAATAACAAACTCTATTAGAATGTTAAACAAAACATAAGTTCATTGTATAGAATCAAATTATATTCCATAACACACTTAGTCTCTGTAGGAAAACTCTACATGAGTCTCATTCCTTTCTATATTCTAAGTTCTCTTAAGTTATAATCTAAGGACTCTCGCTCCTAAGGTTTATAACTACTACTCTGATACTAACCTATGACGCACCTAAATTCGGACCGCCACATCTTCTCGAATTCGGTTCGTCACGTTCTACAATTTAATATAATAATATGACTAAATGTCATATCGCACAGCGGAATAACTCATAACATATGAATAGATTACATTTATTTAATATAACCATTCTTGTCCCAAGGTTTCGTAACTTAAACATCTCTCATATCTTAAACATAGCTTAAGCATACACAATCTTAACTTAATACGTAATAGACTAGAATCTTATTACAACTATCATATAAGTTACACATAATTAACAAGTTACTTCGTAGCCTTGCCATTGCCCTTGTCAGTGCCAGAAGGTCCACCTTGCTCTGTCTTAACTGAAATATTTTTAGGGAAAAGCAAGAATGAGCAACAAGTTTGCTCAGCAAGTAATATAGCAACAAGGGGTTCAATATATTTTTCAATACTCAAGGGTAAAACAATAGATGATAGTTGAAGGATAACAAGAAGTATCAATAGATTTCGACAATAGTCGCTAAGGATTGAAAGATATTAATAAGATTCAAGGTTTAACCTTTTCACAATTCAAAAATAATGAATATTGAGCAGTCACTAAGGACTATGAACTTCTACTAGAATTAACAGAAATATACTGATAATCCAATAAAATAAGTACAACAGGTGATCAGCCTAAATTACCCTACGGTATGCATATCGTTCAATCGTACTTAAGTGCGCACGTCGGTCTCCCGACAAATATAGTTTCCCCTTCTTTTTCATCTCAGTCAAGTACAAGATTCTGCACCAATCAATTGGTTTGGATAGCTTTCTAATTATGATATAGGTCTAACCGAATCAAATAGCATAGACCGCTCTTTCAATGTATATAAGAACAATTATAAGTTCAATATTCGAAATCAAAGTCTGAAGAATATAAACAACTCTATCTTAACTACTATGTCATAAGATAAGAATCATACTTTCAATTTGTTTACTTGTACAACCAATAACAGTACAAGCTCAAGAAATGTTCAATAAAGAGTAAGGTTCGAATACTTGCCTTAAGCGTAGTTTACCAAGGTATAGCTTATCTACACTTTTTGAATCCTATTATAACATAGTTATGTATATAGGACATTTATTAGTTATGTACATTCGATACACAATCTTAATATGTAAGTTAGACATACATACACGATTCTAACTTAGTCGTATAATCCTTTAAGTCCGTCATTACGCACTTAACATACACGTAGCACAACATACTATAAAACCAATTAACATAATTCGTAATCGTCACTAGACTTAATATTTGAAAGTTTTATAAACATTTATCAATTCTATATGGTTTCATATTATCATGTTCATTGACACTTGGAATAATGTTCTGGTCATATATTACAGATTAGGATAACAATACAAGCATGCATCAAGTTCATATTACAATTAAGCAGGCTCTGCCCATTCTGCAGAGTGCCGCGGCTGCGCTTGGTTTGCAATAAAGAGTGGCGTGGCCGCGCTGCTCCTGGTTCAAACCAAGACATGGTTGCTTTTGTAAAATTCAAGCTTAACCCGATAATGCACTTTGACAATAATTTACGTGAAATACACATGTCAGGATGCTTATAACTGGGTTCGACCCTATATCGCCTTTAACATAGTTTGTTATCCATTCTCATTCAGTCAAGGCTTTGAGTGTTCAATTAACAACGTCTCTTATGTTTAATCGTTATACATATGCTATGAAGTCACTAAGTATTATTTACACATGTTCTAGTTATTTTAGTCATGCATCTCATGTTCTATGCTTCCGCTTCTTTAACACTCGTCTCAAGTCATGCTCAATTAGTTTACAATGCAGAAGATTAGTTAGGCATACATTTTAATCATGTCTAGAGGCATATGAGATCCTATCTTGAGAGTTACAAACTTTAGAATATTCAGAATGTAGTTATCAAAAAAACTAGTTTTCAAACTCTTAAGGTTTCTCTTAAAAATCTCATGTTAACCAACCACGCATGCAAAGCTACTACACGTATCATATTTCATACTTGTATATACATAATCATACCACCTAAACATGCTCACAAGTTCAGAATTTAAAGGGCACATAGTTTATCAAGTTCGTATTTGAAACTTTACAATTTCTCTTAGAAGGTTATTAACACTATTCAAGCATGCCAGGTAAGTCCACATATTTCACATCATGCTTTTATATACTCATAAATAGACCGCATAAACATGCTTGAAATCTCAGAACTCAAAATGTTCTAGTTCGACAAGTTTATTTTTGAAAACGTAAATTTCATTTAGAAAGTCATCAACATTAAGCTATGGTAAGTGGTTACGTGCAAGGTCACTTATGTCAGCATATCAGGGACATAAGTAGTCATAATGAAGTTATACTATCATGCTCTATACATCAGAAAGCATAAAAGTTGTCATTCAGTTCTACAGAAGGGCGCGGTCGTGCCCTATTTTTACTTGGGAGTGGCGCGGCCGCGCCACTGTGGTTCTAGCCCAGACAGTTTTTTGCTAGAGAAGAACTTCATCCAATTCTCAATTCAGATCATGAAACATGCTTACAATAAGTCACATTATATTTATAACATGTATACAAACCAAACTGACATGCTAGCATCAGTTGACATATCCAATTACAACTATCTCATGTTAATTTCTATGAATTGGAAATGCTAAACTTCAAAGTTTGAATAAGGATTATACCTTTTAAGCTTTCAAATGGACAACACTCTCCCTCAATTATCAGATTATACACTCAACTCACTCTATAGCAACATAGCAATTAACTCAACAAAATCAAATGAGGAGAGGAGGGTTCAATTTATAGAGAAATGAATGACCATGCCAAGCTATTGCATCATGAATCAAACTAAGAGATGGAAGAAGAACACATTGGGTAATCAATATTAGGTGTAATAGTTGCAAACAACCCACAACCCACTCCCTTTCATCATTTGATTGCTAGCTAGAATGCTGAGTTTGAGGATGGAGAGTAGCATAGGCCATTGGCCTTTCACGTGTAGGAGAAGTGGAGTGACTCTCATATTGGTACAATACTATTCTCAGTAACTTGGCAAATGAAATAACATTACAGTTAGGTTATATACATATACATATTATATACACTTAAGTTAAATACACATATATGTATACTTAGATTTTAAATCCAATTGGGTGCATATATGAATTTTAATGATATAACAATACTATATGGTAGCAAATTAGGGTACATGTATACACATCAATATATAATCCATGTACATTTTGATAATGCCAAATTATAATTTAATTGAGTAATGACACACCACATTATCATAAACCTTATTATATCAATTATTCACATAGTCTAATTTAATATTTCATAAAGTACACATTAATGCACTACACTTAACACATGGTCACATAAACATCATTTGTGTAGTTTATATCATTCATTAATCTTACTAATAGTTTTCATATTATATAGTCTCACTAAAGTGTCACACTACACTTTATAATATAGTTTGGTTCAACATTACACAATGTACACATACCATATATTCATATGGGTCCATTCATGTGATTCACTTCCTTTTACCATATAATTTCTATATTACATAGTCATATCACAATGTCACTATACTTTACATTATATAGATGTAGTTACTATATAATATGTAATTACATAACTTTACACTTAGCAATTATTTGAACAAACATTAACCTTATAATGTTAATTAATTATTTATTCATTAATATGCTATTACTCATAATAACAATTAATTAATAACATATTCTTAATTAATCATTCACTTATTAATTCCTTCTTTAATTAATTAAATAATCATAATTCTCATTATTGCTCCACACAAGGCATTCTACGAGTTTATCATAAACTCCATATTTTTCTCAATTATTATAAATTTAATTTTAATTAATTGAATTACTTATCTCACAACACATCAACATTTATATTCAAATAAATATTCATTTTTTATTATATCAATATTAATATTTATTCATGTAATTCACGGTTCTTACATTATAAACTTGGGATGCATGAACCATTTCCTTCACTTCCTCCCCCAAATATCCGAACCACTCCCTCTATTATCCTCTCTTTGTATTTTGCTAGTTGGGAGAAAATAGAAGAAGAAGAAGAATGGTGGAGAAATAAAATGAAATGAAGTAATGTAATGAGATGAAATGGGATGTGGGGATTAAGCTAATATCCCCCATGTTCTTTTTATCCCTTGGGCAATAGGGTTAGCCTTATCTCTTCCTGATCATGCCTAATCATGTCATTAAGGAGGCTAATTAGATTTTCTACCAATTGTTGTATGACACACTTATCCTTGTGTGTAAGACTTTCTACTCTTAGAACTTGATTAACTTAATTTCTTTGCCTTAAAAGGATTAATGTGGCCAGCTATTACATGCCCAATATCCCGTCTATTTTACTTTTATTTTAATACACAAATTAGATTAATCAAAGGTCTAAAATACCCTTAATCAAGTGGGCTAAGTATGGGCTTGCATTTTATTTCTTTCGGGCTTTTCGTTTAATTGTTTTGGGCTATGTAATAATTATAGTTTAACAATTTTAATATATATTTCCTTAATTGTTTATTTAGGGTTTTCATTTTCAATCTTATGAAATTTAATTACTTACACATATCTCTTTAACTCGTAACTTAATTAAGTTTACTATAATTTGGTTTACAATTATTAATCACTTGCAATGATAAAATTATCCACTTAAGTTAGTATACATATTAAATACTAATTTTTCCATTTTACTATAACCCTTAGGTTATTTAATTATCTCACCTAATGTATAATTAGGTTATGAAGCCTTCATTTTTAAAGAAGTCTATAAATGTATATATCCATAACTATAGTATATATGTTCATTTAGTAATGCACCACTTCACATATGTTATCACATATTAAATCACTTTATAATACAAAGTTTTAAATATCACTAATGTACATACATATCAAGTGATAATTTATTAACTTCCAATAACAAGTTACACCAAACATACACATATCTTGTAAGACCCCAAATTTTATGAATAAGATTTAATTTTCTTTATATATTATTTTGAAATAGTAAGGTGTTGATTTGATAAATGTGATAAGTTATGGGTGAAATATGCAAAGTTTACAAAGTAAGCAAGTGGTTATAAAATATTTGTTGTGTCGGGGAATATTCGTTTGGTCAAGGAATATTCTTTTTGTCGGAGAATATTCGTACGACGGCGCAGTCATTGGTGGACCCCACAACGGAATGAATGTCGGATATAGAAAATGACAGAAGTAACCTTTTTACAAAAATAACGGCAAAACTGTTACCGTTAGTACTGTTGAAATACTGGTGGTTAAAATACAATAATACGTGGTGTTGCACAGTAGCACACGGTATTGCACAGTATTTCGAATTATTGATTCTTACGTAGGAAGACACTTACTCAATTATTATTACAGTAATTACTATTCAATATTTTATATTATTGATTCAATAATTGCATAATATTTTATTAGTTCAATATTTGCTACATTGATATTTTCTATCAATAAGTGCTACTTTGCTATTTTATATTATTGATTCAATAATTGTCATTGCACATTATTTCAAATTATCAAATCAATAATTCATATTATTTGAATAATATTATTAGATAGCATTATTGGCAATGTCTAAGGAAGTTCTGTCTAGGAAAGGGGTTGATTAATTGCGCGCCAGTAAGGAGAAATCCTTATCGGAAGGCCCCCTCTTTCCTAGGAACGACCTGGTTGTCAATATTGTAGTTCTGTAATATTATTTGTGAATAATTAATTTTTGATATATATGATAAGAAAATATTTATTCAATGTTGATTTAAACGGAGGAATTTTTAACATGTGACATTTGTTGAAAATTGGTATTTTATCTTGTCCGATAAAATAATTCATTCAAATATATTATTCTAATATTACATTATAGTAGTATGATGTGATTATATAATAGTATGATTTTTATAATTTTAATGGTAACATTATTATAGTAAATTTATGGTATAAAAATTAAACGAGGTGGAAGAGTGCAAATTAAATTTGAACTCTTATGATGCAAACAATGATGTCATCGGAGCAATGAGGTAAGCAAGGATGTCATCGGAGCGATGATGTAAGCAATGATGTCATAGGATCGATGATGTAAGCGATGATATCATAAATTATGACGAAAAGACTATTTTACCTTTACTCTGCTGAGCCTATAAATAGAAGCTCATTTCTTCATTATTTCTCACCAATTCACTAAAGCTATAAAGAGAGAAAGTATATAGAGAATAAGCGAGAAAGAAGAAGAGTATTCTGCTATTACACTAGTGCAGTCTCCAAATTTTTAAGGTAAGGGGTATTATTTCTTTTGTATTCATGAAGAGAATTATTTTCTTTCAATACTCGTAATGGTTGTTATTCTATTCTTTATTATTCTGTTGAAATAACCTGTCTATGCGGACTACCGCATGCATGGTGAAATCCTGTTGTTATTCCATTCTTTATTATTTTGTGGGAATAACCTGTCTACGCGGACTACCGCATGCCTGGTGAATAACCTTTCGTATTCAGTTGTTATTAAATTATGAAAATAATCTGTTTGAGCGGACTACCGCCTGATGGGTGAAAATCCAATTACAGTTTCGTATATTGTTTCATTTCAGATTCCTAACTCTAAATTTACTACGGTAAGTATTGCTTCTATAATTCCTGAAAATGATCAGAAATTCCTTGAGTTTTGTGCTTCATCTAATATCATTTCACTGGAATATTGGTCTGAACTTTCTTGTGAAATTTTTATCTTTTCATGTCGAGTTACTATTCACGATAAAAAAAATATTTTTTTTTTCATTTCAAATCATCTTTGATTGGATCCAAGTTTTAATCTTCATTGTTGAACTCTGGATAAATTCTTTAATATTTGTCCTTTGTCTCACTAGATTTGTTATTCGTATTGTTTTTCATCATCCTTAGTCCTAAATGGTGATATAACTGAATATCTTTGACCTGTAGTGCAAAGATGAATGATTACCTGATTAATATCTTTGGCCCGTACTGCAAAGATGGACAGGTGTTGAGATGAACATGACCAACTGGTGATACAAATGAATATATTTGGCCCGTAGAGCAAAAGATGAATATTTGATTCGAGATGTATATTGATTGATGTTATAGGAATAAAATTTTGATGTTGGACCTTTAACTCAAAGAAGATAGTAGACATCATTCTCTATTTAACTATTCTGATGAATTGTTATTTCCGTTGCGAATATTGATCTAAAACTTGTTGTCCATAATATTTTATCTGATTTATTGAAGGCTAACGATAATTTATTTTTCATTATCTTAGTCATAATATTCTTTACTAGGCTAGTTGAGCTCACCCTTTTCTTCCATTGTTCTCTTCAAGAAATGAGAATATCGCGGGTACTAGTCGAGAAATGAAGTGATGGTCTGAGTTAGAGCTGTAGAAGTCCTCACTAATTTTTTTTTAAATAGTGTGATAATAAATGTAATGAGGACTTAGTTTGAATGTTAATATTTTTTACATGTCTGTATTGACATTAGCAGTTGTGTGGTCGTATTTTGCGTGACCATTTGATATGAAAGATTATATTTGGATTCTGTACCATGTATTTGGCGACTCAGAATAGGTTGAGTATTGAACCTATTTTGGGGGCGTCACAGTTGGTATCAGAGCTTAGGGATATGATCTCTAGCGGAGATCTGGGAATAGAACTAGGAGGGGAGAGACGAGTAAAACCTTCGCTAGTGTGTCCTACCTAAGCTTATTTGGTATTTAATTGGTCATTTGGAACATAGGCTTAATATGTGATATGTTAATTTGTTTGATTAACCCTTGTTTTGTGGCAGTATTTGAGAATGACAGCTAAAAATCTAGACAATGGAGTGAATGAGACCGTTGAGACACCTTTAATCACCGCCCAGGAGAACTTGCAACAGGAAGGCTATATTCCTCATGTAAATAACCCTACTGAAGAAACGATAAATGACAAGATGTTTAGAAGCTTTTTGCAGTTCATGCAAAATAAAACAAGGGAGACTCGTGTTCATAATACAGGTGGAAATTATAACTCGCAGCTTGTCACTGCCAAGCAGTTTAAAGAGTTGGGACCACCAGAGTTTTAGGGAAACCCAGATCCAATCAAGGCAAAAAATTGGATTAAGCAAATTACCAAGATATTTGATGTCTTGGGATGCACGAAAAAACAGAAGGTTCCATTTGCCACCTTTACGTTTTGCAGAGAGGCAGATTACTGGTGGGAATCTGTGAAGCGTACCCAGCCTGCCGCACTCAAGATGTCTTGGGGGCGTTCCAGAAACTGTTCAATGACAAGTACTTTCCAGAAAGTATTCGTCACATGAAAGAAGTAGAGTTTATCAGACTGGAACAGAACAACATGACTGTGTCCCAGTACGAGGCTAAGTTCGCGGAGTTATCCCAGTTCGCATCTCATTTGGTTGATAATGAGGAACGTATAACGCGGATATTTCTAAGAGGTTTGAAACCCGAAATTCGTCAGTACCTCATTTCTCATAAACTTTCTTTATATTCAGATGTGGTGAACAGGGCCCATTTGTTAGAACGAGATAATGATTTTGTTCAACCAAGGGGCAACAACCAAGGTCGTACCGGTGGCAGCAGTCATCGGAACAATGACAACCAGCAGGGCGGAAAGTATCATGACAGAAGCGGTAACCACTCCGGTGGTAATCAGTGGCCATGATAATAGAAGAAGTGAGTCAGGGGGAGATTTCAAGAAGAGAAAGTACAACAATGAGAATGTGAAAACGTAGACAGCAGCACCAGCATCAACTATTTCTAGGGGAGGAGAACGACCGCCGGCAGTATGCTATAAATACGGGCAAGAGGGACACATCAGTCCAAACTGCCCACAACAATTCAAGGTATGTTATAACTGTGGAAAGGAAGGACATATAGCTAGAGAGTGTCCGGTAGCAAAACCAAGTCCAGCGGGGATAGTGACTCCAAAGGCTGTTCCGGACAAGTCAAAGTCGATGGTTCCTGGAAGAGCATTTGTCGTGACTGCCCAAAATGCGAGGAACCCGAACGAGGTGATCACGGGTAAGTTAATCATAAACTTTTGCAAATTCTATGCCTTATTAGATACCGGTGCTACCCATTCTTTTATTTCACCTGCTTGTGCTCAACGTTTGAACTTGACTCCTGAGAAATTAGACTTTGACTTATCTATTGAAACTCCATTAGGAGAAACCTTCGTTACATTCACAGTTTACAAATCTTGTTTGATTCAAGTTGGCACCCTCACCCTACCTGTTGATTTTATATCTTTGAAAATACTTGCATTTGATGTATTTTTTTCGACTGGTTAACCACTCATCATGCCAAAATTAATTGTTTCGTAAGGTTGTTAGCTTTCATTCAAACAACCAGACCACTAAAATCAATCAATGTCATTTCAAGTCATAAAGCTATTCGTTTATTAAAAATGGATGTCAAGCTTTCTTAGACCATGTCACTGATTTAAATCAGAATACATCAGGTTTGAATGATATTTTTGTTGTTAATGAGTTTTCTGATGTATTTCCCGAAGAACTTTGTGGTCTACCCCAGAACGTGAAGTTGAATTCTTTTTGACTTTGAACCCGATACGACACCCATTTAAAACCTCATATCAAATGGCTCCTATTGAACTTTAGGAGTTAAAGGTCCAACTACAGGAGTTGTTACACATCGGTTTTATACGTCCTAGTACGTCTCCTTGGGGGTGCTCCTGTTTTATTCGTAAAGAAGAAATACGTATGCGACTATGTATTGACTATCGGGAGTTGAATAATGTCACTATCAAGAATAGATATCCGCTACCTCGCATTAATGACCTGTTCGACCAGTTGCAAAGTGCGCAATTCTTCTCAAAGATCGATCTCCGTTCTTGATATCATCAGTTAGAGATTAGAACTGATGACATTCCAAAGATTGCCTTTAGAACTCGATACTCGCATTACGAATTTCTAGTTATATCTTTCGATTTAACCAATGTCCATGCTGCGTTCATGGACATGATGAACCGAATATTTGAGAAAATATTTGGATTATTTAGTGGTTGTCATTATTGATAACATCCTAATATGCTCCAAAAGTCTCAAATATTTGTTTACCCAGAACGAATTCAATATGCGACAACGACGTTGGTTGGAGCTGTTGAAAGATTACGATCATACCATCCAATACCATTCTGGAAAAACTGAATGTGGTAGATGACGCGTTGAGTAGAAGATCACATGCGGGAATGAGTGCGATGCTGTCAACACAAACACCCATTTTGTATGACGTACAAAGAATGGAGATAGAGCTCAAGACTCCAAGGACCCACGTGATGATGTCAAGTATATGCGTAGAACCAGCTTTAATTGATAAAGTTAAAGCTGCTCAAGATACAGACCCGGAGCTGACGAATATGAAGAAGAAGGTGCAAGAAGATACTATTCCAGAAGTAAGAATCGATGAAGAGGGAATACTTCGAGTCAAATCCAGACTTTATGTTCTTAACGACTCTGAATTAAAGTATAGAATTATGATGGATGCACAAAACACACCGTTTGCAATCCACTCTGGAAGTACCAAAATGTATCGTGATCTTCGACATATATTTTGGTGGAGCAATATGAAGAGAGAGATCGCGGAGTTTATCTCGAGGTGTTTAACGTGTAAACGTGTCAAGGAGAAGCATCAAGAGCCATAAGGTGTAAAGAGCCCCGAGCCTCTCGCTGATGACTTCTTGTGTGGGATGCACCGAAGCCAGACTCTCAGTAGGGAGCGCCGTTTTCGTGTGGTGACAAACTGATAGGTACCATTGTGAGGTACTATAGTTGAAGCTCCATGAGAGTCACAGTTGGAATCGAAGAAATGACTTGGGAGTTAAAATCAAAAATAAAAACGAGGTATTCTCACCTTTTCGACATACCAGGTACGTACGTCAATTTCGAGGATGAAATTTCATAAGGAGGGGAGGTTGTAAGACCCCAAATTTTATGAATAAGATTTAATTTTCTTTATATATTATTTTGAAATAGTAAGGTGTTGATTTGATAAATGTGATAAGTTATCGGTGAAATGTGCAAAGTTTACACAGTAAGCAAGTGGTTATAAAATATTCGCTGTGTCGAGGAATATTAGTTTAGTCGAGGAATATTCTTTTTATCAGAGAATATTCGTACGATGGCGCAGTCATTGGTGGACCTCGCAACGGAATGAATGTCGGATATAGAAAGCGACAGAAGTAACCTTTTTATAAAAATAACGGCAAAACTGTTACCGTTATTACTATTGAAATATTCGATGGTTAAAATACAATAATACGTGGTGTTGCACAGTAGCACACGGTATTGTACAGTATTTCGAATTATTGATTCTTACGTAGGAAGGCACTTACTCAATTATTGTTACAATAAATACTATTCAATATTTTATATTATTGATTCAATAATTGCATAATATTTTATTGGTTCAATATTTGCTACGTTGATATTTTATATCAATAAGTGCTACTTTGCTATTTTATATTATTGATTCAATAATTGTCATTGCACATTATTTCAAATTATCAAATCAATAATTCATATTATTTGAATAATATTATTAGATAGCATTATTGGCAATGTCTAAGGAAGTTCTGTCTAGGAAAGGGGTTGATTAATTGCGCGCCAGTAAGAAGAAATCCTTATCGGAAGGCCCCCTCTTTCCTAGGAACGACCTGGTTGTCAATATTGT